>VSDK01018585.1:285539-347169 GCA_009767595.1 Symbiodinium kawagutii | reverse complement strand
CACCATCTCAGCAGTGACACGTCTTAACACTGCCATGGACGATACTGATTATGAACGTCTTGTGAAGAAGATGGAGCGCAAAGGCAAAATTCCATCATCTAGCTTGGTTGTTTTTGAGCTGGACAGGGCATTCGGAAAGACTTACAAAGAATGTATGACTATTGAGAAAACACCATGTCTGAAGACGCAGCTTCGATATTTTTTTGTGTTGTCCGCAGATGATGTTGAGTTGCTGGACAAAAAAAGAGAGTTGAGTCGGTTTTTGATGCCCTACGAGCGTCCAGGTTTGCAAGGAGTGTCAGCCAAGTATTTTCTGACAGTGCCAAATTGGGGCAAACGGCATTAAGATGAGCCCAAATGGAGTCTCTCCTGGGTAAATCTTGTGTCCCGGGGCATTTGGGAAGCCGAGCAGATGACATCCAGTAGAGCATCCCACCTCGGGGTGAATTTGTGTGTCTTCATGCTGGAACAAAAGGAAACCGTTGCTTCCTTTCCATTTGCTTGAGCTTTGCAGATGGCTATAACCATCCAGCATATCAATAGGTCAAACTCTGAAGGTTTGAAATATGTATGAATCACTTGAATCTCTTGTTTATGACTGTCTTTTGTTTGACCATGTTTAATCCAACTGAGCTGCGAGAGACATACATGGTCTGAAACATGTTTGAAACTGTCTAGAATCCCCACTTCTTGTCTTTGTTCTGGTGGGCTGGCTGGCTGGCTCACTGTACTGGCAGGCAAGGCTCACTGAACTAGCAGGCAGGCAGGGCTGGAAATCATTAATTATGCCTCATGCCTCCAAAATTACCTCAAGATCACATCAAAATAGGGTTCATGAAATAAATGTGACTGCTCCGTAATCATCGTTCAAGCAATGGGTATCAAGAGGATTTTGTTCCCACTGAGCAATTCCTAGCATTTTAAACGCACAGCGGCTTTCTCCCCCGGACAATGCAGGATTGCATCCGCAACCTTCTCAAAGCAAGCATTGGATTTGAATCAGGCAGGATCACGGGGTGGGAAGGACAAGTGCAGACCAGTACTGCAAGCAAAATGTTCATGAACCCACTTTTGTCTCAACCACTTGAGCTTGCAACATACTCATGCACGCCGCTTGTCTCTCTCAAGCAGAAAGCAACTGCCAATGTTTTAGGCTCAGGCAGGCCAACCCTGCCTGGATCACCACATAGAAGCAATGGCGAGCTCATCCTCGCAAGGGGACGCTGACCCCACCTTTGTCGGTGGCAGGAGGCTTTGGTCCTCGAAGATCCAATGCCAGATGTGCAAGGAACATGAGCATCACAATGTCTCGCACTTTGCCTATTTGCAACGTTCCAGCGGGCCTAGAGAATGGGAGTTTGCCATTTTGAAGGATGCAGACCTTGAGGTGATCCTTGCCCGGCGTGATTCTGAAGAAGAGGACACGCCTTCAGCCGAAGAGTCAGAGGGCAAAGGTGCTCCACCTCCCAACGTTGCTGGTGATGCAGTTGCGCCCACTGTTCCGGCCACTACTTCACCGAATGACCCGCCGGCGAAGAAGCCCTCATGGTCGATGCTCAGCAATTGGGTGTCTCGAGCTTCTCCTGTGACTGCACCCTCAGCGCCTCCCTCTCCTCAGACAGGAGCTCCGTCAGCAGACCCTGGCCATCCGAAAGTCAAGACGCGGCAAGTGGTTCAGGCCTGTTTCAAGTGTTGCGGCCAGAAGATCCATGATGACGAGAATTATTTTCTGAGGAGACACACAGACACGAGCCCCGAGGCAAGCAAGGACCCCTTTGTCCGGCCAGAGCTTCCAAACAACGCATTCAAGAAGATATGCAACTCAACCATGAAGAGCAAGGCTTCTCCGGAACAAGTGAAGTACCTTTTGGCGAGGGTAGAACGCCAATGTGGAGAGGTGGAAGCAGAGAAAATCAAAGTTCAGTTGCACACTATGCGCGACAAACGCGTGTCTAAAGGCTCCGATTGGGTCTACCAACTGTCCTCCACGCAGAAGGAAGCAACGATGATTGACTGCCAAATTCTTTTCTCTTGCAAGGTTTGTCGTCTTCTTCCATGTAGGGCTGGGAGCTGGTATTTGCTGGAGACAGCAGAAAAAAAACGTCAATTCTGGGCCTGTGCAGGCTGTGGCAGCAAATGGGGCGGGCCAACCAATCAGCGCATCTTAGTTGTGAAACTTGAAAAGAAAGAGAAGGCTGTTCTGTGTGAGGTCCCTTCGCTTGTGCCTCCACTGCTGGAAAATCAGTTGGACCTGTTGCGCAAGGCACAGGTTGCACGCTTGCTCGGCACGGACGAGCCTTCAGCCAAGGCCATCCTGGCAGCAATAGAAGAGCTGGCTGCGGGATCAGAAAGAAGGATGACAAGCTACTGGCCGTATATTGAACACAGGGCCTCGGAGATTGTCCACAGCAGATTTTCTGAACACTACTTGGTTTGCGAGCATGAAGGCCTGTCCCTTCGTGCATCAGGAGTGAGGTTCAAGGCTTTGGAAGTGACCGAAGATGTGCCCCAAATTGATGCCGCGGCGCTGCAAAAGATCATTCACTTAGCAGCTGCAACCATTGATTTGCAAGTGCTGCGCCAAAGGAACGATCTGGGGAAACAAGGCAAGAGGGCCTGGCAAGCGCTGGAAGAAGGGAGTGCTGAGGCAGTAAAGCGTCTCAAAGCAGATCGTCACTGATTTTTTCCAGGAAGCCTTGGAAGTGTGACACTTCGAGGAACCCGAATGGAGTCTCTCCTGGGTGAATCTTTGTGTCGTGCCACCTTGTTCAACCTCTACAGACGACACTTGGGACTATCCGAAAGCAGTCTCTCCTGGATGAATCCTTGTGTTTTGTGACCATGTCTCTGTTGACTTGGCACACATACTGGTAGAATGCAAGAAAAAGCCGCTTCGACAAATCTTAGTGCCTACCGCTTTCACCTGGCACTTGGAGAATCCCAAACAGAGTGTCTCTCCTTGATGAATCTTTCGTTTCTCTAGTCTCATGTTTGTCTCAGCTCCACAGTCATACGTTTTGCAAACAAATGCAGGTGGAGATGGTTTGCTGTTGGAGTGGCTTCACTGTCATGAGCCTGGGCTTTGCTTCCAGTTCAACGAATTTATTAACAGAGATGAATCATTTGCAGTTTAGAGCTCAAAAGATTCTTGTGGATGACTCCAAGCTTTGCAATCATTCATTATTTGTCTTTTGCGATGAACCACTTTTGACAATGCATCGATTCAGTCAGTAATGTTCCTTTTCGTCACTTGACACGATGGCGTAGCAGCTACAACTTCACCATTTTGTATGCTCATTTGCCAACAAGGATAGCTTCATTCATGGCTGCTTGATGGATTAATTATGTGCTATCATAGGAAAGCTTCACACCGCTGCTGGTTTGACCCAGGTTTTCGGTGGAGCCCTTGCCAATGGACTTTTTCGAATGCATTGGCTGGAATGCGCAGAAAGGTTGCAGATAGCATTGCTTGCTTTATACATGGTGGATCAATTGAAGATCGAATCTCTTGTTAACCATGTTTAACCCCCCCCCCACACACACACACACATTGTCTGAAACATGTTTGAAACTGGCTAGAATATCCACGTCTTGTGTTTTGTCCACGGTGGTGGACTGAGGCTTGCATGGACGACCACACCGGTGGCTTGTAAAGCACTCGGTGCTTCAATTTAAACTAATTAATTAATTAATTAATCAAAGGGTGGTTAATTGAATCATTAGTTAATTAATTCATCAATCAATTTATTAATCATGCTAAAATGAATTGATCACTCGGTTGATTAATTAACAAAATGAAGGTACATTGATTCGCTTTAATTAATGAATTAATGATTTGATTAATTAATTAATTAATTAATAAAGTTCAATTAGTCAATTAGTTATTTAATTAATTAATTAATCAAATTATTAGATTAATTAATAAATTAGATTCGACTCACTGAATCCTGATTCATTAGTTTATTAACTCTTAAAAAAAAATAGTGAATTAATTCATGAATTAATTAGTTAATTTCAATTCGCTTAATGCATTACTGTAGTTAATTGGTTAAGTAATCAATTTGAGATGAAAAAAATTAGTTAATTAATGAAAGCAATCAATAAATTAACTAATAAAAACACTCAAAATTGTCGTTTGTGAGACACAGGCAGGTAGTGACAAAAATAAAAATCAATGAATCAATCAATGCACCTGATGAGAAGTTCTGGCAGGTTGCAGTGAAGGTAGTGGATGAGGTTCCAGAGGGTTCCCGTGCACCTGGTGAGAGGTTCTGGAAGGTTGCGTTGCAGATGATAATCAATGATGTTCTAGAGGGTTCCAGTGCACCTGGTGAGAGGTTCTGGAGGGTTGCGGTGCAGATGATAGTCGATGAGGTTCCAGAGAGGGTTCCCGTGCACCTGGTGAGAGGTTCTGGAAGGTTGCTGTGCAGATGATTTTCGATGAGGTTCCAGAGAGGATTCCCGTGCACCTGGTGAGAGGTTCTGGCAGGTTGCAGTGCAGGTAGTCGATGAGGTTCCAGAGATTCCCGTGCACCTGGTGAGAGGTTCTGGAAGGTTGCAGTGCAGATGATAATCAATGATGTTCTAGAGGGTTCCAGTGCAGCTGGTGAGAGGCATTTGCTGATGCATTAGTTAATTGGTTAATTAATCAATTTGAGATGAACAAATTTAGTTAATTAATGAAAGAAATCAATAAATTAACTTATAAAATCAATCAAGTAATAATTATAATATTTGAATTTCGGAATTCCGGCTTCAGACTTATTTGTTTCAAACACACTTGAAACGGTAAAAATTCAAACCCGAAAAAAAATAGTATTATTTAGGGGTGTTTAGCTGCATGATCACGGAACCGAAGATTAAAAGTAAATTACGAATTCATTAACGAAGATTAAAAAAATCAAAACAAACAATGATTTTTGAAATTTTTTAATATTATTTTGTAGGGTTTTATTAATCCGGGGCTCAGATTACCCATCATTGGGAATTCATTGACCAGTCACTATTGATTCATCATCATTTTTGACTATTAATTACGCAGACCAATGATTAATTGACCACTAATTAATTAACAATGGTGGTCAACCACTAATTAATTAACAATGGTGGTCAATGGCCAATCGCTAATTAGCCATTATTCACTAGTGACCATTAACTCATCATTATTGATCACTATTCACCACTAGTCATTTCTAATCGTGGTTCATTAGTTAACGATTAACTACCCTCTGGTAAACTAACATGGCGGGCTGGAAAATCGACCATGAATTCATGATTTCCAGCCAGGTTTTCCTCACAAAGTGATGTGGATTTTCTATTGCCATGCTAGGGACTACGAGGGGTTTTGCTAGATTTTGGAGCTAGGGACTACATGTGATTTTCCAGCCAGCTATAATTTTCCATTTGCCATGGACTACCAGGAATTTTGTCATTTGCCATTGTTTCCTTTATTAGTGTTGGTCATTACCCCCCATTATTGGTTGGTTATTAATGACCCACAGCCATGTATATCGCACCATGTGATTCCTGTTCTCCCAGCTTTGGCGCAGTGCTGAGGCTGAAGCTTTGCAGCATGCCTTCTTCACCAAGGACAGGTGACAGAACGGTGAATTTCGTGGTGGTTTGTGAGGCTATACTAGTGGTGAAGAGGCCATGGTTCATGGTGGTTACTGAATAGTTCATGAATGGTTAATGAATGACCAGTGATGGTTAATGGTTGTTAATGGAGGTGACAGGTGGTTGTTTGTAATTCGTTGATGGTTAGTGATGGTTTATGAATGGTTGGTGATGCTACAATAATCATGCATTGATGCTGAATTGATGGTTGAGCTGAAAGTTTGTTGAAGGTTACTGTTTCTGAGTAAATAGTACTTCTTCATGGTTATTGATGGGTAATTGGAGTGGTTAGAAAATAGCCAGTAGAAATCCCAACTGGTTGACAGGCGGTTAATAAATGTTTATATGTGCAAACAAAGTGGTCAGTGATGGTTTATGATGATTGATAGTAATCGATGGCTGGGTAATGAATAATGAGTGGCGAATGATGGTCAATGATGATGGTTGATGGTGATTGATCGTTCTTCAGGGTTGTCAATGTTGTATTGACGGTAGTTACAGTAGATATGATTAATTCATGAATCACGGTTTTGCGGTTTGTAATTTGCTTGGTATTGGTTCATGAATAGTGAAGATAAGATCATGCTGGTTGACATGTGTTCATGGGTGGTTGGTCATTTGACTAGCGGTAGTTCATGGGTGGTTGGTCATATGAGTAGTGGTACTTAGTTCATGCATGGATGGTACTTTGATTCTCGGTAGTTGATGGTTATCTATCCATGCATGCATGCTTATTTAGCTGCTCGTAATGGATGATCATGGCAAATCGTGGTTCCGGTCTCGGGTTGAATTCGTGTGTCTTGCAAGAGTGCGAGCAACTGGACAGGAAGCTTGCATAGCGACTAGTACAGTACAAGTTCAGTGATGATCAATTCAAACATGTTTAACCTTCAATATTATGATAAATTCGATACTTTCTGATGAATTCCAAGTTGTTGATTCATAGCTCAGCAACAGAATCTGTATGGCAGTGGGTCAAAATTAGTCATTGTTTTACCTCTAGTTTTGTTGCTTATCATCCACCATTATTGTTGGTTAATATTGACCCACAGCCATATGTTAGATTTGTTCGATGTTGTGTGCATTTGCAGGGAAACCATTCCCGCCCCCGAGCACGTGACGCGCCTTGTTTCGTGAGATTTGCCCTCGGAGATGCTGGGAAGAGGTGAAGAAGTTCCCAGCATGTCAACTGGTCGGCGTGAAGCTGACCGCGAACAGAAGGGTTGTTGTTTGGGGATGTTTGGGGATAAACCAGATGATAAACTGATAAACTGAACTTATGTGATACTGTTTAATTAACTTCACGACTGAACCAGATGATAAAAACCGAAGTAATCTGATACCGTTGAATTAATTTCACGCACTGAGACCAGCTCGTAATCAACTCTTGTGAGTGCATCCTTTGGGGTATGAGTATATCTTGCGGGTTATTTTTTGAATGTATCTTGGAAGATATTTTATGAGGTATCGTTTGACGAACATCAAAACCCAACCCCCTCAAGGCAATGCATGTATATCATATCGATATTGATACATAGAAGTATGTCTAAGCATGTCCACCCGTTCATGTTCAAGATGACACTATTTATTACATACATATATATATATATATGCATGTCTATATTACTTTTATGTGCATATGATATATGATGATATATATATATATGTCTGGTATACAGACATTATATATTGCTACGTTGTACATAATTGACATCCCCAGATGATCAAATCCAACGCTCTGTCTAGGTACCTGTGCGATACACAAACAGGTGGGGGCAAACCAAGGTGTTTGCAGGTACTACTTGGATGAACGTCAATGATATAACCCCCTTGGGGTAGTTACGAACCGAGGTTATTAAGCCGTCACCAAGTGAGATGAGCATCCAAGTAGTAATATTACGACCAATTCCCACCCTTTGCCCGGAAACTTACAAGTGCACAATCGCTTGTCATACTGGACCCTCAGATTCCTGCGCAGGCCCGCTGTTTTTTGCTTCTCAACCGAAAAACTGTAAACCCTAAACCTCAAACCCTAAAACCCTAAACCCTAAAACCCTAAACACCTAAACCCTAAACCCTAAAACCATAAACTGTAAACCACAAAGTCCTAAAGCACAAATCGCTGCGTATAGCCAACGTTTTCGTAATTTCTCCAGTTGCTGAGTATTATACTGTGGTACAATGTTCAAGTTTCCGGGCAAAGGGTGGGAATTGCGCGTAATATTACGCATGGGTACAGTTAACCCATTCTGGCTCATTGCTGAATGATGCTTAAGGATGTTCAATGCTCAGTTCAGAATGTTTTTCAGCTATCCTCATGGGTTCTACGATTCTGGACATTGCTTTCAGAAAGGAGTGAAGGCTACAGCTCTTTGACTTTGGAGGCAATTCTGCAGCGGGTTCACACATATCATACTTGTTTGGTTGGAGGTTTTGGACATGGTTTTCCCTGAGCAGGTTGGGATGGTTGGTTGACGTTCGAACATTTTCCAGAGGGGTTGTAGAAACCACCAAAGCCCAGTTGTAGGGAAGAACTGTTTGAACCTGTTTGTTTGTCAATGATACCAGGATGTTGTACCAATTACTGATGGACCCATATCTCCATTTTGGGAAAAGTTTTTCCATGATACCAATTCCAAAACCATGCGATGAACTTGAACGTGTTTCCTTGGTCCAGCTTTTGAAGGACGGGTCACAAACTAGATGTTTTTGATTGTTTTTGCAGTTTCAGCTGATCTTTATGTTGCCCAGCTGGATGAAACTGTGGCAACCGAAAATTCACAAGTAGAGATCCACAAATCACGAAAGCCCGTGAGGAATTATCTTGCGTGTTTGCTGGCCATATGAAAAAGTCGACGTCAAATGATATCACCACAGTTGTCGCAAATTCCAATGGAAGCGCATGGTTCGACGCATGTTTCTTCAGCAGACTGGGCTTCAGCGACCCGTGCTTCAGCGACACGCGTCGCCCGGTCAGCGCTGGATCTTTGGAATTCCATTGGCTTCACCACCTAACAATCATTGCTGGCACCGCCCCGCAATTCCGGAGTTTTTTTGGCAACGCGTTGGCGGGGCCACTACCAAGTGGCTTTGGAGGGGGCGACGGGATTCCCTTTACCACGCGCCTCCCCATCGTCCCAGCACAAAATCCGCAGCTAGGAAAAGCCAGTGCCAGAATGGCACGCCTGGCATTGGGCCCTGGCTTCTGCCGAGATCCCACGTGGAGCGGGGGGCCACAGCTGGTGCCTTGAGTCGGCTGAGAAGGAGGGGAGGTGCAGGAAGACCATGGAAGACCATCATCGCAGAAAGCGCGTCAAGATAGGGGTTGGAAAGGGGCATGGTTTGTAATCTGGCTTGGCGTGGTTTCCCATGGGAATATAGGCAAAGGGTTCGGACGGGTTGAGATCATCTTGCGCAAGGTAGAGGTTTGTCACGCGCAAAGAACTTTTCGGACGGCGCCCTTTGGTTGATCTGGAAAAGGGTCAGGACCTGCCATTTGTGGGCGTTGGGCTGTCGATTTTGTTGGAAGCATGGGTGTTGAGCACTCTGAGTGCCAAAAAAACTCAACAGAAATGTTTTCGCATTGGTGACCCAATGAAATCGACTGCTCTAATAGTTTTTTGATGTTTTTGGCTGATTGTTGTTTTTCCATCCCTTCCCTGGTCAGTCACTGGAGGGCAACGTGGGTGCGAAATACCGCGTGCACAACCAGAATTGAATTATTGACCATGGCGGGATCCACCACTGAGGATAAGAAGGCCAAAATTGAAGAAGATGAGGCATCATGGGTATTGGAGCATGGGGGGCTGCAGTGGCAATAGGATCAACACCGACAAGATCATTGTGTGGGGAGCGGTTCTGATTTATCGCACTGTGTGCAGAGGTGAGGAGGTAGAATCGTAGAACACAGGATGAGAAGAAAGGATCAGTGGCTGGTGGTTTCAAATTTGTTTATTTCCCCAAGTAGTTGGTTGGTTGACCATTCATAGGTTTTAATAGGGGATGAAACCACCAACCTATTCATCAATTTTTGTCGTGCACAGGTAGTAGTGCCTGGACCCAGCAACACCGGGCATTCAACACTTCAGAATGAGTGCCACCTGTGAAGCACAACATGGCCAACACAATTCAGGGGTGGAAACAAATATATATATATATATATATGTTTCATGGTTTGGCCACAGTCTATTGTTGGAATTTTGCAACTAACTGCTGAACATGTTCAACGCATCACAAGTTCAACAAAGTGTGGGACTTGAGCTATCCACAATGGTTTAGCTTGGCAAAGGCAAATAAAAAATTGCATGAGTCACAAACTGGTTTGTACGGTATAATTCGGGCCCACATGGTACCCCAAGCGGCCAGGCATTTTCCTTTGGACCCACATGGTACCCCACATTGGGGAAACAACTAGCATCAACCATGACGAAGTATCATCAAGTGTCAATGATTATTAACCACCATAGAATCATTATGAATTTTTCAATCTGTGTTTTTTACCAGATTGATGCATAGCACATGGGTGTTTCTCAAAATAGGGGTACCTCCAAATCATTTTTTATGAGTGAGTTTTAATCGCTAAACCGACCATTTTGGGAGGTCCTTTCTCTGAGAAACCAGCATATATACTAACAGTTGAGCCATCATTGTTGGAATGATCCCCTATTTAATAAGACCACTGCAATCTACAATCCCCTGTCAAAAACAACATTTGAGAAACATTACAAACCACTGCAATTCCCCAAAAAAATTGTCAAAGCACCACATGTGGTTGAACCCATGGTACCTAATTCGAACCCAAAAAATTACCCAAAGCACCTAGTTTTTCACCGGTTCCCGGAACCGTTTCTCCAACGACGCAAGACCAAAAAGCTCCTCAAACAGCTCTCCAAAGAGGACCTGGGAACAGGCCTCCGATGGCGGCAGTGGTGTTGGTGGACGTGCGGGTACCCCTTAAGCGTCCAAGGAGGTACCCCTGGATAGCCAACGTTGGTATGGGAAAACCAACAGTTTTTTGGGGGTACCACCATTTTTGGACACCCATTTTCAAAATCCATCATCAACAGCAGCTGAGGATCGTTAACAATCGTGCCATTTCCCATGGTCAACCATCAATTGAGCCTCAAGTAATTGTCATTAGCCATCCAGAAACTTGAATTCACCATCAAGTCATCAAACCTTCACATTCAAAAACCATCAATTGACCATGATTCACCATCATGTTTTGTTTGTTCTTGCTGCTGTTTTGGTTGATATGACCATCGTTAAATACCTTATGATTTGTCATATAGCTAGGGGGGCCACCTCGTACTAATTGTTCATACCAACTATTTGGCTGCTTTTGTTGCCGTCGTGTTTTTTTCCTTGCTTCTTCACCAAACAGTCACCATATGAACCATCAATTCAAACCATTAGTTAATCACAATCAAAGCATTGCCCATAAACCATTCACCAAGCATCAATTCATCATTCATGATCAAGAACTGAACCATTCACTAGCCGTCAATTCACTACCCATTCACTAATCATAATCAAAATTGATCAACCATCACCATCACCGTTCATCATCCACAAGTGTAAGCCCCATCAGTAAACACAGCGGCCAACACGCCATGCCGGTGATCAATCGGTTTAGGCGGCGAAGAGGAGAAGGGCGCTGGCGGCCACAAGGCGAGGGAAGTGGCGAGTACTTGCAGAGCTGCTGGTGAGTTCCATGCGGGCGACGGCTGGTCGTTGGATGGTTCAAAATGGCGAAGGGAATCAACATGATTAATATGGATGATTAATGATGGTTGATGAATGGATGATTAATGGTTGATTAATATGGATGAATGATTAATAATGGTTGATGAATGTTGATGGTCTATACTTACGATGATCGTTGATGGTTGTTGGTGATGGTTGATGATGGTTGATGATGGTTGATGATGGTTGATGATGGTTGATGATGAGCTGGCTCAGCGATGATTGACGATTGATCGTGGTGAAACAACTGCATTGTGATAGGTCCGTTCATTAGTATGACATGTACAGTCGAGTATCAGTCAATACCCCACTGATAGTTGCAGCATGACAGGGATGGCAGCTCGTTGTGCATCAATAACACGTTTTATGGTTGCTCAGGCACTGAGTGGTTGAATGAGGCACTGGTGGTTGAATGATAACCATTTGAATAACACAATTAGTGTGTATGGTTACTAGTAACGAGGTTACTAACAGGTCAACCAACAAACAGGTTGCTGATATTATGGTCACATATGGTCACTAATTGATCTTTTTTGGAAACTAATTATGGTGACTAATAACAAGGCTTCCAACAGTGATAGTGGTTTACTAATTATGGTTACTAATTATGGTTACTAATTATGGTTTCTATCAACAACCAACAATGATTGACAGTGGTGAACAGCCTCGTTTAGTGGTTGTTGATTTGTTTGGCCTTTGGGGATAGGCCCAGGAAGGACGAGTTTGAACGCTGGGTTTCTGTTCAATGATTTGCCATCGACAAACGCACGCAGTATCCCTGTTAGTAACGCTGAGAATGGTGAATGATCATGGGGCCCGGTGGTTGCGGCAATGCTTAGCTTGATGATAGTAGGATGTGCATATGGACATTTTCAGTTTGTAACTTGTAGCCATGGTTGTAGGGGGGTATGGTGCACTTTAAAGGGTTTATTGCCATGGTTATTCCCAAGTCATAACCCCAGCTGCATGTTCAGGTGGGTTGTAGCTGGGGGTTCAGGTGTGTAATATTCGTTGATGCCAAACCTTCTTCATCGACCATTGCCTTTTTTCTTTGCTGCTCAGAAATTGGGGTTAAGAAAGCTCGCCCTCACACAACATCGGAACAAGCTGAAGATAGCTGAAGTATGTCACAGCTCGTCACTACAGTGAAGCAAGTCAGACCAGTCTTGCTGGGCAAGAACAAACGCAATTCAAATCGTAACGGAAACAATGTGATTGTCATGTTAATGTTTGTGAATCAGCAAGCACAAGATTCACTTATTCTTGTTTTTCATAGATGTAAATGTAGAGCCATTGTTGAGTACTGGTGAATTTATCAACGTGAAAATTCCAACATTGCTCCGTTCCTGGGATGTTTCGTACGCCCATCAAGTTGTGATTTGGACAGCTACGCGCGGAGAATTGGAACAAACTCATGCCGAACAAGCCTTGATTTTTCATCCATTAAATGGCCAACGCTTGGAAACAACTGCAATTTCCAGTTATTTGGGGCAACGCTGAAGGCCATAAGCGAAAATGGATCGTTTTGATACAAAGATTTGGTTGGAGTTGATGGGTAAATGAATGGTACATTGATGGATAAAACCTCAATGAATGCTCAACAATCCATGCCTAGGATTTTTATCTACTTGCAAATGGGTAAAGCTTCGCAATGCTATGAATTGAACTTTTCAGTATGATGATTTTTTTGGAAACCGTCAACCATCTTATTTCATCCATAATTCTCAACAAAATCAAATCAACCACGTGAATGATTGATTTGTTGACGGTGAATCATTCACCAATCTTGGCCTCAGCTGTCCACCAACTGGTGGCCAGCTTGTCGCGACAGTGGCTTGGCTTGGCTTGGCATTGCTTGGCGCCTGTGGCGTGTCCCCAGGCAGTACTGGAGAAGTGGAGGGAACAAGCTGAAAAGCGGCAACAGGAGGATCCGCGGATGGCAGCAGTGAAGTGGCGGCGGTTGCGTGGCGACAACCATGGGAGTTGAATCCCGTTGGAATTACCCTTGAAGGTCGTTGAGCCATCAGTAGTTCATGAAATTGATGCTTAAATGATCAATGAATTGATCTTCAAACATTCGCTCGTTGACAAGCATTGCTTCAGCCTTGAGCATTGATCACTTACCACGTTCACCAGCACCAGTTCCACTTGAGCAGCGGATCAGGAAGAATGAAGATGAGTGACAGGGTAGATGAATGGGTATCTCAACTGTTGGTTGGCTGATAGCCGGGTATCGGTAACAGCAACCAACCATTTTGATAGCAGGGTATCACCGTGTGTGGGTATAACCCTTTCTATTTGTTGGTAGACTTTGGAGAAGCATCGATGGTACGATGGTCGAGGACACGAAATGTACTTTTTTGTAATTAAAAGAGCACTTTTGACAAAAGGTAACAAAAGCTGAAAACAAGAACAACGTTACGGACCATCCATATATCATCTAAATGGTTCTAGAGCAATATTAGCCATCAACCAGCCATGTTTCAATTATCATGGAGCATCATCAGCTACTTTTCATTTGGATACCTCAACTATTTTTGTTGGACATTATTTCGTGTTTATCATGCCCTGTCACCCATCCCCTGTCGAAAGTGTCCATATCATGTGTGCTCGTCATCCGTATCATGAATCATCATTAACCGTCGGTTGCACTGAGCTTCACCATGGCACTTTATCACAACCATTGCTCAATGATGAAAATCCCGCCTTAGTCAACAACCACTCCAGCTATTTGCCATTTGAAATGGTATCCATTTGATGTTCAGCCACAATATTGCAACGATTTGCCTGTATTAACCATTCTAAGACTGTCCACTAACCAACTCAACCAGCTTAACCACGTTGGCGGTGGTGAAGTTTCCAGAAGAGTTACTATAGCCTGTAGGAACAGAGAGTATTTTGAGATCATGATGTGGATGATTGAGGATTAATGATGATTGACGATTGATGATGATGATGATGATGATGATGATGATGATGATGATGATGATGATGAACCAACGATAAATCAATCATTAGCTAGTGAGCAACAATAGGGTATGGAATGGATGATGATGATGTTGTTGTTGATGATGGCTAAAATTCGAGATTCATGATTTGTAATGTATGATGTGTTTGATTCATGATTCGTGATTTATGCCAGCATTATTTCTCTTATTTTGTTCTGTGCTGACGTTGATTTTTTGTGGTGATGTGTTCTTTCTGATGGTGTTTTTCCGTGCTGACGTTTTTCTTTAGTGTCGTGTTTTTCTTTTCTGGCGCGTTTCTTTCATGTGTTTTTTCTTTTGCTGGTTGTTTTGTTTTGGTGTTTGTTCTTTGCTGGTGTTTTTCTCAGTACTAGTGTTTTCTTTGGTGTGGTTTTCTTTGCTGGCGTGTTATTTTCGTTTGTTTTTCTTTGCTGGCATTTCTTTGTCTCTGCTGGTGTTTTTTCCTTGGCGCTTCTACTTTGCTGGCTCTTCTCATCTCAGTCATGCGCGCACATCTTGAATCTTCTCTCTGACTTCCCGTTCCAACTTTCCATCAGTCGGACGTTTGATTCAATTTCCGTCGATTAATAGTGGTTAATGATCGAACTATGGATTGATGGTTGAGCAACTGAAACTGGTTAGTGGTGTTTAACATGTTTATTTTCACCAGTACTTATTTCCAAATAGCTGGTTGACTCATATTATAGAGGATGCTCAACCACCAAAAAACTGTTGGAGTTAATGGCTGGTTAATGATCAACTCACCCGTCTCAAGCGCATGTTCGTCAACTTGGCCACGCCGCCAGGAGCTGAAACGAAGCTCTTCCACGAAGTCCCTCAAGGTGCGATGGCGCTGCCACGCTGCGAATGGTCCCCGGATGTTGGCTATGCTAATCATGGTGCCATGAAGGTTAGGATTAACCATGACTAGGTTGATTTGATGGTTAACCATGGCTTAGTGATACTGGCTGGTTGTGGAAGCTGAGATTAACGAAGAACCAGTCACTGGTTAATGATGGTAGATGAGGATTCATAGTGGCTGGTGGGTCAATGTTGATGGTTGTGAATGGTAGATGATGGCTACTGATGTTTGATCTTTTAGTGATGGTCAGAAACGGCAAAGATTGAGTGAATGCCGCTTATTAAGAGTGACGTTATAATGATGATTACTGGTGCTTGATATTCCTTCACAACAACTGCTTAAGAATGGTTGACAACTGTTCAATCCACTATTGATGTGTAATGATGGCTAAAAAGCTGACCGAGGTTGGATTTTTGTAGCCAGCTGTTCATCTTTTTCCACTTACATCAACATGTGTTTCATGGCGATCTGAGAAAAGCCATTTACAAATGTGGAGCGTTAAACGCTGGATATGCTCATAGTCAAACGCGGGCAGGCCGCACCGGCCAATCCTTGTTCTCCTGAATTTGATTCAGAATGAAAAAACTGTTACTAAGTGATCTTAAGTGTGGTCCATGTGTGATGTGTATGTCATTTGAAAAATTGTGCTTGCAGCAAATGATATGTTGGCCTGCAAACTGATATTGTAATTTGCATATGTATTCACATGGTTTGACATGCATATGATTCATGCAATTGCATTTGGATGTACATTAGATGCTCTTCTATATTCATGGACATTCTAGATTACCTTTTCAAATATTCTATAGTGTTCATTGCTGTGTATAATTGCACCGTTTCGTTTTTGTATTACCTATATGTTTCACTGGCTATTTGATCAAATGGACCTGCACAGTCCTGTCCTGCGCAGCAGCTGAACCGCAATAGAAATCGCTCCCTCGCCGCTTCCCCGTGCCCGACCTCGCCATGTTTGCCGCTCGTTGCCCCATTTGCTTCGAAAGTTCGGAGCCTTCCAACGTGATGCAGCTCGGCTGAGTTGACGATGGGTTGGTTCATGATGCTTGATATGATTAATCACATGTTAATTGTATGGTTAATCATCAACCATCAACACTCATCAAGCATATGAGGAGTTATTGATACTTGATGGTTGATGATGAATTCTGCAGATGCTAGACTACATTCAGGCCTTCGGTAGTCCCGACTTTGGATGCATGTCATTTTGTTGACAGGTTTCCTTGATGAAGTCAAGTCCGTTTTGCTTGCAATTGATGCTGCATGGAGGCATTCGTGTTTGTACCAAACATGTCCAAAATAAGGAGGTGTTTGTATACAGGTAGTGGTTTCTTAAAAGCATTGATCATTTTTAGTACTATACGCTGCATTTTTTGGGCGGCCCTCAATTCGAGAAACGTCCAAACATCATTTGCTTACACACACACACAGATATATATATATATATATTTATATACATATATGCATTTAATACATATACAATATATTTGTTTATATGACACCCACATGCATATGCATATACATATATATATATATGGAAACATATGTGCATCAGACACTCTCAGGATGCTTGTGCATGTCCACCGAAATCACAATAGTTTGTTGGTTTCAATGATCCATGATCAATTTCATGTTTTAAAACTGTTAAGACAAGAGTCGTTTGGGTTGCAGGTATGGACATGTTTGCACGTATTTGCGGTTTATCCCATGTCTAGGATGCATGTGTGATATTGTTTGCAAATTTGTTCGAGGAATACAGGCATATTTTCAGACGTGCAGATGCCTATTATACAAATCATCGTATATTTGTGTTTTATTTATTTATTTATTCATATATTTATTTAAATATTATATATATATTTTTTTGATATGTATGTTTATGTAAAGATACATACATATGTATAGTTATATATACAAATATATTTATGTATATATATATACAGATATTTATATATATATATATATATATCTTTTTTTTTATATTTATATATATATATATACATTTATATTTAAATATATATATATATATATTTATTTAAATATATATACACATATATGGAATATATGTGTATTTATTTCGCATATTTATATATATTTAATATTAAATATTTATATATATATATATGTATCTACATTTATATATATAGTATGGTATAAACGAATATATTTAGTAATATATATATATAAAGTTTTTTTCATATATATATATATATATATATGTATATTTATATATTTATATATAGTACCCACAAAAATGTGTTTTCATCAAAAATAGTGGTTTTTACAGTCTTTTATGCATATTTTCGTGTTTAAAAAATAAAGGAATCAAGTATCTACTTTGTAGTTAGGGAGAACAAACAAAACACAAAGAACCAAAAAAGTATAAAAGTAGAAAAAACTGACCTCATTGTAGATCCTCTAATCCTGATGGTTTTGTTTTTTTTGTTTTTTTCGTTTTCGCCCTATTTGGCCAACTCCTTGCTGTGTTGAAGGTCTTGCCATTGAGCCCACCCATCAGCCCATGTCAGCCGCAAGTCCTTGTTCAAAATTTCGACCTTCCCAATCACCTGGCCTTCGACGCGCACTCGAGGGTACTACCGCTGCTTGGGGTCGGAATGAGGTCCTGCGATGTGTGGGTGTCATGGTGAATAAATCGCGGCACCCAAAATTGTTGCGCTGCACTATCACGCAACCCAAAACGCAGCCGAAGTCTTTGTTTGCCGCGATCAGTGCCATGACAACAGATCGCAGCACTATGCAAGGGAAACAACCACCAACCGCGGTTCTCCAAGCATGTCGTCCAGACGGGCTGATAGCGTGGGAGAGTGTGGGCTCGAGCCAAGGAATGCTCCTCTCGCGTGTTCACCACTGCCGCCACTGTGCTGAGGCCAGTCCATCTGGCCGTGAGAACGTGGAAGACTATTGAGCAGCCCCTTGGAGCCTCCTTTACTTTGCGCTTTTTCACTCAATTTTTCGCAGGTTTCGGTTTGACCGCAGCGAATTGTTCGAAGTCCGCCGCATCGCCGCCACCCAAACAGGAGGCCTCGCGAAGTGCCATGATCTCCGATTGGTTGCCATAGCTGTTCTGCGCTTGACCTCGGACGTGTTCCAAAGCTTATGTTCGGACAACCAGAGCTGGCGCCTGTTGCTTAGTTGCATTTTGCTCGGTGTTGTAGCTATGCATTTGGTTCATCGCCTCGGGCATGTTCGATCCATTACATTACGGGAATCCAAACTCGCAACTTCCAACGTCATTGCCTATTCACCATGCCCTAAATGGTTGGCCCAGGTATCGCAGCACTGATTTTGTTTTGCACGTTGTTGTTTTGATACTGTTGAAACATTTTTCCAGGCATTCAGACATGTGCAGACATAGATTAGAGGTACATATGTCCTGTTTGTTGCTTACAAATGAACCTGCGTTTTTGGCCGTGTGAGGCCATGCAAAACATCCCGAAAAAAGTTGGGAAACTAATGGAAGCAGTGATCTCTTGTGGAGTACTAAGCATGCGTGGTCGACCTTACAAGGCAATGTTCGAAGATTTTCAGTGACTAAAACTGTTTAGGAACTATACGATGATTCCAAGTCTGCAATTCCTTCGTTTAAGAAATCTATAAGCCGATTATGAGCCTGGCCACACACATCCATAGGTGTTGGGCCCCCAACTAGGTACAATTTGGCTTGTGACTTGCATATCTAGGATCCATTACCAACTCAAGATGGCCTTTCACTACACCTGTCAACCGCCTCGGAAGCCACCACCTCACGAGGTGAGCCGAATCGGGGCCATGAAAAACAGTAGTTGCGGGTGATGCCTGGTTGGTGGTACTCACCACCCTGTCACATACGCAAGTCAACCAACCAGATGGATATTGTGAGGGCAGATCTAACAGCGAATGCAAGACTTAGTTATGGTGAATATATCGTGAATATGGTTGGTGTTAGTTGCAGTGTCGTAGTACCCAACGTTTCACAGTGAGCATGTACTGGACGTTGAGACAAGTGGACAATGAGGCACGTAGAAGCGCAACAAGGTGGCGCAGCTCCAGGAACCGCGACAAGGTGGCGCAGTGGCTGCTGGCTGGTACGGTTGAACTTGCAAGGCAATGTTGCGAGTTGGTGGCTTGAAGGTGGGGAGGACAGCCTCCTATTTGCACAAGGTGAAACATCGGCTTTTGCACTTGTAGGCCTGCCAAGCGTCCCGTCCGTTTGGTAGTTGATGGTGGTCCGCGGTTGTTGAAGGGCTGATTTGTGGTCGTGGTTTTGGTACATCGAAGAAAGAGCAACAGACATTCCAAATTGGTTAATTTTTGACTTTAGTGAGTTAAGTTCCAAGGGTTGGAGGGAAACACCCATACAATGCAACTATATTTTGACACATACCACTGGGTACAATTGAACCCACAAGATCCATATCCCCTATGACTTGAGAACTGATATCCCAGCGACGCCAATCCCAGGGCAGACCATTGAATGGGCTGAATTTCTTCTTGCGTTGGGGGAATTCAGTGGCGCCTCCATGGGATGGGACGAGTATCATTGCAGGGTGGTGGCCTTCTGGGCCACCTGGCCAAGTTCACATTCAAGCTGATTCGGAAGGGCTTCCGTCCATTCGCCCATTTAATGTAAGATGTAAGCCTTGGTGACCCAGAGCAAGGAACATCGATGAGCATCGGGGCTGTTACTTGCTTCCATAGGATCCTCAGGATGTTCCAAGAAGGATCCCCCCGGCCGATTGTTGCTCCAAACCTTGGTAATCCAAAAAACACAAGAGTGCATTGTTTGGAGCGTGCGCAGGCCGGCTGGACCTGCAGATGGGGCTACTCCTGCCCGTTTGCACGGCTTCTGGCAGTTTCTTGGCAGGGCGGCAGGGTTATGAGTTGCGTGCATGGCATTGGAATCAACAGCATCTCGTTCTTTAGGAGTGAAGGCCTCCAAGCCCTAAAATTGGGTTTCTGACCGACCTCTGACTGGCCTTCCTGGCTTGGGAAACCAAGACGGGAGGCCATGGTGCACAAGTAGTGGTATTGATGAATGTCGTGCCCTCGTTGCTCTCTATCTGCGCGTCCAGTACGAAGACGTATGGAGAAACATGCGGGTAGTAGGCGTGGATGCAGGAATCCAAGGAGCCCGCTCCATCCTTGCGTGCATGGAGCAGGAGGATGATAGGCTTGTCTTGGGGATCCAGCGGGACCGGTTGCCAGTGAAGTTGGGCTCGTAGGACATCCCACCCCATTTGTAGATCAACTTATCCTGACGGTTTTTCTGCTTTTGCCTTTTTTATCCACCCCATTAGAGACCCTCTTATCCTGATGGTTTTTGTTTGTTTGTGTTTGTTTTTTCGTTTTCGCTTTAAATATTTTCTCACCCCAATGTGGATCTTCTTATCCTGATGGTTTTGCTTTTTGTTTTTTAAGGTTTTCGCCCTGTTTTTTCACCCCATTGTAGATCCTTTGATCCTGGTGGTTTTGTTATTGTTTGTTTTTTGGTCTTCACTCTTTTTTTCGCCCCATTGTAGATCCTCTTATCCTGATGGTATTTTTTTTTCGGAGGTTTTCGCCTTTTTTTTTGCCCTATTGTAGACCCTCTTATTGTGATGGTTGTGTTTTTTTCGGTTTTCGCCCTATTTATTCACCCCGTTGGAGATCCTCTTATCCTGATGGCTTTTGTTTTTTTGGGTTTTTGCGCTATTTATTTTTTCACCCCGCTGATGGTTTTGGGTTTTTTGGTTGTCGCTCATTTTTTCACCCAATTCTAGACCCTCCAATCCTGATGGTAATGTTTTTTTGGTCTTCGCCCTGAGCATTTTTTCACCCCATTGTAGATCCTCTTATCCTGATGGTTTTGGTTATTTTGCCTTTTTCGTTTTTTCGGCCTGTTTATTCCCCAGATAGCTGACAAGCTTCCAGGGGTTTTTACTTCTCAATGGTAGGGCCTTGGATCTGCGTTTTTGTTTGCCGTTGCTCTGCCGCTGCTCTGCCGCTGCTCATGCTTGTCTCTCTTTGTCACCCTTTTGTCTCCCCTTGGTCTCCCTTGTGGCCCTGGATCGGCGCTTTGTTTGCCGCTGCTCTGCTGCTGCTCATGCTTGTCTCCCCTTTGTCTCGCCTTTGTCTCCCCTTTGTCTCCCTTGTGGCTCTGGATCGGCGCTTTGTTTGCCGCTGCTCTCCCCTTTGTTCTCCCCTTTGTCTGTCCTCTGTCTCCCTTGTGGCTCTGGATCGGAGCTTTGTTTGCTGCTACTCTTGCGCTGCTTATGGTTTGTCTTTCCTTTGTCTCCCTCGTGGCTCTGGGTCGGCGCTTTGTTTGCCGCTGCCCTGCCGCTGCTCACGTTTGTCTCCCTTGTTTCGCCTTTGTCTCCCCTTTGTCTCCCCTGTGTCTTTCCTTTGTCTCCCTTGTGGCTCTGGATCGGCGCTTTGTTTGCCGCTGCTCTGCCGCTGCTCATGCTTGTTTTGTTTGACCAGTTGGCCTTTGTCTCCCTTCATGCTTGCCTTCGCTTGTTTCCCTTTGTCTCTGCTTTGTCTACCTCGTGGCTCCGGATCATGTACACACCCTGACATCCTCGTGCGCAATCCACCCGCTATCTGACGTCTATGCTGGTGTATTTTTCACCCCATTGGCGATCCTCTTATCCTGATGGTTTTGCTTTTTTGTTTTTATTTTTTGTTTTTTGTTTTGGTGTTTTTAGCCGTAGGTTTTTTCGCCTTATTCAATTTTGTGTCACCTTATGTATTTTTTCGCCCTATTTACTTTTCTTGAAATTATTTCACCCTAAATAATGACTATTTGATTGCGCTTCAATTAAATATTAGTCCTAACTATTGATTAGTTTTGTTTCGCCCTACTTGTTGCTTGCCCTATTTGATTTGTTCTGTTTGTCTTGTGTTGTTGTTTTCTGCTTTGTTCAGTTTTTCCATGTTTTAATTTCTCTATCTCGCCCTGGCCGTAAACTCGAAAAACTTCTTAGCGGCATTTGTTCATCAAATCGCGTTCGCTCTCTGTTGTCCTTTCGTTGCCATGCCTTCTGTGCCTTGCGCAACCGCTGCGGCGAAGCCGAAGCAATACCCAAAAGACGATTGGGAGTATCTTATCTGGATAAGTGATTGCCGGGCAAAATTGATCTCAAACAAAACGTGTCTCAAATTCACATCATTGCTTGCTACATGCTTTATCTATTCCATTCCATGGCAGGTCGGACGCCATGGGCGTGGACACCGATGATGCCGAGCATCTGGTTTGAAATATGTTCGTGTGACACTCTCTGGCCTGCAGCCTTCTCCTCATTTCACTTCATCTCAGGCTTGATGACATGGACATAACGTCAATGAGCCGGAGCCTCTTGGACAAAAGGTTTTTGGCAGTACTATCGGATGAATACCCTTGCCTTCCTTGTGCGCCTGCCACTTCGAACGCCACTTCGAACGCTTCAGGCACGACCTTCTCGAAGACATGGTGCCGATGACTCCGCCGCACCTCTGGGGCATTTTCAGCACGCCCGAAGAGCCACATCCACCGACGCCCCCCGACGCTTTTCTGCCAGGCGCGCCTGGATGCTTTCCTCCTCCAAGCGCTTTGTCCGCAACCCCCCCCCGAAGTTTTTGGACGGCGACGATTTCCGCGTAGCATGCTGGGAGGGGGGGCGCGATGGATGCGCGAGCCCCAGGCGACGAAAAAGAGTGCCGATGAGCTTTGATCAGGTCAAGCCTGTAGTTCACAATTCACACTCGGAAGTTCATAGCCAAATAGTTCCATAGAGTGGCATAAACACATGTCCTGGAAGTGAGCATGCGCAATGTTCGTTGTCGTTGTCATGGCTTCATTGCAATGCGAACTTACCATTGTTCGGCCGCAGCCAAAGTCCATAGAGTGGCATAAACACATGTGCTGGAAGTGAGCATGCACAATGTTCGTTGTCTCTGCCCCCGCACCCAAATTCCATAGAGTGGCATAAACAGCTGCCACTGCGAGATCTTGATTCAAACTCCTTGGGGCTTCGCCACTTCGTCGACAAGGCGCTGGACATCGAACCTTCTCAGGCGGAATGGCCGCACATCAAAGCCGTTGTGCAGGATCATGCGTGGCACGAACTCTAAACACTGATGCAGTTCAAGGTGCGCCCGGCTTTCGGGACTGTCATCCTGCAACCCCCGCCCCGAATCATTTCGTTGCCAATGCATCCACTTACTACCAAAGTATCCCGCGCGCGCAAATTCATCTGTTGCATCTGCCATGTCTGCACACACAGATCTGTTCCCAATGCATCCACTTAGCGCCAAAGTATCCCCTACATGTAATTTCATCTCCTGCATCTGCTTTGTCTGCACGCACATACACATGCGTTTGACAAATTCATGTGCTGCATCTGCTATTTGTGCACACACACACATATATGTTTCCAATGCATCATCCACTTAGTACCAGACGCAGGTTTTGGGAGGGGGGTAGCATATGTGTACATTTATATATTTACACCTTGTTTTATACCACCACATTGAGGCAATTACATCACACATAGACACAGATTCATAATTATACATAATGGTACATACATACAAACATATACTTTCTTCATAGATTCCCATCAGTCAATGCAGCACACATATCTGTCAATTAATCATCCCAAACATTCAATTAAAACCGCCATTTCACCTATATATGGTAATTCTGAGTGTTTTGCTTATGTTCCTTCACTTTGACACATATATATATATATATATATATCTATATCTATCTATCTATCTATCTATCTAGTTGCTGGTTTAAAACATGTCTTGATTTCTCGCCAATGTTTTGGGTCACTACTTGATTTTGAACCAGCGAATGTTCGTTGGTTATCGTCTCCTGTTGCTATGACCTTTAGCCATGGAGATGGACTTGGAGATAGTGGCTATGTTACATAGATGACAATGACCTAAATATTGTGTAGGTACTTGGTTCTTATCTTCTGTTAGTGTGCATGTTGTTTGTTTATGTTTCAGCTGAGATGGACACTGTGGTTAGTCACACATGCCTCACGGCCTTCAGGTCCTATGCCAGCATGAGCAACCATAGTTGGCGGAGCCTAGCTTTTGTGGTGGATCGTTGTGCTTGGGGAAGGGGGCTGGTAAGCATGTATAGGGGATTCATTCCTGAATTCAGGTATATGGTTCATAGTCATGGGTAATGGTTCAGAAGTTGGTACGCTAGTTGAAAATGAGATGTTCAACAATGAATTTTCACCAAGCATTGATCGTTCATGCCCAGGGGTGGCTTGCTTTATCCAGGATTAATAAGAATTGTGATGGTTCATTGGTTCCGATTCTTTGGATTTTCACCAACCCGAGAAAAAAAACAACCCTGCCAGCGATCCACCCGTTGGTATCTAAGTTCAGCAATGGAGTCAGTGAAAAAGGGGGTTCATTTACAACGACACGATGTGTAAAATTATGTATATAAATATATGATGATATAAGTATGATTAAGTATGAGCTTGTTTGTATTTGTGCCTTTGTTGTATCCACACATGTGATGTGTATGGTGCATACACATGCGAAGAGCTATAACATGTTAAGCGAAAAAAATCAATATATTTTGTTGCAGGTTAGACATGCTCATGTTCACAGGCCAATAGGGGTGTTTCTCGAATAGAGGTACCCCCCAAACCATCCAATATTAACCATTCACAGGAATACACAAACAATTTTTGGGGTACCCAATTTTCAGACACCATCGTATCGTGTAAAGTCATGCCGTGACAAATCCGTTTTGGTTTCCCTACTTGAGAACCAACAACGGGTTGCGGTTTCGTTAACCGATCAGCACAGGAACAGCACCCTGTGCGATGCCCATGGCATTTGTCGGGATTGCATGGCAAGATACGCCCCTTGGCCAAGAGCATCCGAAAATATCCGAAAATATGATTATTCGAGGCAAATCTGTGACTATCAGCTGTAAGTTGATGGTTTATTTGTGGTCAGGATATGGCTATAATCATAGGGAGTCCATCCAATTATGGTGGAAAACAAAACATGATGTTTTCCCCTGTCGAAGGTCCCTGGAACCTAGCCGAAATGGTTTAAATCATGCTCCACGTCGGGAGATCCGAAGAAACTGTGGTGCCTCAGCGACCCAACTCAGCTTCGGCGCTGAATCCTGCATGGGTCCGTTTAAGGCTACGGGTCAAAGCCCTGTACCCCTGGTTTCCTCATTATTCATGATTGTTTTCTCTATAAAATTGTTGATGATTATCCCCCATTGGTTGATTAATATTGACCCATAGCAACTTGATTGACTTGCAAAGCAACAGCTCTTCATGGTCAAACATGTCAAACTGATGGAGGTGAATCAATTTGGATCGAACATTAAGGGATTTTTTTCAGAGAGAAACTGCTATGTGAACATAACTCCACTAGAACTTGAACTTTTTGAGCTCGAGTCGCTGTCATGGTTTACTACCAGAAAAGGAGGTGATCAACAATCATGCAGCATCGTGAGAGCATTTCCCTTCATTAAACTAGTCCGGAAACTTTAAAGTTTGAAGGCCACATTTTTCAGTCAGCAAATCATTTTTCAGGGGTGCTTTTTCCATGCAACCAGAGGATGGCTTATCAGAGGTCAACCATCCTCTTGATGATAATTGGCCACCGAAGGCAAACCGAGGCCATCCAAGGCCTAACTCGTATCATGGGCCTCGTATGAAGTTCGCGCTGAGGTCGAAATCCAGATCCTTGAGGAGGGTGACCCGGCGAGTTGATGAGTGGCCCAACAACGTGGGTTTAGAGGCTGATTCAACAGCTGCTTGGTGGTGAGTCGAATGGTGGTTTCTCAAAAGAGTACCCCCAGGTATCATCAATTAGTAACTATTGGTGGTAATACAGCAACCATTTTGATCCATTTTGGGGGTTCCCTATTTTGAGAAACACCCGAATGGTCAATGATAGCTGGGCAGCTATGAGGTCAATGAAGATAATGGAGCCAGAATGTGTAGCACTGGGGGCTTGAACATACGCAGGATTGTGTTGATGATAGCCGGTGAGACTTCATCACTGCAGCTGGTTGACAATAGTTAGTTGATAGCAATCAACCATAGTGATTCACGATGCTTGATTCTGCAGAATAAAGCAATGATGAGCAATCATAGTTGGGGTGTGACTGACTACATAAGCTATGCTGGTGGCCAAAGACTGTCTACCAAGATCAGTAACCATTAGTTAACAACCACAAAACATCATTCATCAACCATTCATTAGCCATCGTCAACTATATAAATCACCCATTGACCACTTAACCATTAGCCATTCATTGATCATCAACTCACCACCATTCATTGACCATTCACTTTCGGTTAACCATTAATTCACATTCAGCTAGCCATCAACCAATGGCGCATCAACTGACCATCAATTACCCATCCATTTACCATCATCAAATAAGAATCATTTGGCCATCCATCAACCATTCATGATTCATCATTCAGCCATCAGAAATCAACCAACCATTCATCAACGGGAACCAACCAATAATACATTGATTATCAATCGACCATTTAAGCATTGATCAACCAACCCTCAATAACCATCAATAGCCATCAATAACCATTCATAAGTGCCAGTTGTTAATGATTAAGCATGATTGTTGATTATTAACTACTGAAGGTACTACTTCATCAACCAACCATCAATAAGCATCAATAACCATAGATTAGTTAACCATTGATTAACAATGAGTTATGGATTCATTAGCCATCAACCAACCATTACTTATCAACTATCAATCAACCATTATAATGAATCAATAATAAGTGATTATAGATGGCTAATTACTAATTATGAGTAATTAACCATTACTTATCCATTACTTATCGACCAACCATTACTTATCAACCATTATGGATTAGTAATTCATCAAGCAACCATCAATAACCATCAAGAACAATTAATTAGTTAACCATTGAGTAATAATTAATTCTGGATCCATTAGCCATCAACCAACTAATAACCATCAAACAACTATAATTCATCAAGCAACCATTCCTTATCCATCACTTCACCATCCATTGACCATCCGTTGGCCTCAGGTCACTTCAACCCGCGATGCCCGGGTGAAGGCTGTGGCTATCGCTTGGTGCCGCTGGACGTGCAAAGGCGGCGCCGGTGGGGTCAGGGGTCAGACCCAAGCGGTGGTTGGTGGTGACTGGTTCCACTCCGGGGAGCTAACATGGCTATGGCTATGGGTCAATATTGATCAGCCAACCAATGGGGGAAAAGTTCACCAACTAGAATAAGGAAAACCATTGGGACCATGGGTCAATATTATCCAGCTATGATAAAGATTAACGTAGGATGATTTGGGGGTACCCCTAATTTGAGAAAAACCCATATGGCAAGGGGTCAATAGCAAGCGACCAATTTCATGGGGGATAAGTTCATCATCAATAATGCTTGGAATACATCGGTTAATTAGTGGTTCATCACCATGGTTGAAAATGGTCAGTTAATTGCTGATCATAACTGATGATTAGCCTGTGGTAATCTAGCATGGCAATGGAAAATCACCTTAGAGAAAAATTCTGGGAAACCAGCAATGGTTGGTCGATTTCCCCTTGGATTGTTTCCGGATGGGGAACTGGTTTGGAGGTGGTTCTGTGGTTGTTCAATGGTCAGTTGATGCCGAATTGATGGTTAGTTGATGGTTGATTAATCTTGGTGGTCAATAATTGCCTAATTGATGGCTAGTTCATCGCTGATAGTTATAGTATGATGTTTGGTTGATGATTTAGGATGGGTGATGGTTAACTGGTGAATTCATGGTTAGTTCAGGCTTGACTCATGGGTGATGATCTTTGGTAGTGTTGATATTGGTTTGTACTTGTAGTGAATTTGATGGTTAATGATGGTTCCCTAATGGCTTGCTGATGATCAATCAATGATTTATTGATTGATTGATTGATTGATTGATTTATTGATTGATTGAGTTCAGTTGAATAATCCATGGCTTTTTGATGGTGAAGGGCAAAGGGTTATTATATAATTGGTTGACAAGGCATTAATGGCATGCCGCATAACTTTTCCTGAATCATGAACACGTGTTTTATTGATGGTGGCCGTTTGGTGAGGCATGATATTTAGTTGTTCATAAATCTGTATTGAACGGTTTACTCTATGCTTCATTCAGAGATCCGTCATTGTAACCTGCCATATTGTATAGATAATACTGGCAAGGCATCATCAACCACATAGCAATGTCAGTAGTTGTGAATATGAACCAGTCAGATCCAGTTAGCTAAGTTCATCAACTAGTGCCTACTTGATAGTCATATATAGTCATAGCTTATTTGATGGGTATTATCAGCTAAGCACACATGCAACACGGGTTTCTTTGTTTCTCTACTGCAGATGGCCACTTCTTTGCAATCTAGAAACGCTCCCAGCCTAGCGCGCAACAGAAAGTTCCGAGAGGCAGAAATCTAAAGTCTTTGAAAGTCGCTGCGCTTCTTCATTTGCTGGTTTCTTAAACTGGTTGGCTGATGGTTAACACTGGTTACTGGCAAGGGGATACTAAACAATCATAGGGATATACCAAGTATAATGGTCGGTTTATCACTAGAAATGATTATTCATGGATGATTGGCGGTACCCCTATCCTCAGAAACACCACTCAGCTGATAAGGTGATCACGAATCGCCGGCTAAAGACTACCTAACCATCAATTAACCATCATGATTGACCCATATGAGTTGATGATTAGCCATGGACGAATCAAAATCTGCTGTGATTTGGTGGTCATTGAGCAAGCACAAATCAAGCATCATTACCGACATTTCTATCAAGGATCATCCACCGATTTAGAAACTAACCGAGATTCAGAACCGATCATCAAAGATCAACTGGCAAGTATAACCACAAGCACCATGGCCGGAACTGGTTGGGGGGAGGAGGGAAATCCAGCTGGAAAACCCATATGGTGGTTTCTCAAGTCATAGGGGTACCCCCGAATCATCCTTCATTAAAACATTTACATGAATAAACCAACCAATTTTGGGTTGTGCACGCGCTGCTGTCGATGGTCGCAGCTAGATCAAGGCTGGCAGACAGACTGTCCGCGGACCAATGATGTACAACAGCCAGAGAGAAAACGTAACTATCAAAGCACCTGCACACAGCAGGGATCAAAGTTCCAGCCGTCCATGTTTGTAAACCTCCCGATCTCAAGCAAACGGCCCTTCCATTGGACGGAGAAGATACAAGCCTCCAAGTTGTAGTTGCTATCTCTTTGAGCGTCCACAAATTCGTATTTTCATACGGATGCTTGCGAGAAGCTTGGCGGAAGCTTGAAGAGATCTTCCCCGCAGCAGTGGTGAACCTGACGGCCGTTGCAAATGTACGTGAACACTGTCGCCCACTCTCTACAAACATGGGACCACTGCGGTCGTGGATGGGCGTAAATCTGCAGAATCTGACATCAGTTGCCCCACGGGCGCTGAAATGCTTACGAACTGGCTGACCTTCGAACAGAAAGCTGCCATTGGTGCAATCATTTTGGGGGTCCACTTATTCTAAGAAACCACCCACATAGCTGGTAACATTCCCTATAATTGACGCTTATTACCCCCTGTTCTCAACCCGCTGTATTCTCAATTAGTGGTTATTACCCCCTATAATGATAGCTTATTATCAACCATTAAAAGCATAGCTGGTATATTCCCTATAAATGCTGGTTTATTACCTCCTATTATCAACCAATAATGGTATACGGTATTATTATTGGCATGGCAACTTTAACCATCGTTACATAGCTGGTATATTCCCTACAATTGGTGGAGTATTTGATGGTCATTCCCCCCTACCATGGTATGTGCTATGGCGGCTTAAAGCCGGTCGTTCCCACCACCGGTAGCCATGACCCCGGTATCCGTCCGCAGGTCCCTGGAGCGCTCCGCCAAAGGCGCCGAGGCTTTGGCGCGTTTCGACCAGCTGCGCAGCGAATGCGCCTGGGTAGCGCCCCGGGGATGGCGCCCTGGGTACGTCCCCACGACGTGGTTCAACGGTCACGTGGGAAGTTGGGTGAAGTTCAGAAGCTGTTTGATGGTTGCCTTACTGTTGTTGATTACTTGGTGGTTTCTATAAATGGTTGGGTTATTACTATAAATGACTAGTAATAGATGATTTAGGGGTACCCCTATTTTGAGAAACACCCACTTGATGACTATGTAAATCATGGGCTAATGATTTAGTAGCTATTGATTATATGGTGATCGTCAACGGTTTTTGATGATTATGGATTGGAAATGGTTACTATTGGAAGCTGTTGTTGTTGATTATTGTTGATTATTTGTGGTATTGCAGATCAGGGTCCCAAATGATTTCATTCATGATGCGATTCATGGTTGGTGGTTTACTGTTGATGAGCATTAGGCTTGCTGTTGGGCTAGTGGCAGTGATGAATGATGGTTACTATTGCTTCGGAGATAATATGCTGAATGATGATTGCTGATAAGTCATGATGATGAACGGTTGAATGAGCGTTAGTAATGGATAAAAGATACATGATATCGTTGATCATGGCTGGTAGCTCCTAGATGACTCTTAATCATAAAGTGTGACCACTATCCAGATTTGTTGTAGGCTGGAAATGGTTATTACGGAGGATGCATGATGATAAATTGGGGATGGCTTACTGACGATTTGTGATGCCACGTTGCTGGCTAGCAATAGCTACTATTAATGGCTACTCAGAGTTGATATAGAACAGCAATGGCAAGTTAAGTCGGTGAACAACCGTCATCACCAGGCTTGCCCACTACTACTGGGGGACTGCTTGTAATACCAACTATTTACGAACCAACGATGGCTAGTACCATGGTAATAATATAGAAAATCAGTTGGCTGAATGAGCTGCGTAGTGATGGATCGAACGAACGGATCATCGCGCGGGTGATCGAGTGATGAGGTCATGCAGGACGCCTCAAGGAGTTGTTGTCACATCAAGGCAGGGGCGCCACCTCTGCAGGTTGTGGATTGTTGGTCAATGTTTGATTTTGTATGAATAATGTTGGTTTCTGATTAGTGTAACCCCCCCTAAGGTAATGAAAATAGATGAAACCAACAGGTAGATACTAATCAGAAACCAACATTACTCCGGTTAGCCCTAAGATATTCTATTTTTGGTCAATGATTAGTCAATTAGCCATCAGTAGTAGCTAATGGTTGCATATGGGTGGTCAATCGTTCATCATTCAACATCCTTACACCCATTCGATGCAGGTTCTTCACTGTTCTATGCACGTTGTTACCTACTATACAACATACAGGTTGACAATCCGGTTTCAAACAACCACTATTGTCAACCATGAAGCATCCTTGAGCAAATATTTCTACAGTGCCACTAATTGTTAAACACCCTTAAGCAATCAAACCTACAGTGGCTGAGAGTCGCTGATGCTCAATGATGGCTCACCATTTCTCAAAAGATGATAAACCATGTCAATGAGGGTTGGTCACTAATTGTTGCTAGAATTGGTTCACTGATGGACTGATGGTTGCTCACCAGTCTTAATGTGAAATTAAGGTCGATTATGAGAATGAATAATGCACTTTAATTTTCTTTGGCTTAGCCCAGCAGTTGGAGCCGTGGTCAAACCTTTCGAGTAATGGCGTGGCTCCCAGTCACTCCAAGTGGTTGATGTAGGGCGGCTGTGATGGAACAGTGGGAGAGGTGCGGGCATAGCTCGTATGGTCAGTGACGTGATGATTAAGCCCTGGTAATGACCATCAAATTGCCACAATCAAATTACCATGTTGATGGTAATCGCCAGGTTGATTCCTGATCATGTAATTAATTACCATTAGTTTGGGTGTTTGCTTCTCACGCCCGGTAATTTCATGTAATTCCACCAAAGCAGCACGAGGCTGGACAATGCTATGACTCTTGATAAGATTGGTACCTCTCCGCATGTCGTGATCAATGCCAACCGTCTCATATTTGTGTATCTCAACTTGTTGAAACTGGTACCTGTTTGATCAAAAAGTAAGTTGTTTTTTGATGTTCTTTGTCTTTGAAGCTGGTTGGAACAGCCAAAATGCATATGTTCTTTGCAGCCAACGGAGATCTAAATTCAGCCAGAAGAGGGTCTGGTTATTTTGAGATGAGTTCCTCAATTGTTGGTTCCACTGTCACCATGTGACAGCGCCTATACTGTTGGCGACATGACATTTCACTTGCAACAACTTGTTCGGTTCGATGCAACCAGGAAGATCGACAAGCTTGAGAAAATGGGCTATCATCAGTTAAGCATCATTTGGTTGGTGGTTCTAAACATGCTTTGTTTCCCCTAGTAATCATTAACAAATGGTTGGCCGACATATATTTTCCAAGGGGGTTGAAACCACCAACCAGTCAGGAACCGAATCACTATTATCACTCACAAATGACCGTCAGACCATCCTTGACCACTACTGGTATCAACCAAGCTAAAGTTTGTCATTCACTGTAGTTGACGGAAACCAGATAATAACCACATCATTGTCATGAACCATCGTTCTTCACCATTCATTCGATGTATTGCATTTGTTTTACTAAGTATAAATATTGAACAGATCATTAGCCATCAAATAGAAGCAACAAATCCTCTCAACCATTCTCCTCATGAATGAACAAATTCTGCCAACCATTCTCCTCATGAACGAACAAATTCTGCCAACCACTCTCCACATGATTACCCATTCTTGCCGCTTGCCCAACAAATCCTGCTGAAAAAACCGCTTTGCACGCTAAGACGACAGCACGGCTGCATGGCTTCTAGCGGAGTGTCAACCGTGCCCCCAGTGCTTGACCCTCGTGCGTCGAGAGGTGAGCGTAGTTGCTGCTGGCGGGCGGTGGGGCTGGTGGTTCGTAGTGATTGGTTGATGGTCAGTTGAGGATTGTTATTAGGTTTTCTATTTGTTTGTGGTGTTCATAGGTCTTTGTGATTTTTTTGTCCATTTTGATTTTGTTTCTGGTTTTAAAGGGGTTGGTATTGGGGTTTTATAGGGGATAAGCTGGTTAATAGGGGATTTGCTTGCGGTTAATAATAGAGGACAATAGCCAACAATACAAGTAGGGGTGTTTCAACCACCAACCAGTGATTATTGTTAGCTGATCCTGAATGGCAATTATTAGTGATAGTGGGAACATATGATTGATGCCGTGCACAACCGTATCCTATTTTTGGGGGATGGCTCAGATTCTTAACCGGTGATTTATTTGATGCTTCACTGGTTAGCAGCAGGAATTTACCGCTGCAATTTAACATGAGTCATCGAGGGATAATACCTCAAAGTGTTTCAGCAGTTGTTGATAGCCATCAATATCAATCAATAAATTGTCAATAAGGTTTAATGATGGTTCCCTAGCCAATTGATCTTCAGTATCAACCAGAACTAGGTGGTTTACGGCCGCGCACATTTTGATCGTGTTGCTTTTTTGTGCTGTCTTTTTGCTCAAAATTAGATGCCACTGATAATATCTATGAAAGTTGTAGCACTGGATCTTTTCTTTGCCACCAACTATGCGGTTACCCTGGTGGCTAGTGAGGCTTCGTGACACCATGTTTGGAGATTGCTCTCATGGATAAGCCATGAAAGACGGTGAATGTGGCTTAGTCAATCGTGATGCTTAATACTGATTGATACTTTCTACTGGTCGACCATGATGGTTTATGCTGGTTGGTAGCAGTTGGTAACAGCTACTGTAATGAGTAGCAATGATCCTCAATGCTGGGAAATGAAGAAACATTTGACAGCGGTCAACACTGGTTGATAGTGGATGGTAGAAGTTGCGATTCTCGAAAATAGCGGCTGACTAGTGGTCATTACATCGATGTGAATTAACTGATTTTGCTTGGTGTTGCGCCTAGTAAGCTGGTTGATAGTCGTCGAGAAACATTGTTAATGATGGTTGTTATTTCCAGCAATCGTCATCACCGTACACATATTCAAACCAATATGTCTAATAATGATTCGTGATAGCGACTATCAACCCTTACTAGCCATCATTCACGACCAAGGTTTTTAGTAACCATTGAGTAACCGTTGTCAATCGTGGTTACTACTTACTATAAAAATCAGCCACGCGCCTTGTGAGCGATCGATTAACAATTGACCATTCATCAATGAGCAGTGATGGTAATTTACCATTGATGATTCACCTTTTGACGGATCCAACTGCCGTTTGCTGATGATTCTAGGTTGTCATCGCTGACAAAGATACAATTGATAATCCTTGACAATTATTAGTTTATAATTCACCTATGAAATCATTATCCATCATCACTGACTCACCATTCTTCACCACCATTCACCAAAGCAAACCCGCGGCATCGGTGCTACAGGAGGGATGTTTGCACGTCTTCTGTCGCTGTGGATGCGACTTTTGCTTCGGCCGCTGGACTCAATTCATGGGGGCCCAGCTGGGTAGGCCAAGCTTTGGGAATATCACGGTTGGCTTTTGGATGGTTCATGAAGCGACTTATATGTTTTTGGTGAATTTGGTGATTTTTTTGTTGAATGATTTTTTGTGACTACTATGTGGTGAATTTGTTGGTGAGTGATGGCTAGTGTTTAGCAATGCTACCTTAGAAGTGCGAAGCAAACTTGCAGGTTGATCAAAGGCGAATTCCTGGCTGTTGATCAAAGGTCCGTGATCAATCAAATGTCAGAAATGGTTTTGTTTTCATGGTACGTTATTTATTTGTTTTGTTTTGTTTTTACCAGTCAACTACTTTATCAGTGGCCGTTGCCAGCTATTCATATTTGCTTGAATCAGTAGTGTTATCAGTCAGTGTAGGCTATCTGTTATTCACTTCACTGTTAATCAAACAAATATATCAATCAATCTTAATTATTAACATCGATTATATAACTATAAGTACCAACTGTTCACTATTAGTACTACAGTACCAACTGATTTACTTTCAACCATCAAACATCGATCGTAGAAACCCTGTCATCCATCGGATGGTATCAAACATGAGGAGAGTGTATCCGCGGCAAGATGAGCCATCGTATGCCATGGTTGCTTCTACAGTTTATCACCTATTGCACTAAGATGCGACAGCATGGTAAAGTGATGTAAACTGCAACCATTGTGCCAGAACTCGAACGAAGCCGACTGAACTGGGATGCAGAACCATCTTTGTCTCCGAGTTTCAATTTTGCTACGGGGTTCTCATGAGTGTGTTTGTCCTTTGTTTTGGATTTGGTTGTTCCTGGGGGACCGGAAAAGCTGGCCAGTACCACGAACGAACCAGCACTCAGCCGCTGTCAACCATCAACTCACCAACGAACAACCATGAGAAACAATAGTTATACCTTTTCTAATCCCAGTTCACCAATTTGTCCATTAATCATGAATTGTTCCCAAAAAGAATGCGAACCGGTAAATAGCCCAAATAAAACGAATGATATAAACACTATGACGAAATATATTCCAGTATTAGTTTTACCATAGCATACACCAGTACTTCACCATAAACCAAAGTCAAGAATCATGATAACGAACAATGAACAGTTGACCAAGATCAAATCACAAATTATTCATTTACTATTGCTTAACTACATGGGCGTTTCTAAAAATAGGGGTACCCCCGAATCATCCTTTACTAACCATTTACAGGAAACAAACATTCACACACCAACCAGTTTTGGAAGTTTTCCTCTTGGTCAAACTACCGGGTATCGCTATCCAATCAATAGTTTAACCAGGCTAAAAAAGTGTTAATCACTGATGTTGATTCACTATCCAATCACTATTGGGTTCTCCCCAACATCAGTGATTAATCAAATCACTATCAATCATGATTTTCATGATTGACTATTTTATCACTGATGTTGATTCACTGACGGGTATCGTGATTAGTCTCAACATCAACCACAGTCAACCACCATGGTTCGCTCGTCATTCAGCGCTTGGTGAAACTTCGTCTCCTTCACACCAGGCTGTGGCGGCCCGGATCCCGAAGGCGGCGCAATCGCGTTTTGGTGGGGGGAAATATTTCGCTATGCCTGAGAATGGTGGGTAACAATGGTCGATCAGCCATTTGGATTTATTGTTGGTTAGTAGTATCATTTGGATTTATTGATCAGGCATTTGGATATTATGACCACCATGGATTTAGGGTTTAAAGGTTAGAATTGTTGGTAATAGTGGTAATCAACCATTTATGATCGTGATTTTGAATCTGAATGGTTGATTATAATGGTTGGTTATGGGCGATGATGGTCATTAGTGACGACTGATCGGGATTGATCATACTTTAAGATATTTTATGATTGATCATGGTTGGCAATATTTGACAATTGCTCTTAAAGATTGGTTATGGTTGACAATAATGGTTGTTGAAAATGGTTGATAGTTGTTGCTAATTAGAATGGTCGTTGATGATCATGATTGATAATAGTCGATCATTATCATGATTGTGAATCATAATGGTTGATCATTAAAGTGGTCGATAATTGTCGTTGATGGTTGGCAATGGTTGGTGATGGCTGATAAGAATGGTTGAGAATGGTTGATAAAGGAAATGGCTAATGATCATGATAAAGATTGATATTCATCATCTTAATGATTATGGTAAAAATAACCGTTTATAATGAATGTTATACAATGATCGATAATGTTTGATAATGGTTGATCATGGTCGATAGTTGTTCATGGTTGAAAATGGTCGATCATGGAAATGTTTGGAACATGTTAAACCAATGGTGAACAATAGCTTATTAGGAACAATGGTGCTTAAACAGGATGATTATTTTGGTCTTAGATTTGGTTATCAACTATGGTTAATAATGATTGTAAGAACTGTTTCCATTTGCAAGTAATGTTTGCAGCATTGAGTGATATTGGTTCAATATCCACGATTCTAACAATCGCTGGTAGTAATCAGTAATTATTAACACCAACCATGGCAAATGATTACTGATTCTTAGTAGTCAATGACCATGGTTAGTACTTGATTGACAGAGATTGAAGAACCATGATTAATCTTCGTGTTCGAAATGGTTTATATCAACCATGGTTTGTACCAATTGTTACCATGGGTCATGTGAATGATTGACAATGGTGAACAGCTCATGATGCCTGGGACCGGCTGATCACGTTCGCTAACAATGCTTGGTGATGTTTTGTGGGTTATAATCTATCCAATGGGGTCCTTTGCCACCATGCTTTCCCACAAGCAGGGCGCATCCACCCACCCTTGGTTTATAGGCTTATAACTTAACTTACCATATAAATAAACCTACCATAGTCATAACCTACCCACTTAACCCTGTACCATAGTCATAGCCTACCTTCCCAGCATATAACCTACCTTCAATGGCGTCACCGCGGCACATCCAGCGGTGAAGGCTGCATCTGTCACTACATGGAGAAGACCCGCGACGTGGTCTTCGCGGCCTGGCTCCGCACGTCGCCGGAAAGTCCATTCGAAGCTCAGCGCTGAAGCAAACACGGTCAGGTGGTCATATGGTGGTTTCGACCTAGCCAGTCTTGGGGATCCCCAAAATGATTGGTTTATTGATGTTTATTATAAATGGATATAAGTGGTTAATCAAGCGAATGATTCAGGGGTACCCCTGTTTAAAAAAAAACCTCCATATCAGGGGGAGATCCAGCAACTTTCGATGGTGGTTGGTTGATGGTGAAGTAATGGTGTATGGTTAAGGTTGAAGAATGGTTAAGGTTTACCGATGTTTTGTTTAACTGATTGGTTTTTAATGATGGTTATTTGATGGTTGAGAAGTGGTTTATTGATGGTTGATGAAGGTTAATGTGGGTTCACAGTTGGCTGACTGATGGTTCATTATTTGTTAGTCATTGGTGCGGTCTTTGATAGTGGCTAGATGCTATGATTGGCTGGTGGTTAGGAGGGAGCGATTTGGAGCCAGGGGTATCAAAAGAGTTACCAGGAGTGGTGGAACCAGATGGTAGATGATAGTGCTTGGTCATGATTGATGTGGTTGTTGTGAAGCAGGCTATATGTTTGATACGACCAAGAGGGTTTACTAATTACAACGGGGGGGCCATCATCTTTGGTATATTGATTGTAGCAGGTGACAACTCCAATGGGTCCAGTCTACAGCCAGGCGTTTAGAGATCTGTAGCAACACCGCCGCGACGAAAGATTTGAAACTTTCCACCAAGCAGGTTAGTGTGAGCTCATCAAGACCTTGTTAGACGTGATAAAGGATGAATTGTTGATGGTTGATATTGTGGTTGCTAGTGCGAAATTATGGTCCATGTCAGTTCAATATCTATGGTGACCAGTATGTGCACTATCTCTTCACCCCAATGATGAATTACTCCAAAACACCCTATCCATCATTCAGTACATTGGGTGATTTCAGCATAGGCTACCCCTAAATAACCCTATTCACTGCTATACATTATCAACCCTCTTAACCGTTGTTAACCCTATTTTCAACCAGTAATGAATCATTCATAAGGTGTACCCTCCCAGTTATCGTCCTGTATATGAACTATTTATAGTTATAAAACATCCATTACCTTGGACCTCAAAAGGGGTGTCCTTTTTTGAGAAACCACCAAAGACTGTATAGTTGTTTAGCCATTACTGTTGTTGGAGTTATATCCTACTATCACCATTCTAATCCCTTCTAAAACCACCCGACTGTGATACAGAAACACTTATTGGTTATAGTTATTATCCACTATTATGGTTGCTTACTATCGCTCGTTCTCAACCATTCACCCTTATGAACCATTAGGACCACTGGTTAAGATAACTACTGACTACTGACCATAGCGGTGATCAACCATTATTCACCATTAATAAGCATTAATAGCCACGTCAACCAATTGCTAAACCTAGTAACCCTATCTACCATCACCCCTATCAACCACTATATGAACCCTCATTGACCAATTAGAATAACCAATAAAACAATGATTAAGATAACCGTGAACAACTATGAATCATTCACAGAATAACATCAACACAAGCAGTAAAATCACCATTGAAAGCGCCGGTAAAAACCGGTAACCCGGTAACAACTACCAATAACCATTACTAAGCATTGTTAACTCCATTGTCAACCACGACCAACCATTAATTATCACTAATTAATAAGATTAGTAATTTCAATATCATTATAACTATAACCATAAATTATAATTAACTACAAATAAAACTAATTATAACCATTATAACCATTGACTAAAACTAATTAAAACCACTATAGCCAATTATGACCATTATAACCATTCATTCTGGTTATAGTTCTGGTTATAGTGGGTTTAATTAGTTTTAGTCAATGGGTTATAATGGTTATAATGGTTATAATTGGCTAATAATGGTTATATAGTGGTTGTTACCGGTTATAACCATCATATAGCCAATAATGGTTATAATTAGCCAGTAATGGTTCTACCAGGATGGTTATAGTGGTTATAATGGTTATAATTGGCTATAATTGGCTATAGTATGTCATAACCCATTTACTGGTTATAATGGTTACAATGGTTATAGTGTCATAACCCATATAATGGTTATAACCAGAATCATCCTGGTTACATCCACGACGTCGCTCCGTCGCTCAGGATTGGCTTTGGGACTCCCGACAGGGTTCCGAGGAGGTGCGACTGCGACAGCTGCTGCGCGATCCGCGGGCGACGAAGGGATAACCGGTAAGGCAACCTGTGGTTGCGCTGGAAATCAACGTGAAATCACATATGTTTGGAGATTTTTTGGATATGTGATTGATACGTTTTGTAGATAAATCTTCCTATAGATGGTGGGTTTTCCACTTCCGGGTGAATTCACCAGAGTGTAGAATTTGGCACCCCACACAGCCACAAGTCGGTACGTTCATTTGCATCAAATCAAACCACTCATCAAAGAGTGGGAGGCTCTTCAAAATATCGAGGAAACTCAATATGTAGTCGCATTTCTTTCTCGTGGAGACACTGATGGATTTACGATGGATACTGTGGCAGTGGTTCATTTTAGGCTAATGCCGGATGGAAAAAGCATCCCTGCAAAATGCCAAGATTTTCGCGAATACTTGACCAGCTGTAACCACTGAAAACCATTACCTAGTCATCGCTAACCATCCATGAACCAGCTGGCGGAACCAGTCCATTCACAACCAATCACAAACCATTAGAGCTACGGCAGACCACGATAACCATTTTATTGATCATGAACTATTGATCATTCTATTTATTGATCTGAACCACGATAATCATTTGTTTATCACCCATTAATCATATATACACAAATAGCCAACCACAGACCGCCTGGAGACCATTTATTCATTGAGCGTAAATCATTGATTGACCGTCCATTTGCCGCCAATTAGTCACCAACCATCAACGAATCACCAGCCATCAACAAAGCATGAACCACCAATGCACCATCAAACGTCAATTAGCCACCCATTTTCCACTAACCAACCATCAACTAGCCGCCAATTTACCATCAACAACAGCCATTAAATCACCAATAAGCCACCCATTTTCCACCAACCATCAATTTGCCCCATCCATGATCAACAGTCACTGTCCACCAATGAAGCGCCATCCACGTGTGATCTCTGATGGCCTCCTGGGCACAGGAACGTTTCCTTGGCACGTTGCACTTCTGGTTGTGGATGGCCCGAATTCCCGACGTCCCAGCACCCTGGGAAGAGCCGCTCGGCAGGCTTAATGGTGGTCCCCACAATTGCTGAATGATGAGGGTTCAGTGGTGGCCAATTTGGTTAAGTGGTGGTTAACTTGTGTTAATTTGATTAAATGGTGGTTAGTGAATCTACGTAGTCTCAATTCATGGGTTAGTGTTGTTTAATTGATGATTCGAATAGTGAATTTTGCTGCGTAGTTGATGCTTGGATGGTGGACAACAATTGATGGTTAATGGGCGGCGAACCTGACGACTGACTGGCCCCACCCATTTGGCATGGTTGTTCAATGCCATACTGGGATTTAAGTTTCACATGGGGAGTGTTAGTTGTGTTTAAGGTAAGCGATCTTGCTCAGCAAGCATGGCAAAACCGGGACGGCAAGACCGGGACAATGCAGTTCCGCGCGAGCAGCCGCATGCATTTGATGATGACTTATCATAATGGCAGAGCATTGACGGGCGCTTGCCCATCACTGGCGGCAATGTGATTGCAGAGTTCGCCCGCTACACTTCCATGAAAACGACACGACCATTGCATCCACACTCGCTGAACATCCACAAGATCAATGCCGACTAGCTTTGTGCTTGGTTTCTTTGCCGATTGCCAGATGTAAATCCAACAATGGCATTGGTGAAACTTTGCATCCCGAGGTGTTGCGTGACCTTTTCGGTCTTTTCGTTCTCCCCTCAAACAGATGAATCCGAAACAAAGCCCTCTATGAAAATTAGTGACATTCAATTGACACTGAGGATGCGGGTCTTGTTGGTTGACGTGCACCCATGAATGTTTTACAATTTTCCTAATGTTTTGAGCCACCTTTCGATTCACAACATGATGGTTGAATGCTGCCAAGTAACCCCCTTGACTGATGCATAAGTGATGGTTGATTGATGTGGAATTGATGCCCCGCTTTTTATGGATGATATTTTTTTTCCATGAGCGGCTAGTCAATTTTTTTCTCATCCTCGTTAATTGATGGTTGACATTAATGGGTAGTGATGGTGAAAGATGGCTAATCATGGTTGAGAAGGGTTCACGGTGATGTGTAGGTTTATTCGTATGTTTAAGGGTGGTCGGCGGTTGATTGTTGACCGTCAAATTGCTGAATCCTATCCGGTCAGTGATGGGTAGTCTTGACTTATCATGGCGAGGGTATATTCAATGCTGAATGGTGGTTGGTTGCCGGTAGTGATGGTTGACAATCATTGGTTCAGTGCTGATTTAACATGATGAACAAATCAATCTTCACGGCGGCTAGGCAATGGTTGGTTGCTGGTCGTGGATCATCATTCACTGGGTTGGTTTCTTTGGGATAATCATTGCCAACCCAATGAATCAAACAATGATAATAGGGAACAATTGGCAAGTAATAATTATTGCAATTAGTGCTATTGTTTTGAACCAGTTAACAAGGAGAACCAGTTAACTATTGTTAACCAGTATTAGTTCATTATTACTAGCATGTGCGTTATTATTCAATGAATTAATCATATTACTAATTGATTAATTTTAACATTGATTAATCATACTAATTATCATGAATTAATTCATCTAATGGTTAAAAAGATAAGTCAATGCTGGTTCCATTCATCATTATTGCTGGGAAAACTCATAGCGCAGCCGTTGCAGCTCCCCCACGAAATTCCCAAGGCCCGATGACGCCGCCCCTGTGGCAGAACATCTTCAAGGCATGGGGGCCTATGGTGTCACGGCCTTCCAAGGTTCATGGGGCCACCCAACGGTGTCAACAGGTGTCAACCATGTGGAGCAATGGATCAAGTTACTGATGATTATGAATGATGATCATGAACAATCAGCAATGCGTAGTGATTCAAATTGACCTATGATTATATGTGGATGGATAGGAATACTGATACTGTGGCCAGTTTTGCATGATGTTAGGGTTTGTTCCCCGGCAACGGTGTTATCACTTCAATGGATGTCGCTTTAGTGAATCTCCAACTCAAACTGCTTTGTGAGTGGTTTGTTCATGGTTGGATTGTCCATTATAGTCAACTATCAGTGACCATTCAACGTTTAACCATCATAACCATCCGGTGATCGAAGGTAGCAATGGGAATTCACCATTCCCTATAGGTAAGTACGCTGCATACGGTGGATTGGCCATTGCTACCTTACCAGAAAGTAACGTTTTTGTTGGTGATTTGAGCCTACCACCATAAAGGCATGAAAAACTCAGTTTCTCCAGGATCTGATGGAAACATAGGAGGTGCTTGCAGGCTCGCAGTCAAGGCGACTCAAAAGGGACATTGCAACTCGTTGTTGCAAGACCATCCATCGCAATGGGGCAAATACTTTGGGTTCTTGATCATGAGTTGGTTGTGGGTCAATACTGACCAACGAAGAATGGCTAAGTGAACATCCCAACAGCTATGATAGGGACTCGTTATTCAGGGCATGAGAACAGCCAGGTGTACAGGGGCCGACCCACAGCCACTTGGTGCTTGGACCCGCTTTAAGCACTTGCGGGACGCTGGAGCTTTCTGTAGGATGCCTTGTGCTTGGCTGTTTCAATGTTCGTGGCACGGAAGTTTCTCTTCGAAAATGTTATTGAATTGTGTTTGACCAAGTGCTGAAAGTTATCAAACATTAACTTACCATTCCTAGCCATCGTTTTCAACATATATGATCACTTCAACAATTATCAGCCATCAATCAACCGGTGTACATCAGCCAATCAACCAGCTTATCAACCAGCTGGTTCAGTATCCTTAGCCATAAGTCAATCAGCTATCAACCAGCTCAATGAGCCATCAACCAACCAGAAATTAAGTAACCACTAGTCATCAATCAAAGACTAAATCAACCATTTATAATATTTATATAATCAATATATTAAACAGAAAATCATTACACTCCGGTAACTTAACAAGCGAAAATCCACCAGTTTTCACCAGCGACTTTCTTCAGCCAGCCATGTTGCCAGCCATGTTGGTCGCCACGAAGCTCCACCGGCGCATCTGCGTAGCCACCATCCCTGGTCCCTCCCGCGTCGTTTGGAAGCGGAGGCTTGGAGCCCATCCGGTGGGCCTCCCGGGCGCATCGCCCCCAAGGCAGTGCCGCCAACGAGTGGGTTGGGTGCTGTGGTGGAACACGGTGTGGTTGGTAGTTATGTGGTTGATGAATGGTTGGTTGATGGTTGATGGCTGATGAATGGTTGATGGTTGGTTGATGGTTGGTTGCTGGTTGATGATGGCTAGTAGGTTGGCTGGTTGGTGGATGGTGGAGTGTATGTGTGAGAAGTTGTTCAGTCATGGTAAGTTGTGATAGATATTTGTTGGTTGATGGTGATGGGGAGATATGATTGATGAATTGACGAATTGACAATCATGGTTGACTATGGCAATAGTGAATAAGATGGTTAGCCATGAGCTGTAGGTAGCAAATACTTAAATTTCAAGACTGGTCAAGTACATGATTCACAACTGGCTGTGGGTCGGTCTGTACCCTGATTCCCCCATCATTAGCCATTGTTTTCCCTATAGTTTTGTCGGTGAACTTAACCCCATTATTGACAATTGATATCTACCCGTAGCCAACTGTTGTACCATCAAACAGGTCAAACTTCAACTGTTTGTGGAGATCAATTGGGTCGCGTAGCGGTGCTTGAGGAGCAGCACCATGGGTGGTGCTGATCCGCCATGACCTCGGGTCGATGTTCCGAAAGGGTCCGTAGGAGTTATAACCTATGAAAATTTGATGATTTTGATGCCATTTTCCCAGAAAAAGACGTCGACATTTCTGGGATTTTCAGCAGCAGGGATGACAAATCAGCTGCATCGCCAGCTGCTGATCCTTCCACCGGAGCAATGGTGATGGCCCTGCGTTCAAGCTCCAACATGGGTCCATAGAGGTGTTGATGAGTCTTAATATGTCTTAATTATTCATGCTTGATTTATGTGTTGATGATTCTTATTAAGGGTTGATGTATGGGATTAATGGATGCTTGACGATAAATGGATGCTTAGAGATGGTTAATTAAGTTATGTTCCATCGCGACCTCCTGAGCCGCCAATCGCCACTGCGCAGGAGCCCAGTGTTGGTTTCTGAAAATGGGGCAAATAATCCTGGTTATCAACCATTTATAGTAGGAAACTGTAAACCAACCATTTGTTTGGTCAGTTTGGTCCCTGTAGCTTGGGAAACATCCCTATCAATCAACCATCAACTCTCTACAAACTCCAGCTTCTCAATCATCAACCATCAGTCAACCACTTGAAGAAACTCAATCATCAAAGCATCAATTACCGTCCATCATCAACCATCAACCACTATGTTTGGCAATCTCCAGTTGGAGCAACAGCCAGGGCTCAAGCTTGCTCTGGTGCTGCAGGCGAATGGGAGGAGAGGATGTTCGACGATGGTTTCAGCGACCTGGAAGGCCTTGATGATCAGGAAGACGTCACTGGGCGAAGATCACCCCATGTTTTAGCGATATGGTGAGCTGGGTCAATATGAACCAACCAACAAATAGTTAACTAGCTGGTTATAATGGTTAATAATAGGGGATAATAAGGAAGAATAGTGGGGGATATTCCATGATATACCAACTATATGGCTATGGGTCAATATGAACCAACCAATAATGGGGGACAACCACCAGCAACAATAAGGAAAAGAATGGTCAATGATGGGGAACCAGGGGTACGGGGTGAACTGACCCACTGCCATATAACCACCATTCAAATGGGGGTTTCTTGCAGTAATGGCTTTAGCGGAGATTGTGATGGTTAATACCTGAGGATTATGATGATTATAATCATAGGAGATTAAGATAAGATAGTATTCAAATGTTGGTTTCTCAATGGTGTTAGAGGGATTCATGGTTATTGGCAGGGCTTACAATGATTATAAAGGCTATAATGGTTAAACAAATATGGCCATGGGTCAATATAAATCAACCAATTTTCATGTTGGTTAACCACCAAAAATTTTCAAGGGAAAACAATGGTTAATGGTGGTGGAACCAGGGGTACAGTGTGTTGACTCATAGCCATATAACTCCTTAATTTGATAACAAAAAATAGAAATATTTGGAACATGTTATGATCATACTGGATGTTTTAGCAACATTCAATATTGAAACCTATCAAGCAATTTTCCTGTCGGAGATGATCCAATAAGTGATCTTCCATCCACTTCAGGAGGACGATACATCCATTTACCAAGATAAATCTGTCATCATAGGTCTATTTCCGGATAGATGTCCAGCATGATGTCTTAGAAAATGAAACCACGCATACAGTAGACAGGTACACATAGAGGTCAGATAGGTCAGTCCTGAGATGTTGGAGCACGTGCTCTCAAAATAGGGAACCCCACTAAAATGGTTGGTTTCTTGCTATAAATGACTAGTATCAAGGATGATTTGGGGGTACCATTGACCACCATTGTTGGTTACTATCCCCTACTAGTGACCATTATTAATCACTATTGATCAACCGCGCCCCCAAATGGGTTCATGCCAAGTCATACACTTGGGGCTGTTCCTGCTCGCAATTCATGCGCAAAAATCGCTCAGGAGATAGCTGCAGCCTATTTTGTGATGCTTCTAAGGACGGTAATCTACACATAGATCCCGAGTCAAAATGATCGGTGTTAAACTATGCTTAATGATGGTGAATGGTCAGTTGATTGATGGTCGAATGAAAGGCACGCTATGGTAATTCATGGCTAGTTAATAGGAAGTAATAGTTGTTACTTGTCAAAGACAAGGAATGGTTGGGAATGATTCATGTTGGTGCATATCTATGGTTAATAGTTTTGCTCTAGTTATATCATTAAATTGGTACTTAGCCAAGGCATGTTCACCAATTTAGTTCGCAGTTGGGGGTATCACATCGGTGGCCATCCGTTCAGAGCCCTCCATTGCTCTTGGATCTTTCGGCTCAGCTCTACGTTCCAATCGTTCGACCGACACAAAAAAGTTTCAGCATTACCTTGACACAGCTTTCCGAAGAAAACCTGAGCATCAAATATAGAAACGTGATTTCATTGATCAACCTGGAACTTCATTTGATCAACCTGGTTTCATTGTCAGACTCTGGCCGGGTTCTTTCACCGTGACTCCAAAGCTATCGTCAGTAGATGAGCCACGGTGACGCGATCGTCTTCGAGCCTTTGGCGTGGGCTCTGCGAAATGAATCTTGGTGTCGTGGGGGTGATGTGTTGGGATTTTTCCAACGGAATTGGGTAGATATGTTGCGTAGATATGTTGGGTTGGGGATGTTTTTCCAACGGAAACGATTCTGTCGGGGAGACATGTTGGTCGGGTAAAAAAAAAGTCGGGAGAAAAGTGATTTGTCTTTTTAGTCTCAGGAAAATATCTTGAATGTATTGATCTACATTGTTGTCCATGACTATCACAAACAAGAGCATAAGATTTTTTCTCAGAGGCTTTTGGCGCTCCTCAGATTGTCACAAGAAGCTGACTGAGTCATTCCTTCGGGTAGTCCGGTCAGTGAACAATCACTGACCATTGTAAAGCATCATCTGTGTACATTCATACATCATTATCCAATATTATCCAGAAACGACCTGTATCACTAGACAATAAAGCACAATTAGCAATCATGACCCATCATGAGCCGCTGCTGGTTTACCATTGAGCAAGCTACGTTATGGCATGGGGTTATGGTGGTAGCCAGCTTGTTCACACATCCGCCATGCACCACCATCAGTTTCGCTGTTTTCCCAATGGTATGTGGGCTGGTACCTCGCCAGCCCCAATTATCCATCCAGAAAGTCATGATCACCCACCTCCATTGGGTTACTATGGTTGGTTCACCCTGGTACCCAAGGGTTTGACCACAACGGCTGGTCTTCGCACCTGAGGAGACTGAACCGAATTGATTCATATCTTGCCCTTCTCTGCCTTTGCAGCGTGGCATTGGGTGAAAGCCTTAGCACCTCGGCCAAGGGATGCCCTCACCGTGGTGCACCCAAAGCTTGTAAGTTGGTTTTCCCAGTTTCGTAGTAGCTACCATAGCTAGTATGCTCAGTATCCATTAGCTATGTTCACCAACCTAACCAACAGCTAGGGGCCCCACCTTGTGCGAAGCCTTTAAACGTCACCTCCGGACACCGTGATCGAAGCCCCAGCATGCAAGTGCCATGGCAAAGTGATTCCTACTAGTAGCAAGTAGCAGGAAGGGGATGGACCATAATGCTTAGCACCATTAGCTAATGGGCGTTCTCAACAAAGGGAACCCCAAAGATGGTTTGCTTATTACTATAAATGGTTCAATATTGGATGATTTGAGTGTACCCATATTGTGAGAAAACACAAATGGTTGATTGCCGAACTCAGAATTGGAATGATAATGGTTCATCACAGACAGGGATGAACCTGCAATGAGAGGTTGATGGTGTATCATTATGGCTGATGGGCAATTAACGCTTGACGAACCGCCAAACATCACATGGTTAACTAATGATTAACAACTGTGAAGTAGTGGTTCAACAATGATTGAATTGTGCTCGCATAATTGTGCATGAATGACCATTTTTAGTTCTTAAAAAATCTGAATGTGCCAGGGTTCTGGCACAGTGAATATCTTTCAACCATGCCTATGGTGTAAAATGGGGATCATTACTCGGCTGATGGGGACAGGACTGGTGATGATAGGGCTGATGAACGCTACGATGGAAGCGATTCGATGGCCATGTTCCAACCCACTGGTAGTGTCTAACCTGGAAGCTGTCAAAATGAGCAGTTTCAATAGGCAAAACCAGCTGTAAATGAGGGATTTTCTGGGATTTATCACTTCCAGCTTAGTTTACCAGAGTCTAATAGTTTGTGAGATGTTTGTGAGATAGATACTCAGTGTGTTAAGGGTCAGCAACAAGCTTGTTCAACCTGAAAGAAATACCTTGCGACATGAGTCGTTGATGCATACTTGATACTCATTTGTTTGTTAGGGAAAAACCCTCACATTTTGATTCATTAATGGTGCGTAGATACTTGATAGATGTTTAATTAGTTAGAGGAGTCATATCGCATTTATCATGGAATCATGTTTGGTCAAGTTGATCAATATGCTTGTAAGTTGGGTATGGGGATTCCAAGATTGGTTGACGGTTGGTACTATCATTAAGCATTCTACTCTGATAAACTAATCTGGAGGAAAACAATCTGCCATTCATAGCTGGTTTACCCGAAGAAATTGTGATTTTTAGCTTGCATGTCAGTTTACCACAGGGTAACCATGATCACCAATTTGCATCATCAGTATCACAATTAACCCCTCAATATTGACAATGGATCTTGACCAATCCTCAATCAACGTCAATCAAGAACAATTAGGAATCATCAATTAACATCATAATAATCACCAATATTGGCAATGGATTTGAACCAATCCGCAATAAACGTCAATGAACATCAATTAATATCAATTGACAAGCATCAATTAACATCATATTAACCATCAATATTAAACAACAATTAGCAACAACCCACAAAGATGATGCCCTTCAAGCCGAATCGAAACTTTGTGGCGCTTCAAGCTTCCAACATTGGTCACCACGGTGGGTCACCATAGTACCATCAACTGTCGACCGTCATCAGCCACTATTGTAAGCATTATTACTTGTGTATGTAGTAGCTGTTATATATATTATCATACTGTTTATTATCAGTGTTTCACTTGTAAGTTTCTATTTTTATTATTACTATTGTTCAGCCATCTATGAAGCAAACTGATCCTGTAACATAACTAGTTGCAATACTAGCTGATTGTTAATAATCAACAGTCACATGATTGTAACCACTATTATGTATGAAGTAAACTAGTGTACTTTTGAAATGGCTAATCATGTACTAATGTACTATTTCAATGGTTAACCATTATGGTCATTCCCTCTTAAACAAGAAATTGGCCATGAAATACCATCGCAACCATGAACCATCGATATGGCCATCATTATATCCATCATTCATCACGACTAGCCATCATTCACCACAGCTAAATTCCATACTTGCCAATGGTTGATGACAGCTGCAGCCAGGCAGTTGTGACAACCAAGATGACTCCGTCAACTTCTTTCAGTTCATGTGGCCTGGCATGGGAAGGTGGTGGAAAAATGGTTGTTGACTGGTAATGATCTGTAAATGAATATATGCGGTGTATGATATCATTATAGTTGTACATGTGCGTGTACATATATGGTACGGGTTATGTTTTTGGTAAAGTTTTGTATGAATACTTCAATGGTTACTAACACTGGTTACGTTGTGGTGGCTTGTGATTCGTCTGTCGTATCATCCATGAACTGTCGCTAAGTTCACCATCCACAGGGACGTCGACACGTTAACTCCACTACGATGAACTTCAGAGAGTTAGGACCCTGTGAAAGAGTGGATGGGTCACTATTGGCTCAGCCACCAAATTAGCTCCTCGTTCTGAGGCATGAGGAATTAATGACTAGCTTAACCATTACAAAGGACCATTAATTCACTAGTTGGACGATTAGGAATTAGCAATTAGTTCATCAATGAACCTCGGCTGAACCATTTTTCATGGCTTTTGACCGTTCTCAATCAGTTGGAGCAATCACTACAATCGTTCTTATTCATTTATCATGGCATACTATATATACTATGAACTATTATTGACCATCAAGTGTCAGTCATTATGACCATCATTAATCAACATTACTGCAACTCTTTTTAGGTACAAACCATTCGTATCACCATTATTGACCATCAATTCATCATCCACTAGTCAACTATTATGCTATTGTGAACCATTCTTCTGGTTATGAACAACAACCATAGGCAATCACTACTAACAAGTATTATATAATCGTATTCACCACGAGTTCACGACTCACCACACCAGTATTCACCCATGGTCAACCATACTATCACTTTGTTAGTCTTGGCCGCCAACCACCAATGAACCATCATCGATCACTGCAAGCCATCACCAACCGTTGCAGACTAGCTAGTGTAAACCATATGGCCCTTTCTCAAAACGGGGGTGCCGCAAAATCATCCAATACTGATCATTTATATTAATAAACCAACCATTTTGGGGGTATCCCTATTTTGAGAAATGACCATGTTGACTACATCTAGTCAGTAATTCGGCAGTTCTATACCACATTACAGACCAGTAGTATAAGTTGTTACTAACTAGTCCACAGTACTTGGTAGGTTTTCTTTGCACAGCCTTCACAGCAAGTGCAGTACATGTTAGAGTTATTGTGTTTGTCTGTGCAATTTTTGGTTCTAATTGGCTGAGCATTTTGCTTGGCATTTTTGTTGTGGATATGGGCAGCCTGCAACCAGGATTTGGGGGTTGCAGCAGTGATCAACTCCATGGAGGTGGCCGAACGGAGACAGTGAGTGGCGTGCTCAACGACCTCCACCGCGAGATGGAACGTCGGCTTCACCCTGATGAAACGGCTGCGGCTGCGGCTGCACATGAAGATCCACTCCGGAGTTCAGGCGCCTCACCGCATCATCTGCTTGGACAACCGTCGCTTCTACGCTGTCATGACGACCCATGGTGGGCCAAAAGACGGTGCTGTTCCAAAGGCCTCTGGTTTGACGATCTGGGCAGCTCTGAGGAGCAGACCAGGGGGCGACCCCGTGCTCTGGGCCATGTGATTGACTGGGCCGAAGCAAACGCCCTGAGCTGAGGCATTGGCCAGTGGTTAACCATATTGTTGACTACTAGTTACTACTACGTTACTAACTAGTCCTAGCTACTAGTATCATAGTGCTGATATGGATTGCATCAACAAGGTCAACTTCATTGGTATGGGCGGCCATTGTAACCACCATTCCCATATCGGTAAACCATCCTTACCGCTTATGCAAGAACTGTAAACCATCACAACAACCATCATCACAATCATTAACCATTAAATTCACTATAGAACCAATGAGTTGTAGGCATTGTCAGCCATTCTGACCCGTCCTTCTGCTCTTTCAGGATATTACAATTTCGCCCAGTATGATGGTCATATAACCATCATATTACATGTATATAGCCATTATAAAAGGATTGGTTTTTAAAGCATTATGATGTTTGCCCATTGTAAGCATGGTTTTCCCGATTATGACCAGGTAATTCATGGTTATTTGGGGTTGTCATCATGGTTATAAAACCCAGCACCTAACCAAGTAGACAACCCCAGGACTTCCCATCATCGGCGGCAAAGGCCGCAAGATGCCTTTGCCGGCGGCATCGGCGAACCTGAGCTGCGCGGCGGAACATGGCGGTGCTTGGGAGCTGGCTGGAGCCAGGGCGTATCCTTAAGAGCCCTCTTAAGGAGAATAAGCTCCTACCAGTGAAGCTGTTAATAGCCAGAGGAGCTATTTCCAAAGTGACTCAGTGATTCAAGTATCCTTAAAGCTCCTTAATAGCCAGGGGCGAGTGAAGCTTTCAAACCAAACGGTAGAATCAGGTCACGAGTATGGAAACCGTTCATGTTCAAGTTCATGGTGAACAATGGTTACATCATGGTTAATTGATGCTTAGTCAAGAATTGTTGTAATAACGATGATTGACCACGCTGATTCAAAAAGTGATGATTAACCGTGGTTTATCAATTCTAAACTGAAGGTGAATTGATGCTCATTGTTATCATCATGATCAACAACAATGATTGAAAAATTTCAGATGAGATCAGTATTCACCCCTTGTCAGGCGCCGTTGGCCTTTGCCACCCAAGTCACACGTCGAAATTCGCCGCCGTCGTCGCTGCTGAGGCGTAAGTTACAAGACATGCTGAGAGAGAACATCGCGGATCGCAAAGCGCAGTCCGAGGTTCGCCTGATGCCATGAACTGCGGTTCAGAACCATTGCGGATCACCGTCACCTTCCGCATCGAATTCACCATGACTTAAACCGTCATTGATGGTTGGTAATCATAACGAGGGTTATAGTTTTTAGTTGTGGGTATAGTTGATCATGCTTATCATTAAGATTCAAACCGTCCTCTACAGCGACCATGATAGAAATCACTTCGCGGTTAGCCATCTCCCTTTCGCCGACTTGATCATCCTAGCGCCACTCGTCATCGTGGTTGTCGTTCTGTTGAAGGCGAGCTTTTAAAGCTAAGAGGTAATTTTCAATAGTGGCCTCTGTGGTTAACTATGACATGTTATGGTTAACTTGATTGGTAATTTGCTTTAGTGGTTAACCATTTTAGTTTTTACCTTTGAGCCTTAATTACAACATATATGGTTGGTTGTTCTATGGTGGTGAACTGCGGTTGACTATAAACCAGTGGTGCAGTACAGGGAATAAGCAAGAATCATGAGTGGTTGGTGGCTTCAATTCTTTCTGTTCCCAATATTCAAGGGATGGTGGGTTGATTAACTCATATTTGACATAGGGATTAAAACCACCAACTTGATACAACATTTTATAGCCACCACAGCTCCAAAAGTATCGCCATTGAACGGACCTGTTACCTGGCACATGGTGAACCAGTTCGTTGCGTTTGAGACACACTCCTGTTGAGCGCATAAAAACAAGTCTATCGTGGCCGTGTGCTGGCTGTATCTGACGGATCAATATTTCCGGCCAAAGTAGCAGTTATGGACCAGAACAAGGCCCCTCAGGGGTCATGTGGCACTCTTAGAAAGGTTTGTATTCTTGGGTAAGGCCCTTTTTTGGTGCTTGACATCTCAAGTTCAGAGAGGCGATTCAACTGAAACCCTTCTTATAGCAGATCGTCACCCATCCGCTGCTAAACCAGATCCTTTCCCCGGTGGGGCAATTGTGACAAATAGTTTGATAATGTTTGATATTTTTTTGACCCGTAACGCGGAAATTACGCACCTCGTTGACTAAACTTCCTTTGGCCAGATCGAATCAAGTCTGATTCAAAAGCCAAAAAAACGTAGATTGAGAAACTAGAACCTGGGGGGCGTTTGACAAACCCCAACACCGCGTCCACGAAATGATGAACCCAAGACTCCCCACCGAAGCAGAACAAATCGTGACCTTGCGTCATAGCTGGCTCCAGGCCGACCCTTCAAAGTTTCGCTGGCTGTCAAGTATGGCTTCAGGGTATTCATAGGTATTCCATTGGGCAAGTTCGTTGCTGAACTCAGTACCTTCTGCGAATGGAACCAAAATTGCCATTTTCGACTAGTAAACCAGCTGAATAACCTTGAGTTTCCACTGAAACAAATCACAAGTCCACTAAATTCTACAAGAAATGCTTGGGATTTTCCACGAAATCTCCCTGGAGATGGCAACTCCAAGCCATTCGGCATACAGGGAGCCCGCCTGCGCCTGCACAACTCCCATGCACAGAGCCCACGCCAGGGCCCTGCCACGGCAACACTGCACATGGCCGATGCCAATGACACGGCGAACGGTACAAAGCCGGGGTCAAGCGTGGCGTAGCTCGGCCAGTGTTGGGACCGACACAACGGGCATTTGTTGATTAACTAAGTCCCTGTTTTTTTTGCTGATGAGCTAATGGTTGGTTGGTTTATGAGCTAATTAAAGTCCCATGTGCTGGTCTATGAGCTCATGGCCTCATTCTGGTACTGGTTGGTGATTTTTAACATCGCGTTTTTGCCTAGTAATTATTTAGGAAGTGTTGGTTGAGGAAGAAGTTTCATAGGGGTGGTTCTAATGATTCATAGTCCTGATTGATCATTTGGTTGGTGTTTTGAAACATGAGTGATTTTCTCTTATAATCATGAACAATTGGCTGGTTCACAAATATGTTTCATAGGGTGGTTCAACCACCAACGAGACAATGATCACTATTAGCCATTATAATCATTGTACTAACCATTATTAACTATTAACTATTACTAACCATGATAAACTATTATTAACCATATTTAACCACTACATTGTAAACTATTATTGCCTTTTAACCACTACATTGTAAACTATTTTTGCCTATTAACTGGTTGATCATGGTTGTTGAGCATCCATCCACCACTACCCAACTAAGATACCAAGCCGGTGGGGCTTTGGTACAGCACCGGGAACAGTCCGACGCGCAGCCGCTGGGGTTGCTGGTAGTACGAGGCAAGTCGTAACAGATGATGGAATCATGTTGAAATGAAATGTAAAGAGCATGATTGGAGTCAAATGAAACATGCTTTTGCTTGAAGATGACTCCAACCATATTCAGAAGGGCGGTGTGTGCTTGGTGTGTAGACATACTATGGTACTCGTAGATGATCATATTGACAACCCTTGAAATCTGTAGCATACCGGAAAGAGGCGTTGACTTTGCGTCCATTGCTATGCTGCACGCCAAAAAGCAATGCTTTCACACGCACGGATCCTAGATGATCATAGCTGATTATAGATGGTAGGGGACGGGCGCATATATTTGCTGATGACGTGTTTGCAGGGCAGATTCAACACACGCTGTCCTCTGTTGATGCTAGAAACCTGTTGTTTATCTTCAATGAATATTGGAACAAATGCCCTCTCGCTGTCGAGAACGAGCACGTAGGTGATTCTTGACCGGCCTCCAAGGGACATGAATAGTCTGATAATTAAATGATACGAGCTGTAAAATCTGGACGGGGTCAGTGGTATTGAAACAATCCCGGCGATCCTTTTCTGGTCATGTGCGTTCACTAAGAATTCATATTAACGCACACAACATGGGACTTGGATACCATTTCTGACTCTACGAGGTGGGCACCAGTTGTAAGTTGGGTTAGTTCAAGTGGTATGACTGGTTCCCGGTTTGATTCACATTTGTTATCTTCCCTAGAAGCTAATCATTGACAAATGGCTGGTTGGTGATTTAAAGCATGTTCTATTTTTCCTAGTAGTTAGTAACAAACGGCTGGTTGACTAATATTTTTCATCGGGGCGGTTCAACCACCAACCAGTATAACTGGTAGTTGACCCTACAATTCGCCGCATTGCGAAAACTGAGAACTGGGTCAGTCAACTACCACTGCGCGCATGTGCGTGATCCCAGATCCAGCCCACGGTCATCAGGAACCAGTAGTTGATCATGGTTAACCATTGTAAATCCTCAATTAACCAGAACCAACCATCTGTTGTCAATATGTAATCATCATCATCATCATCATCATCATCATCATCATCATCATCATCATCATCATCATCATCATCATTTGTTTAATCATCATCACTTGTTTAATCATCATCAAAACCGTCAACCATCCATAAACCATTAACTTCAACATCAACCCCCATCCCTCCTTGCGCCCGCTCGGCGCTGGTGTGAGGTTAAAACAGTTTCCAAAGCCGGTCGTGACTGAAAAGAGCAAGGTGTACCGGGGAACACCGGGGAACAGTGCACAACCAGAGTTCAGCCATACTGAATGATTGATGGATGGATTCGGATTCTTCAAGGTTGAAGGAATGGTCGGCTAATGGTCGGTTGATTGACGGTTAGATGGTAAATTGATGACCATTACTTCAACCGTGAAGAATGATCATGGTTAATTAATGGTTTATTCATGGTAAAATCGATTACTTCAACCTTAAATCAACGGTTTATTCATGGTTGATCAATGATCAATGACCAGCTCTTGATGGCTAACTCAGAAAGGGCTGGCAGCTGGATGTCCAATCATTCACCATGACATCCCTACCATGGGATCACCAGAACCAAATGTTACCTGACAAATGGTGGTTTCTCAAAATAGGGGACCCAAAAAATGGTTGGTTTATTCATATAAATGGTTAATAGTGGATGATTTGGGGGTACCCCTATTTTGAGAAACACCCAAATATTGTGACAAACATGATGATCCCAATGGATGATTGTTGTTTGAATGACCGATACTAATGAGTGAATTATTGCTTGGTCAACTTAACCAAATCTGAACAAGCTGATTTAATATTCGCCATGCAGCTGTACAAGGATGACAAAAACCAACTATAGATATATCAACCATCATGAGGGCCCCACATGATTCACGATGGCTACCAACTATGCTTCATGATGCTTGGTAGTGGCTGATGGTGGTTGATATGCCGGTCTTGGCTTATGATGGTTGATATGCAGCTCTTGGCTTATGATGGTTGATACGTCCAGGGATAATAAGCAACAATAGAACTCGAATCTCTAGTGATTTGGTCATCAGTCAGTGCTTGATCCTGGTTGTGGTTATCATGGTTGATTCAGCATCTTCAATGCATCTACAATCGATATTGAAAAAACACAGTGTATCAAAATCCATGAAATAGTGTGTTAACAAGTGTATTAAAACAATGCACAAAATCTTTATGGTACCCCCCAAGACCTACATGTTCTTTGCTGTCCATGATTTTCATTGTGCATATGTACGTGTACATATATGTATCAATAATACATATATGATCATATGTGTTTATATATATATAGGTATGTGTGTGTACTGTACATGTATATATCTATACATATGCTTGATTCAAAAAATGGTTCCTTGCTCAACGATCCAGTCAACAAGCTGGTTGTGGCGGTCAACTCTCCAAACCCGGACCTGTTGGCCTATACCCATGGTGCCTCTCCGTGTTGAACAGCTGAATGGTTTGCAAGTACCACCATGACTCATGGGACTTTATCTTTGTAGTAGTGCTTTGTGGTGTGCACGTTGTGGAACGTAACTTCGAAAATGAATTGCAATGTGATGCAATCTAATCCAATGTGATTGGAGTACCACTGGATCTAAGTAGTGCGTTGTATTCTACAGTGTCATTGTGTATTGTAATGTATTGCCTGGTATGTCAACATTACATGAGCAACTAGAGTCGTGCAGATGTGCCCACAATCAGTGGCTGGTGATGTCCAAAAATGGTGGAAAGGTCGCATTGATTTCCTCGGGGGAAAGTGGTAAGGCATGGGAATTCTCCTGCGATAGGTTGCCCAATATGATCTATGAATCTATTGAATCTAGGATCCTCCATGATCATCAATTATTTGATGATGATCAAAGCAAGGTTTGGGATTCACTCCTTGCCATTATGCAGATTTGGTTATCAATGAACCACGGAGTTCTCCATCCATAAATTCATCGATCAAAGCGCCCAGCGACTCGAAACCCGCAGCATGACTTCGGATGCGAAGTAGCGGCACGGCCCAGGGGCAAGAATGGAAGACCAGGGCATTCACGGTCTACTGTTTGCTAGTGCCTTGGCGAGGCTGTGGCAGTGCCAAGCCATTGCAGTCAAGGATGTTGAATTCAAGGATGGGCCTGATGAGGGTTGCTGACGGTTATTTGATACTGAAATCATGGTCAATTGATGGTTAAATCATGCTTAGTGATCCTGAATTCATACTGAATCAGAGTGGATGATGAATAGTGGTTCCTGCTTAGTGATGGTCAGTGCCTGGTTGATGGTAAATTTAGCCCTGTATATTGAGCTATGGAAATCGCTCAAATCACTGAGATTTTAGACTAGCAACATTTTGTAACCCAAAAGTCAATGCAAATGGCATGATGTGCCGGACTAAAGCCACCAAGTTGGTGTGCATGTGATTCTTCTGCAAATACAAATGGCATGATTTGGCCGAAGATGTTGAGATTTCGTGAAGGGCCCAGCCACATTTTTAGCCACGACGAGCAGTGACCACCATGACCACCCGTTGCGGCCGCGTCCCAGGGAGTGATCATGGTGGCTCTGAGCCCAGTGGCATTCTATGCGACTCGGCTCAGTGGGACGGGCCAATGTGAACCACACGGAAGTGACCACCATGGCTGGTGATCGACCTCCAAATATGAGTGGTTGTAATACAATTTATATAGATATATATATATATATATATAGATAGATAGATATATATCTATATATATATATATATATGTATATAAATAAGTATTGTTCAGATATTACTTGCCTTTATAAACCAGAGGTTGTGAAATTTATCAGGTTGTACTCCTATCCATTTTCCTCTTCCAGTATATGAGCATTTATCCGGGCAATGCAATAAGAGGATGCCAGCTGTAACACGGCTGAACATGATCAGGAGCTGCACTAATCGCTATCTTAAGTACTTCAGTTTGAGACTGTGAGCATCATCACGGTCGTTACATAGCATAATTTTCATCGTCATCAGCATTGTTATTCTCTTGGTTGTTACGGTTAATTTGCTTGATCATAATCATCATCATCATCATCATCATCATAATCATCATCATCATCGTCGTCATCATCATCATCATCATCAGCAGCATCATCATCATCATCATCATCATCATCATCATCATCATCAGCAGCAGCAGCAGCAGCAGCAGCATCATCAGGTCTGCTTCTTGGCAACTAATCACGAGCCCGCCTCAAAATAAATAGACGATCCTCCAATCATCCTTGATAAAAACGATTTAGAGTAACAAACCAACCATTTTTGGTGCTCCCAATCTTGAGAACCCACCATTTGGGGACTGTCCAAAGACGTGATGCACCTGCCAGAAACGGCGAGTTTCCCCATGTTTCCCCACTAATCATGGCTATCAACGTGGATGATTGTAGCTACCATCAAGGCAAACTGGACACCCCAGCATTGCCGCGACAGGACAGTTGGCGAGCGCTGGCAACCGTCATGGTGTACCTGGCGAGTGTGACTCTCGTGAAGGCTCCACTGCCGGAGAAGTCAAGCCTTGCTGCTGGTGGTTGATCATGGTCCATATTAACCAACCAACAATGGGGAATAATGACCAGGAATAATAGGGAAATCTATGGTTAACGATGGGGAACCAGGGGTACGGGGTTTTGACCCACAGCCAAATGGTTTGAATGAATGAATTGATGACAAGTGGGTATGGTTGAAATGGTTAAGAATTAATGATTCATGACAAATGATGGTTGCTTCATGAACGGTTTATAAATGAATGGTTAAAATGACCTTATTTGGTTTTATATGAGCCCCACACAGAACGCCCAGCAAGGCGCTAAAGTTGTTGTGTAAGCTGATTGTGAGGCGTGTACATGACCTGCACAACCACAAGCTACCAGCATGAGGTGCCACCAGTGGTACGCCCTCAGTCTTTGTCGGTTGTAGCATTTTTGCTGGATTCGATCTAGGAAAAAATCAATGGGATCAAAATCAATCATGGCCATGATCCGACACGGCTCACAAATGCTCACAACATGTGCCTTCTTTGTCCATTCGCACAGCCACATTGAGCATTTGGCCAAAGGTAGGCCACGCAACGGGCCATGCTTGGCGACAGGTCTTCGTCAAGGAAAGCATCACCCACGGTTTCGCCTTCTCTGAAACCATCACAGCGCTTCACATGTCCGCTGTGTCTGGGCGGCAGCTGTGCGCATTTCATTGACCATCCATCATCAATTGATCATCACATCAACCATCCGTTGACATTGTTGACCATCCATTAACCATGGATTGACCATCCATTAACTATCAAATCAAAAACCGCAGTATCCTTTCCCAGGTGTCGCTGGTGGTGCTACTCATCGAACGACCCCGCTTGGAGGAAGCTTAGCAGCATTGTATGGCGCTTCATTTAATGGGTGACAAATTCTGGCTGGTGGTTGAAATGACTATTAGTGGTTAATAGTAGGGGGAAATCACCAACAATATGGAAACAGTCAACAACTACTGGCCGATGGTTTTTAAACATGTTTTTTTCACTAATGATTATTAACAATTGGTTGGTCGACTTATATTTTTCATAGGGGTTGAAACCACCAACCAGTAATGAATAAATCCTTGCTTATTGGTTGAATCGCTCAAATGGGACCCTATAATAGGGGCAAACGTAGGGGTAATGACCATCAATTGCAGGGGTTATACCAATTAGATGGGGGGTTCTCAAGATTGGGGACCTTGAAATTGGTTGGCTTATTGCTATAAATGTTAACATACAGGATGATTTGGGGGGTCCCCTATTTTGAGAAACCATCAAATGGTCGGCTACTGAAATAATTAGTAAGCTAGTTGATTATTCAAGTGGTTTATAAACTTAATTGGTCAGCAAAGGGGGTAAATAAACTTAAGCTTGATGATGCTTGGTTAGTTGGTGGTTGCAAATCTGATAGTTACGGTTGGTTTTTGGTTCTCAGGGACTAAGTGACAGTTGTGGGTTAATGACTGGTCAATAGATGATTCATTGCTAGTGAATCATGGTTGATTGGTGGTTCACTAGTGATTAACTACTGGTTGCTTGATGATTAACAATGGTGGATAGATGATTGATCATAGCTTGATGATAGGTTAATAGATGGTTCATTGCTCGTTGACCATGGCATCAACAAGACCCATGATCATGCGCTGTTGTCCACAACGGCTTGACCTGCATTGAAAGTCATTGTTACAACTGGGTATGTGCCAAGCCATGACGTGGTACCCCCAGTCAACCAATGGTTTCCATTTTGTAAAGTGAGAATTGTTTGGGCCCATTGGTTGCCCTATGGCTTGGCCCATTGGTTGCCCTATGGCTTGGCACATACCCATTAGTTGCCTCGTTCCTTTTTGGTACGCTCCCAGCCCACCAGCTGGCGTACGGGACGAAGAGCGGACCAATGAATAGCCACTTTCACCATAGAGACTCGCCAATGGTGCATCACAAGGGTGCTGGCCTGCTGAGAAACGGTAGCTCACCGGATAGTGTGACACCAGCTATACAAAGATGACTTCGTTGTGAATCGCTTGTTGAGGAAGCTCAGATAAGAAAAAAACAACACCAGCCTGTCCTTTGGTTGAGTAAAACATATGCAATGCAAGAATCCGAATGTTCAACATGGTCGGCGGATTCTTTCTGCTCAATCTCTTGTCTGCCGCAGGTTTTGCAACCATAAGTGGAAGAAAAACAAGAGAAAGAACCTGCTGA
>VSDK01018585.1:250661-277435 GCA_009767595.1 Symbiodinium kawagutii | reverse complement strand
TGATGATGATGATGACGATGACGATGACGATGACGATGATGACGATGACGATGACGATGATTGATGCTGGTGGTGATGGTGGTGGTGGTGGTGGTGGTGGTGGTGATGGTTAACATTTTTCATTATGTTTAATGGTGGTCCAACCTAACAGTGAATTATGGTCAATGGCAAAATAATATGGGGTTTCAGTAGTCCTCCCCGGTGGTTTTTTTGCGAATCATGTGAAAAGCCGTGATACTTTTTTCAGTAGTGGCAATTCCGCTAAAACTGTGGCTGACAACTGTTTGGGAATGGTGATGACCGATCTAGAATCCGACCAATCAGGCCTTGCAAAAAGTTTTCAGGCTTCTAGCGTCCTTGGTCCGATGAGTTTTGGGGACCATTTTTGGTTCGCCTGAGCTGGGCAAAAATTCCTCATGCTGGCTGGTGAATGGGAACCGCAACAACAACAACAACAACAAGAAGAACAACAACAAGAAGAACAAGAACAAGAACAAGAACAAGAACAAGAACAAGAACAAGAACAAGAACAACACGAACAAGAAGAAGGGCAATTACCACAGCAGCAGCAACAACAAGGGCAATAACAACAGCAGCAACAACAGCAACAACAACAACAAGAAGGGCAATAACAACAGTCACAAGATAGACAACATCCCTGTGACATCGACATAAGATCATCAGCTGGTAGGTGGATGTGGCAGTTTGTGGGAATCGAATCCAGGTCGTGCACACGAGCCCATCCCTCCCAACACACTGTTTCTTCCCAAAGAAAATGTTTGTTTCTCAAGCCATAGGGCTACTGTAATCCGAAAATAATCCACTTTATCAACATTTACAGGAATCAAGGAGCCATTTACATCCATTGATGGGCTTCCCTATTTCAAGGAAAAACCACATATGTTCTGTTTGTACCAGGCAAGTTTGGTTCCGTGATGGTTTGCCGTTTGGAGGTAGCTGGTTACATCCATTTGCTTGCGCTCCCAGGAATGGCTTTTGGTCGCTGCTCATCACTCTGCTGACCATGGTTTTCAGCACCTTGGCCTGCAGGGGAACATGGGGATTTCGTAAACTCGGGAAACCCAAAAACGGATTGCTTGTTGATATAAGTTACTATACATTTAAACATGATGAATAAATGGATGACAACTGAGGGTACCCCTATGGCTTGAGAACCAACCGCTTGAGAGGCCGTGCTGGTGATGGTCGCCTGATGGTCGGTACAGACGTCCATCATTTCTGGTCAAGTACGGTTTATAGCCAGTGATCGGTGAGACACAATGATATGGTGAGTCGAAGGCCGTGGACATAGCCAACAACCTGAGTCAAGGCTAATTCATCTGTAGCACTGATTTAGCATGTTTTTGGATGGTTGAGAATGGTATATGACCAACTAATAATGGCAAATGATGGATAACAACTGGTACTGGTAAGAAATGATTGAACGCGGCTTTCGGTGAATATTGATTTATTAATCACCAACCAAATCTATTTCTTTGCTACATTTATTGTTGGACATTTGAACATGTAAGGCTGCGTTATTTGTCTAGCAGAGTATCTCATGGAAAAAGGTACAGAATAGTACAGATATGATTTCCAGTATCAGGGTGCATTTCAGACCAGTAGAAACACAGAAGCAGCTGTACACCAGCCATCCTACCGTCCATTATGATGACGAAGTGTCATTATTCATAGTGGTTCCTCGGTTTCAATAGTGGTAGATTCATATGAATAAACCATCCCCAGTTTAGATCGCAACGTGTATCAACCCTCATGGTTAACATCATTATCATGACCATGATTATGTCGATCATTGTTAGAATCATGGGCTATGGGCAATCTATTCACTGGTTGATTCAGCATCAACCGTCATTGCGTGGCAGTTCTCAAGGGCACGGGGGTCGCCTGTGCCCCTACCTCGGTGTGGTCGCGTGTGCCCCTACCTCCTTGTGGCGGTAGGGGCGCAGGTGACCCCGGGTAGGGGCGCAGGTGACCCCTCATGTTTTGCGTGGCAGGGACAGCATTTCCAGTTTCCGACCGGTGGGGGGCGCAGGTGACCCGGGTAGGGGCACAGGTGACCCGGGTAGGGGCGCAGGTGACTCCGCTCAAGTTTCGCTTGGCAGGGACAAGCATGTCAAGCTTCCGACCACTAGGGGGCAGGTGACCCGGGTAGGGGCGCAGGTGACTCTGCTCATGTTTCGTTTAGCTGGGACAAGCATGTCCAGCTTCCGACCGGTAGGGGGGGTACCGGTGATATGCCACCCCACCCCAACCCGCACTCTGTCAAGCGAACGGTAACATGCTACCCCACCCCACCCCCCCAACCCACCCCACTTGTCGTCTGCCCGCACTCTGTCAAGCGAACGGTAACATACCACCCCACCCCGCCCCAACCCCAACCCGCACTCTGTCAAGCGAACGGTAAGATGCCACCCCACCCCAACTCACCCCACCCCACCCCAAACCAACCCAACCCAAACCAAACCAACCCAGCCATCCACAGGGTAGGGGCGCAGTAGGGGCGCAGGTGATCCAGGTAGGGGCGAATGTGACCCTCTTTGGGAGGGGCGAATGTGGACCCCCTTCCCGCTCTCAAGCATTACTATTACGTAAGCCACTTTTATCGTCATTGTTATCAGGTTTATACAAGTATATCCAGTGACAACCATTTTCAGGCAACCTCTATCGATATTAACCATTTGTTTATCAATATAGCAAAAGCATCATGCAGCCTTTGTGGACATTCATTGACTGGCTGATTCTTCCATACCAGCGCTGAGGTTGAGTCCTATCATGTCGCCAGAAGTCATTCCTGCCTGCGCGCAGGGTTTTAAAATTGTTTTCCATGATGTGCGGTTTATGTCACAGTCTTTTGGCAACACCTATCTTGTTCCCAGAGATGGCGACTATCCCAGAGGAAGCATCAGCCTCAGCATCGCGGGCATCTCCCCCAAGACCAGTTGACCCACCCAGTGCTGACCAGTACGCGGATGCTCGCATTACTTTCCCGCGTGCCACGAGTGGAACTACCACGCGTGGCTACCTTTTGCAGCATCTCAGCCAAAGGCTTGAGGTTGCCTCTAGTACCATCACGCAGGCACGGGAACTCTACAACTCTGCAGGTGCCCTCACCCACCCTGAAGCGGTGGGACAAATCAACGCATTACTAGATGCTGCCTCGGACTACCTCACTCAGCTGCAACCTCAGCTCCGGTCGTGAGTCAAAACAACAGCCCACACCATGTGCACTCAGAGAATGACCAAGTCCAAGAAACAGAACTGTTATAGAGCTACATATAGAGTAACAATGCATCGACACGTCCAATTTTGACAGTGTTCCCTGCTGCAGCTTTTTCAACAACTCACTCGCTCCACGTGTCAAATCAGGTGTGTGCGGGCAGTCGAGAGCCGCTTGGCTTTCGTCTGCCTGCCTCCCAAGATTACACCACATGTTCGCAAGTCTGTGTCATTCCACGGGCTGTTTTTGTTTACACAGGGGGGTCCACGCATACAACCCCACAAGCCTGCTCAATATAGGCCACCGTCACCCAAGGGGGTTGCCAGCCATGGCGGCAGCACAACCCGGTGGTGTCGGAGGCCAACCCGGTGGTGGTGTCGGAGGCCAACCCGGTGGTGTCGGAGGCCAACCCGGTGCTCAAGGACGCCCTGAGCCGCCTCAAGAAGCACCTCCGGCGCCTCGCTGGGAAAGTTGGTTTGGCATAGCTTTTGGCATTGTATCTGGCATAGCTTTTGGCACATCATGGTGTTTGGAAATACAATAGTTGTGATAATACACCATGGCATGTGGTTTATTTCACATACTCTTTTCGATTTCCATCATTCATCAAAATTATCACATCCATAAATTATTCATTCATCATAATTTCCATAATTTTCCAACCATGAATCATTGTGTTTGCTTCGCCGTTCATTCAAGGCTTGCGCGACAGATTGACCACCTTTTGAAGCATCGACATCCTCACTACCACCAGCTGGTGAGCCGTGCCTTACTAGTTGGTGATCAATCATTTTCTGACCATTTGTAGTTGATCAATCATTAGTGTTGGTGATCAATCATTAATGGTCAGAAACTAGTAAATGATCATCAACTAGTTTGTTGGAGCCACCATCAATCATTATGAACGTTTGATCAAACAGTAAGCCACCGGTACCATCAATTGCAACATCACAACCTACGACTTATTCAACAAATCATCAAACATAAGCACCTACATTTTCAAACATAATTGCAATCATCATAAGTTAGAACCATCAGTAAGATCATGGTTTGGAACCATTATGGAGTATTGATGTTCGATAGTTGACCATCGTCAATTATCATTTACCGTCAATGGACCAAATAGATATTGATGAAGCATCGTTTCACCGTCACTATTTATTTGTTTTTTCTCAAAATAGGGGTACCCCAAAATCATCCAATATTATCCAATATTTGTATTTGTCAGCAATAAACCAGCCATTTTTGGGGGGGGTCCCAATTTTTAGAAACCACCATATATTGACCATCACCGAACCCACCTCTCAACATCAATGCACCATCAGTCAACCCTTGGGTTGACTACACATCATTTTTCGTCAGTCGCCATTGGTTCACCATCCTAAAAGTACCGATTAAGCATTGCTCACCATCAATGAATGAACCATCATAGAATCACCAACCAACCACCAATCAAATCTGGCTGGTGGTTTGAACATTTTTTCCCTAGCAATGATTAACAAATGCTTGATTGACAGGTATATTTTTCGCACAAGCGCAGAGGTTAAGTCGCATAAGTCGGCGGAAGTCGCATCAGTCCTGCGTGCGCGCAGTGTTTCGTAATGGTTTTCCATCGTTTATGGTTGATGTGACCATTTTAAATCTAAGCCATCATTACAAAATCATGCGTGCGCGCAATATTTTGGACACATTGGGTTATATCATCAGCTTCCAAGCTACAGTCAGATATTGAAGTGGTGTCATGCGATTAGCTTGATGGAATTGTTTTGCGAAGCTTCAGAGTCATTTTTTTTGGCGCCAATCTGCAGCCATTTGGGGTTGGCTTGGTGCGACGGTGTGCTCTGCGTGGACTGACCCATGGCGTGGTATCACAGCATCATCCTCCAGGTCTTCAACCACGGGGGGATTAGGAGAATCATTGCTGGAAAGCAACAGCCCGGATTCAATTTGTCCCACAAAGCATAAGCTGTGTTGAATGCACGTATCCATTCAGAACCGTCTTTTCGAATTGCTTCAGCTTTTCCACAAGTAACATCCATCCGAGGATTCACTCTCACTTCTTGGGGTGCATGGGATGAAGTAGATCGCTCAACTCGGACATTGCTAACCGTGGGCTCCAAAGCAGCAACATCGCCCCTGTCATTGTGGACCAGCTTATTCGGAAAAGTTGTTCTTGAAGGGGTTGTAAGAATCGAAACATCCAATGGAGGGACCAAAGCCAAAGTGCCATTGACCCAATCCCTCAAATAGGAAGCTCCCTGCGACAAGAAGAATGGTCTGGAGTCAATCGCATCGGCCAGATTCAAAATCATCTTTTGGTACTGACGATCTTTGGGACGTCGTTGCAAGAATCCTGACGGGGGATACCAACTAATGAGCATCAAACAATGAAGTGGCAGGCGCAGTACTGTTCGTTTCGATGCTGCCATTTTCCGCAAAACACATTGGCAGGGACCCCAAGGCGCTCTTTGACAGCGCCATGAGAGCCACAGAAAAAACCTTGCAACCAACCTTGAGCCTGTGAATAGCATCAATGCCATCATCTACCCAAAATTATGTTTTCTCAGAAAACGCTTCAATTTCAGATGCTCAGATCGATGATCCTCTTGAAAGCGAATCTTGTTGTGCTGGCTGTGTGTCGGCTTTGTGTTGACGGCGTGTTCGGTACACCAAATCCCGGTAAAAACGGTAAAACGGCAAAATGGTAAAAAAGGTAAAATCGTACATGCTGGCAGGGCGCGCGGTAAAACGGTAAAAATGCTTTGGCCGCTGGACGCGCGGTAAAACGGTAAAACCGGGTTTGTGCATCCATATTCATTGGCATTTGTTTATGATTGTGAAGTTCGAGGCACGATTGAAAACCAGTCGCCAACAGCACAAAGAAGGATAGCCAGCAGAGAACAAACGCCAGCAGAGGAAAAGAAAAACCAAGTACACACCAATCATTAGCTAGCCATCTCCAGCACTGTTCATGACTGCGAGACACGCCAAACCGTCAGCGCATGATAGGTGATCTTGGAGGTTTTCTAATATCCGGATGCAAGTAAAGGAAATGTTTTTTTTTACCATTTTACCGTTTTTTCGTAAAGCGGATTAGCAAAAATACAATTTACCGTTTTACCTTTTACCGGTAAAACAAAAAAAAGGGTAGGAACTTTTACCGTTTTACCGCTTTATTCTCTTTCGGTAAAACGCTAAAAAGGGTATATATGTTTTACCCGCCTTTACCCTTTTTACCGTTTTACCCCTTTTTACCATTTCACCGTAAAAGGGTAAAACGGTAAAACATTTACCATTTTACCTTTTTCCTTGCGCCCGGGTCAAAAACACATCTTAAAGCCACGTATCGCACACTGACGGCTTAGCATTTGGCTCAAGAAGAATCGACGTCTCACACGGGCCAAGAGATGATCTCCGTGGAAGACCGCGAGGGCGTTTCTTGGTTGCATTTTGCTCGGTGTTGTGGCTATGTATTTGGTCTATCGCCGGAATCATCATCTTTATCACGGACTATACATGTTGATCACCACCTATATCACCAGTGGAAGACTGGAGGTGTGGCTACTTGATCTTGCACAGATCGTGGCAACCCGAGGAAACCGCCAGCCATTTGGGCGTTTCTCAAGCTACTAGGGGGTGCGGTTAAGTCGCATCAGTCGACGGAAGTCGCATCAGTCCTGCGTGCGCGCAGGGTTTTGGAGTGGTTTTCCATGATTCTTGGTTTATCTAACATCTTTGGATCCAAGATAGCGTTACAAAATCATGCGTGTGCGCAGCGTTTCTCACAGATTCAGTAATATGATTCACTATTGGTTTGCATGTGCTGTGAACAAGCCTCGACGCCATTCTGGTGCTGTTTGATGTTAATTAATTGATGTTGATTCGTTTGGTGCTGCTGCTCTTGTGCCGCCTCGATGCTGTTCCTCCTTGCTGCTGTTCCTCTTTGCTGCTGGTTTCCTTGCTGCTGTTCTTCCTTCCTGCTGCTCTTCCTTGTTGCTGCTCTTCTTCCTTCCTGCTGCTGTTCCTTGCAGCAGCTGCTGCAGTCCTTTCTGCTGCTGATGATGATGCTGCAAGCTGTGGCCGGCGGTTGGCTGTTTGCTGCTGTTCCTCTTTGCTGCTGGTTTCCTTGCTGCTGTTCTTCCTTGCTGATCTTCCTTGTTGCTGCTGTTCTTCCTTGCTGCTGCTGTTCCTTGCAGCAGCTGCTGCAGTCCTTTCTGCTGCTGATGATGATGCTGCAAGCTGTGGCCGGCGGTTGGCTGTTGCTGTTGCTGGCTGCTGTTGCCATTGGGATTTGCTTGGGGTGACGTGACTTTTCGTCGGGTGATGGGAGTTCTGTCCAATGCGTGCCGTGCGGGTGTGATGGGACTTTTCCCCGGGTGATGGGACTTAACCCCACCGCTTGTAGGGCTAGAAACCACCAACCAGAAACCTTCTGGTTGATTTTAAAACACCACCAAGCCATGAACCAGCGTGGTTGGTAATCGTTATTTAATCATCATTATACCACCAATTCAGCCCTATTTTACCACCAATGAACCATCACGAACCACCATTTACCACTACTAACCCTTGCTTCATCATGAAGCCATGAATTAAGTATCATTAAAGCATCAAATTCACCATGAATTCACCACATACAACCATCAAATTCACATCAATTCGTTGAAATTCATCATGATTCAGCCTTGGTTAAGCCATGGTAACCCCTTCCTAAACCCTTGGTCAACCCCCGGGTCACCCCTTGGTGAACCGCACCTTGGGCGTGCCACGCCTTAGGCGAGGGCCTGCAGGGTCTGCGCAGCTTGGACTCGGCGCCCGTGGAGGCGAAGACGATGCTTCTGTGCTCGGTGATCGCGGTGCCCTGGCGCGGAGCGCAGCGGAGCTACGGAGCGGTGACGCGATGCGGTGAGCTGCGCGATGCGGCGCAGCTGTTGAATCATTGGTGAGCTGAGCATTAAGCTGTTGAAGCGGTGAATCATTCATTGGCGAGGGATAGTGATTCATTGAGAATGCTTGATACTGTCGATGTTTGATAGGATTGACAACTGTTAATGTTTGAACCAGATGATTGTCACTAGAGTTGTAGTGATGGTCGCCAGAAATGTTCAGGAATCAGGAATCATCATAGAATCACCAATCAAATCATTAGGTTGATAACTAGAGCTGCCATCACAATCACAGATCTTGTAGTTGTTTCAACTTGAGTACTATAGTTGATAGTGATATTGATGAATCATTATTAGTTGTCAACCAGAAGGTTTAATACGGTGGCAGCTTCATATGGATGGCTGCGTTTGGCGGGTTCAGCTGGCTGTCTGCAACTCTGTTAATCCTGGACGTGATCTATGTGGAGGTGACACATCGTTTGTCCAAGGCTCTAGTCATGATGGATTTCCGTTTGCAGTCAGCGTTTTCTTGGTAGCGAGATACCAGATTAGATACAGCACGGGGCTGGCATTCCTCATGGCTTTCTTGCTTAGTGCCGTGAAGTGTTACTGCGTGTGGTGGGTGGCCGACGAACTTGTATTATTACCATTTCTAGGCCCCACCACATAGGGCAACTGCTTGGGATTGTGGCATTTTCGTCAGAAACATGGACCGCTGTCTACATTCAGTCCCTCTCCGCTCTAGCCATCATGGTGGCAATGGCTACCGTGGTAGGTTGGTCGTCAAGACTGCGACGGCTCGAAGTTCACACTGGTGAACTCGAGCAGGTTGATCAAGTAATGATGAATCATTGATTAGTGGTTGATTCAGAGTGCTTGATCATTATAGTGATGAATAATGACGAATGGTGGTTGATAGTGGCCAATGATTATAATACATGAATGGTAGTGATGAATAGTGGTTGATTGGTATGATTCTAGTTATAATGATTAACGATTAATAACGATAAATCGTTTACCAAGGCTATGGTCGAGTGATTGTAATGATGGTTCGTAGTGGTTAATGGTCATTAACAGTGATTAATAGTTTTATAATAGCTGTGGTCAATAGTACATAAGGATTAATAGTGATCCAGTCTTAATTGTAGTTGTTAATGGTGGTTGATTATGATTAATCATTCGCAATGGTGATGAATACTGGTTTATGATAGGTAGCATCAAGCCGTTAACAGCAAAACACACCCTTACTGGTTTGTGGTTTTAAACATTTTCTATTTGTCGCTATTAATTGTTATCAAATGGTTGGTTGACCGATATTTGTTCATAGAGGTTGAAACCACCAACCAGCTTAAGTCAATGAAACCACCAACCAGATTAATTTTTATTTGGACGTTTAAATACACCGCCTCCAACCTCCGCTGCAGAAGCTCCGTATCGGTCCGTGCCGCAGCAAAGTCATCCATCGGATTATTTCTGTCTCAGAAGTGGTGGGTTGGGGATGTTTGAACAAGGAAACAGCCAGATGGTGGCGGCCCCTGGGTAACCCATGGCAGTGACATGTGCGACATAACAACCATCAGCAACTACCATCAGGCAACCCCCACCATCATTAAGCATCAATGAAGAAACAGCCAAGTATCAATTCACAGCTGCGATCAACGATGAAGTAAGGACAGCCAACCAGCATGAACCCTCAGGTTCATTTAGCAAGAGCTAAGTATCAATCACCCTATGGTAGACCAACTTGGCGACTTCACCATTTCTGTAGAAGATTCATGGGAAATCAGCTATAAATCATCGATTTTCCATTGCCAGGTTGGTCTGCCAAAGGGTAACATGTTCCAACATTTTTTATCATCAATCACTGTCAACCATTCTTCACTAGCTGATGAACCTATCAGTAGTAATAGCTGAGTATCTCACTGATGAATAATAACCATCTAGTATAATTCTCAACTTGGTACGAGTAGTACCCGCACGAGGCGGGGGCGGAAGTTTCCAAGCTTATAAGAGCCTATACAGAAAGCATTTGGGCCTATAGGATGCAGCGCAACGGCATCATGACCGTAAAATGACTGCCACAGCAACATCGCCAACAGAACAGCCCTGCAAGAAAGCCAACTGCGCAACAAAAAAACAGCGCCCAAAAAACGTGCAACACAAAATCCTATCACACAAAAAAGTACCACACAAAAACGCACCACACAAGATCCTACCACACAAGATCCTACTCAACAAAAACGTACTACACGAAAGCCAACCACACAAAATCCTATCACACAGAAATGTACCGCATAAAAACAACCACACAAGATCCTACCACACAAGATCCTACTCAACAAAAACGTACTACACGAAAGCCAACCACACAAATCCTATCACACAGAAATGTACCGCACAAAAACAACCACACAAGATCCTACCACACAAAAACGCACCGCACAAAAAGGTGCCAATCACAAACACACCATACCAGAAAAAATCCTACCACACAAAAACATACAAAACAAAACGTACCAAGACAAAACGCACCAAGACAAAGCGTACCAAGACAAAACGTACCAAAGCAAAACGTACCAAGACAAAGCGTACCAAGACAAAACGTGCCAAGACAAAGCGTACCAAGACAAAACGTACCAAGACAAAACGTATCGCGACAAAGCGTACAAGGACAAAACGCACCAAGACAAAGCGTACCAAGACAAAACGTACCAAGACAAAACGTATCGCGACAAAGCGTACCAGGACAAAACGCACCAAGACAAAACGTACCAAGACAAAGCGTACCAGGACAAAACGCACCAAGACAAAACGCACCAAGACAAAACGTACCAAGACAAAACGTACCAAGACAAAAGCGTACCAAGACAAAACGTACCAAGACAAAACGTGCCATGACAAAACGTACCAAGACAAAACGTACCAAGACAAAGCGCACCAAGACAAAACGTACCAAGACAAAGCGTACCAGGACAAAACGCACCAAGACAAAACGCACCAAGACAAAACGTACCAAGACAAAAGCGTACCAAGAAAAAACGTACCAAGACAAAAGCGTACCAAGACAAAACGTACCAAGACAAAACGTGCCATGACAAAACGTACCAAGACAAAACGTACCAAGACAAAGCGTACCAAGACAAAACGTACCAAGACAAAGCGTACCAAGGCAAAGTGCACCAAGACAAAACGTACCAAGACAAAGCGTACCAAGACAAAACGTACCAAGACAAAACGTGCCATGACAAAACGTACCAAGAGAAAACGTGCCATGACAAAACGTACCAAGACAAAACGTACCGCGACAAAACGTACCAAAGCAAAACGTACCAAGACAAAACGTGCCATGACAAAACGTACCAAGACAAAACGTACCAAGACAAAACGTGCCATGACAAAACGTACCAAGACAAAGCGTACCAAGACAAAACGTACCACAGCAAAACGTACCAAGACAAAGCGTACCAAGACAAAGCGTGCCAAGACAAAACGTACCATGACAACACGTTTCAAGACAAAGCCGACCAAGACAAAACGTACCAAGACAAAAGCGTACCAAGACAAAACGTACCAAGACAAAGCGTACCAAGGCAAAACGTACCAGAGCAAAACGAACCAAGACAAAACGTCCCATGACAAAACGTACCAAGACGAAACGTACCAGAGCAAAACGAATCAAAACACAAGGTACTACAAAGTGCTACAAGGTACTACAAGGTACTACAAGGTCTCACAAAGTATTACAAGATACTGCAAGGTATTACAATGTATTTCAATGTAGTACAGAATATTACAAGGTACTACAAGGTAGCACAAGACACTACAAAGTATTGCTAGGTAGTACAAAGTACCACAAAATACAGAATATTTTAAAGTATTTCAAGGTACTACAAGGTTCTACAAAGTATTACAAGGTAGTAGAAAGTACTACAAGGTATTGCAAAATATTTTTTTAATATTACCAAAAATTCAAGGCATAAAGTATTGCAAGGTAGCGCAAGGTTTCCGAAAATATTTCAAAGTATTACAAGGTATTGCAAGGTACTGCTAGGTATTATAAGGTAGTACTAGGTACTACAAGGTAGTACAAGGTAGCACAAGGTATCCGAAAATATTACAAAGTATTACAAGGTATTGCAAGGTATCCGAAAATGTTACAAAGTATTACCAGGTATTACATGGTATTGCAAAGTATTACAAAATATCACAAGGTAGCACAAGGCACTACAAGGTATTACAAGGTATTACAAGGTATTACAAGGAGTGGGAGGCAGCGAGAAGCAACCAGAAGCAGCCAGAAGCAGCCAGAAGCAACCAGAAGCAGCCAGAAGCAGCCAGAAGCAGCCAGCAGCCAGAAGCAGCTAGAAGCAGCCTGAAGCAGCCAAAAGCAGCCAGCAGCAGCCAGAAGCAGCCACAAGCAGCCAGAAGCAGCCAGAAGCAGCCAAAAGCAGCCAAAAGCAACCAGTAGCATCAAAAAGCAGCCAGAAGCAGCCAGAAGCAACTCATCCCGATTGCAAGACATCTGATGATCAGGTGACGTCACAGAGTCGCAAGGTAACCCCCTGTAGGTATTCCCCTTCTGAAAACTTTAATTAAGCTATGAATAGGCTTTTGGACAAATGCAGCAAATATGCTTAGTCCAAGCTCAATTCCTAACACAGCTAAAAGCTTAATCCTAACTTAATTTAAGTTTCATCCTAGCTGCAGAACTCAGAATCATAACATACAGCAACCAACATGAATATTGCTTGCCCAAAATCAATACACCATCTTTGTTCCATCGCCATCCCGGAGGTTTAGGTGGGCTGAGGGTAGCAGGTGTTTCACTCAAAACGGAACCGCATTAAAGTTACAGAAAAAACGCACAATTCACACATCATCAGAGAATCCATGATGTTTTAATTACTTCTCTAAGCATAAAACCTTGGGTAGCTGGATCAAACTTTACTGAGCTTAATCCTAGCTTAATTCCTTGAAATCCTTCTTTACCTTTCTGATGTGATTTAGCAAGCTTGGGTCAAGGAATTAAGCTAGGATTAGCTTAATCCAGCCTTAATCCTAGCTTAATCCAGCCTTAATTCTTTAATCCAGCCTTAATCCAACCTTATCTCAAATAGCCCTAAGGGGAAGTACCGAGGCGGGGGGTAGCTTGGCCTTCTATGATGACATGCCATTTACATTGCGGAAAGCACGCGGAGGCTCCATGTGCTCAAAATGCTACTCTTGCCACGCAAAGTCGCGATTGCAGGACATCGGATGATCAGCTGAGGTGCGATTTACTTTGCGGAAAGCATGCGGCGGATGACTCCATGTGCTCAACGCCTGCCACACAAAACTTAAAACCCACACAGCCAAGGAACACCTTGAAATGCCCAGGCCACTGCGCAGATTTCCGACCACACTTCAACCATGACGTCAGAACCGACCTACAAAACAGCGACCCATGGAGCGCGATTCCACGAGAAGTCACAATGTTTCGTGACCTTCCCGGTCTCGACAATTCGCACCGCGCTTGAGTTTTAGCGATCCAACAGGTATGATCTCCGCACAGGGTCACGCAATCTCTTCTGTCAGCTATTCTGCTTGCAGCAGTTACATTGCAGAAAGCAAGTCAAGCAAAGCTTCATGTGCTCAAAGTACCACGCCTGCCACACAAAGTCACGAATGGAGGACATCGGATGATCAGCTGATGTTCCATTTACATTGCGGAAAGCATGTGGCAAATGACTCCTTGTGCTTCAAGTACCACGCCTGCCACACAAAACCCAGCATTTTGAAACATCCAGGCCACTGCGCTGATTTTCGATGACACTTCGACCATGACGTCAGAACCAACCTACAAAACAGCGACCCACGGAGCGCGATTCCACGAGAATTCACAATGTTTCGCGACCTTCCCGATCTCGACAATTCGCACCGCGCTTGAGTTTTAGCGATCCAGCACGTATGATTTCCGCACAGGGCCACGAAATCTCTTCTGTCAACTATTCTGCTTGCAGCAGTTTCATTGCAGAAAGCAAGTCAAGCAAAGCTTCATGTGCTCAAAGCACCACGCCTGCCACACAAAGTCACGATTGCAGGACACCGGATGATCAGCTGATGATGTTCCATTTACATTGCGGAAAGCATGTGCAGGATGGCTCCATGCGCTCAAAGCACCACGCCTGCGGCGCAAAACCTAGATTCCATACAGCCAAGGAACACCTTGAAACATCCAGGCCACTGCGCTGATTTTCGATGACACTTCGACCATGACGTCAGAACCAACCTACACAACAGCGACCCACGGAGCGCGATTCCACGAGAATTCACAGTGTTCCGTGACCTTCCCGATCTCGACAACTCGCACCGCGCTTGAGTTTTAGCGATCCAACAAGTATGATTTCCGCACAGGGCCACGCAATCTCTTCCCTCAGATATTTTTTGCGCAGCGTTTACATGGGTGTTTCTCAAAATAGGGGTACCCCCAAATCATCCACAGTTAGTCATTTTTAGTAGTAAACCATCCGTTTTTTGGGGATCCTTATTTTGAGATGAGAAACCACCACATTGCGAAAAGCAACTCCAGCGAAATGCTTCCATCAGCTTCCCAACTTTTGAAATTGGGCATGTTTTGGGTGAGCTGTGGAGTGCACACACCCTTGTCTCACGCCGGCCGTGGTGGCCCGAGGTCACGGAAGTGAGATAGCTCTATGCCATTGGTACCTGGTACCTGCTGCGGGGTGCAGCAGGCAAACGAACATCTCCAAGGGTGACGGATGGTGACGGGCGCCCGAGGTCATAGAAGTGAGGTTTTGCGTTTGATTTCCGATTGCGGTGCAACATTGCACGCAGAAAGGCGCTCACTGAGTCTATTACGCACCAATCTGCTACGCGGACATGGTCCTGCGCAAAAGATCTACATTCTGCTTGTCCCAAGAATATTTGGTGACTGGAAACAAGCGACGATCACGCGGATCACCTTGGACCTGCCCACGTCATGTTTGGAAAAGCAACGTTCGTGGTTGTTTCTTGGTTGCATTTTGCTCGGTGTTGTGGCTATGCATTTGGTTTATCACCGAGGTCATCATTTGCATCACGGGTTTTACATGTGGATCACCACCTGTATCACGGGTTTGGATCGCTACTTTTCGCCAACTGTGTCTTTGTAGTTTTGTTTTACAAGGCAAAGTCGAAAAATTTGGATCTTTCAAAAATATCATTGATTGAGCACTTTTCACTTTTGAGTCATTGATGCTTTGGAGTAGCCATTTCTGGAAATACAGAATCGACAATTGTTGGATTTCCCATGTCACTTGTTCATGTTTTAAACCATATGGTGTCCAAAACAGTTGAAATGTGTATCATTGATTATCAGATTTGCGAGGGTCAGGTGTGGCTTTTATACGACGAAGCCCAACAAAAGGGATGAGCAACCACCGGACGGTAGTCCATGCGAAGTCCCAGGACAAGGATGCCGCGATCTCCAAGGCCAAAGCTTCAACGGACCAAGCGGCGGCCTCGGTTCTTGTTCCGCACGACGTTTGCTCAAGGAGGGACGTACCGACAGCAGTGTGTACACAAGCGGCTGGTCGCAGAACGCCCCGGGAATGTCCAACCAAGTGCAAATTTGAGAAAGCCGTCGTTGTGGCCCAGGAGTAACGGTAGTCAGGAAGGCCAAGCGCCCGCTGCCGTCAGGGCAGCCTCCACGGACCAAGCGGCGGTCTTGGGAAAAATCAGATCGCTTCTTGGTTTGTTGCGCGCAGCTGTTTGGGTGGGAACATCACCTGAAACAGCCCTGCCATTGCGGAAAGTGAGGTGATGTATTCTTGGGGTGATGTATTGTTGGGACAATGCATTGTTGAGATGATGTTTTGTTGGGGCGATGTATTGTTGAGATAGTGCATTGTTGAGGTAATGTATGGTTGGGATAGTGTGCTGTTCAGGTGTTGTATTTGTGAGATAGTGATTGTTGAGGTGGCGTATTGTTGAAGCGATGTATTGTTCGGATGATGTGTTGTTGAGGTGATGTATTGTTGGGGCGATGCATTGTTGAGATTATGTATTGTTGAGGCAATGTATTGTTGAGGCGATGTATTGTTGCGGCGATGTATTGCTGGGGCGATGTATTGTTGAGGCGATGTATTGTTGAGGTGATGTATATTGTTTAAGTGATGTGCTGTTGAGGTAACGCATTGATGTGATATATTTCAAATCTCCGTGACACGGAAGTTCCGCACTTCGTCCTTAAACTTCCTTTGATCAATAGCTGGCTGTGTCGTGGGTCATGGCCCCACCACTGGTATCAACAACTTGCCGTATCATTCTCAACCTTGCCGCGCCATCACTTCTGGTGTCACTGAGGCGGTGCTGCTGAACATCACCCAGTGGTTGGCTATGAAGGCTTTGGGCGCATTGATCCTTGGCGTCTCGGGGCACCTTTTCTTGGTCACTTCGGGTTTCTTAAGTCATAGGTGCACCCCCAAAATGGATGCTTTATGTTTATTACCACAAGAGGTTCAAATTGGATGTTTTGGGGACGCCCCCAATTTTGAGAACATCCATTTGAGAAATGTGTTTTTTGCAAACCATGGCTGGTATTTGACGATCTTCAATTTGGATGGTTTACCTCATTCAATTTGTTTGGGCAGCGTTCAATTTCTGACCGGTGGTTTGTTTGACATGTTTTATTTTCCCAGATGTAATGACGAATTGTTGGTTGATCACCTCATGTTTGTCATGCCCGCATGGCTGAACCACCGTTCAGATTGGTTTGCAAGTTTTTTTGCCAAAACCTTGGTTGATATTGCACCGCTGCACTTTTGGGCACATTTTGTTTTATTGAATGATGTTGGTATATGGGTGTTTCTTAAAATGGGGCATCCAGAAAATCATTGGTTTATTGTTCCCCGCTTCCTATGACTACTAGTTACCCCCACCTAATATTAAATGATTACTCTGGTCTGAAGTGTTCTTGTTTGTTTTTTTTGGTTCGCACCATTTGCTTTATTAATTGACCTAATATTAAACGCAAGCGCTTGTTAATTTTGTTAATGGACTTACTTGACAACCAATGTTAACCGCAAGCGTTGCCAAGCTGTGTTTTACCCCCCAATACAAAAAAAATGGGATCGTCCTCCCTGCCGTGTTTATATTCGAGGACCGAGCACTCAGTTTTTTATATTAGGGTTTTAGACTTAATATTAAGGGTTAGGCTGCCGGAATTGTTTTTTCATTGCTATTTTCATTCAAGATTTGATAAAAGATGAACCGCTAGGGATTTGTAGCGTATCAACCACGAATTGTCTAGTTGTTTCAACCACCCACCAGCTGCCCAAGGATGGCCAGCATCGTGGGCAACCTGAATCTTGCGTTGGTCATTGCGCTGTCCACGGCATGGCTCCATGAAAGCGTCAGCTTCTGGCAGCACCTCGGCGATGACGCCGTGGTAAAGCGCTTGACGCGGGCACCGGTTGGTGGTGACCCAGGGTGAAGGCCAGTCGCATCAGGTGATTCATGGCCTTGGGAAAATGATACTGTAAGTGAATCATAGGTGAATGTTTGATCGAATGGAATGATAGGTGAATGCTTGAGATAGAACCTGTTGAACGATGCCGAGTGGAAAAAAAATGCATCTCGAGCATATCAAAAGGACGCATGCTTGTTTGATACACAGAACTGGCTCAGGGTAATGTCAACTGTTCAACCCGTTGAAGGGTGCTTGGTGGTTTTTAATTGGCTGGTGGTTGGGAGGGAGCTGAGGAGCCACGGCTATCATCATAGCCCTTTGAAGGGGCACTAAGGAGTTACCAGGAGTGGCCCAACCAAATGTGTTTTGAACATTTCTTCATTTTCCCCCAACATTTGGAATGGTTGGTTGAAAATTGGTGGTCACATAGCGATGTCTACCTTGCTCCATCGATTCCATAGGGCAAAGGGGGCTTCTGTACCAGAAATAGCAGGGAATCCCAAAACTGGTTGGTTTATCATTAAAAGTGATTAAGAAACTGGATGAGAACTGGGGGGTTTTCAAACTGATTTGAGAAACCACCATATTGGGATGGTTGGTGGGTTATTTTTCTTCAGAGGAATGGTTTAACCACGAAGAAGATGACCGTGTTGGGGGAAACCGCCCATGTGCGCGCCCGAGGTATGTAGGAGTGACATTGCTGTGCGCTGGAACCTTTGGAAACAAAGTTCAAGATGTGGTCAGGACGCTTGGCAGGGCTGGAGATCCAGTTCGGTTGATAGCGGTACACAAGTGTAAATCATGAATAGTTAAATAGCTATTATGTTCATAATGGTTGAATATGGTTAATCATAATGGTTGATAATGGTAAATTGTAATGGTTCATGATGGAATTCATAATGGTTGATAATATCAACTTAAAATGGTTCACGATGGTTGATGATGGTAAATCATGGTAAATGTGTGTGTGCTAATAATGGTTGATGATTGTGAACTATGATTGTTAGTGATGGTCAATGATAATGGTTGATCATGGTAAATTGTAACGGTCAATGATGGTTTATACAATGGTAGTGGTTGATGGTTGTTAATGATAGTTCATTATATAGATACAGTGTTTCATTGATGGTGAAGTAATGGTTGACGCTGCTTGCTGATGGTGATGGGTTGACATTCATTGGGAGTCCAAAATTTCACAGGCCAGTGAACTGCTCATCGAATGGCTGTGATACTTCACTCCGCAGAGTGCAGTTTGGGGCAAATTCTGGGGTGCTGCCCAAGGAAAGGACGGGAGAAGTTGCTTGGCGTTGAAAGTGGTGATGGGACGGGTTGGTGGCTGCGTTCGTGCGGCGTTTGGGGATCCTTTCAGATTTGGTCAGAGAGTACATAAACGATTATAGAATTATAGAAATATGGTGTGAACATGTATAGATCACTTTGTTTTTCTTTGGTGTGTTTTTGTTGCGTTTGTTGTGTATCTATGTAATCAAATGTAATCAATGTGCATAACTTCCTTCCAGTGCCTACTGTATGCCTTGTGCCGATTGCAGCTTGCTGCACGGATGGTTTTTCAAGGTGATTCAGAAGGCCACCACACTGGTGGTCCAGGGGATGACACAGCCCTCGTCGTGTTGCACCCCCTTGCGTTGTTGCGACCACTCGGGTGTCATTGGCGATGTGAGAAATGGGTCACCAACTTGTTGTAGCATTTTATAGCCATACTTCCAAGCATATATTTGGGTGTTTCTAACTGATGGGACCCCCAAAAACATCCGATAATAGTCATTGATAGTAATAAACCAACCGCTTTTTGGGATCCCTACTTTGAGAAATACAGAGTTAGCGTTTTTCATTCAGTATGAATATCACTATAACCAAGTGTCAGCCATTTGTCATTAATGACTATGAATAATGTACAGTTGGTTCATTACCATGTTGATGGTTGACTATTGAAAAGCTAAAAAACGGTATATTTGGTTGGTTAATCGTGACCGTTTGGGAATGAGCCGGGGGTACCACCAATCATTCTCACTGGCGTGGATGGTATGACATACGTCTTGGCACCAGTGACCTACTGGGCTGAGGAAAGCGCAAGAGGTTCTGTTCCTTGGCGCCAAGATATGTAGCACCTCGCATCATGAAGGTTTGAGGGATTGCTACCCGTGGTTTTCAACAGGTCATGAATTTCAATATTATCTAACTACAGTATGAAGACAGAGAATTACCAATTACATGATGAGGTTATGAATTCTCATCATGGTTCCATCTAATTACCAACTACAGTATGAAGACAGTGAATTACCAATTGCATGATGAGGTTATGAATTCTCATCATGGTTCCATCTAATTACCAACTACAGTATGAAGACAGTGAATTACCAATTGCATGATGAGGTTGTGAATTCTCATCATTGACCCATTTAATTTCCAACTACAGCATGAAGATAGTGAATTACCAATTGCATGATGAGGTTGTGAATTCTCATCATTGACCCATTTAATTTCCAACTACAGCATGAAGATAGTGAATTACCAATTGCATGATGAGGTTGTGAATTCTCATCATTGACCCATTTAATTTCCAACTACAGCATGAAGATAGTGAATTACCAATTGCATGATGAGGTTGTGAATTCTCATCATTGACCCATTTAATTTCCAACTACAGCATGAAGATAGTGAATTACCAATTGCATGATGAGGTTGTGAATTCTCATCATTGACCCATTTAATTTCCAACTACAGCATGAAGATAGTGAATTACCAATTGCATGATGAGGTTGTGAATTCTCATCATTGACCCATTTAATTTCCAACTACAGCATGAAGATAGTGAATTACCAATTGCATGATGAGGTTGTGAATTCTCATCATTGACCCATTTAATTTCCAACTACAGCATGAAGATAGTGAATTACCAATTGCATGATGAGGTTGTGAATTCTCATCATTGACCCATTTAATTTCCAACTACAGCATGAAGATAGTGAATTACCAATTGCATGATGAGGTTGTGAATTCTCATCATTGACCCATTTAATTTCCAACTACAGCATGAAGATAGTGAATTACCAATTGCATGATGAGGTTGTGAATTCTCATCATTGACCCATTTAATTTCCAACTACAGCATGAAGATAGTGAATTACCAATTGCATGATGAGGTTGTGAATTCTCATCATTGACCCATTTAATTTCCAACTACAGCATGAAGATAGTGAATTACCAATTGCATGATGAGGTTGTGAATTCTCATCATTGACCCATTTAATTTCCAACTACAGCATGAAGATAGTGAATTACCAATTGCATGATGAGGTTGTGAATTCTCATCATTGACCCATTTAATTTCCAACTACAGCATGAAGATAGTGAATTACCAATTGCATGATGAGGTTGTGAATTCTCATCATTGACCCATTTAATTTCCAACTACAGCATGAAGATAGTGAATTACCAATTGCATGATGAGGTTGTGAATTCTCATCATTGACCCATTTAATTTCCAACTACAGCATGAAGATAGTGAATTACCAATTGCATGATGAGGTTGTGAATTCTCATCATTGACCCATTTAATTTCCAACTACAGCATGAAGATAGTGAATTACCAATTGCATGATGAGGTTGTGAATTCTCATCATTGACCCATTTAATTTCCAACTACAGCATGAAGATAGTGAATTACCAATTGCATGATGAGGTTGTGAATTCTCATCATTGACCCATTTAATTTCCAACTACAGCATGAAGATAGTGAATTACCAATTGCATGATGAGGTTGTGAATTCTCATCATTGACCCATTTAATTTCCAACTACAGCATGAAGATAGTGAATTACCAATTGCATGATGAGGTTGTGAATTCTCATCATTGACCCATTTAATTTCCAACTACAGCATGAAGATAGTGAATTACCAATTGCATGATGAGGTTGTGAATTCTCATCATTGACCCATTTAATTTCCAACTACAGCATGAAGATAGTGAATTACCAATTGCATGATGAGGTTGTGAATTCTCATCATTGACCCATTTAATTTCCAACTACAGCATGAAGATAGTGAATTACCAATTGCATGATGAGGTTGTGAATTCTCATCATTGACCCATTTAATTTCCAACTACAGCATGAAGATAGTGAATTACCAATTGCATGATGAGGTTGTGAATTCTCATCATTGACCCATTTAATTTCCAACTACAGCATGAAGATAGTGAATTACCAATTGCATGATGAGGTTGTGAATTCTCATCATTGACCCATTTAATTTCCAACTACAGCATGAAGATAGTGAATTACCAATTGCATGATGAGGTTGTGAATTCTCATCATTGACCCATTTAATTTCCAACTACAGCATGAAGATAGTGAATTACCAATTGCATGATGAGGTTGTGAATTCTCATCATTGACCCATTTAATTTCCAACTACAGCATGAAGATAGTGAATTACCAATTGCATGATGAGGTTGTGAATTCTCATCATTGACCCATTTAATTTCCAACTACAGCATGAAGATAGTGAATTACCAATTGCATGATGAGGTTGTGAATTCTCATCATTGACCCATTTAATTTCCAACTACAGCATGAAGATAGTGAATTACCAATTGCATGATGAGGTTGTGAATTCTCATCATTGACCCATTTAATTTCCAACTACAGCATGAAGATAGTGAATTACCAATTGCATGATGAGGTTGTGAATTCTCATCATTGACCCATTTAATTTCCAACTACAGCATGAAGATAGTGAATTACCAATTGCATGATGAGGTTGTGAATTCTCATCATTGACCCATTTAATTTCCAACTACAGCATGAAGATAGTGAATTTGCAGGACAGCCAATTTTGGATTTTCAAAATCCTTCCACCAGCGTTGACCAAACACACCACAAGCTTTGGCGAAGGGTAGTACTGGGTAACCTACTAGTGATGCTATGGTCAACTTATTTATAATGACAAGAGTTGATTATAAACAAGTCAATGATGAATATCATTAAAATCAACTCTTATCGACTTGTCATTGAAAACCATTTGATAGCTATGGTTTATGAGCAATGTTCGCATCAATTAACCATTGGTTTCCAACTATGAATCATTAACCAACTCTGGACTATCAACCTCAACGATCCCCTGGCGAAGTATCAGTTTCAGAGATTCCAATGGTGGTTTATGCCGAGCATTTGAGCATTACTGATGATCCACCATATTACTAACAATGATGATGATTAACAATCGGTATTTAACAATCAATGAGCACCAAACCTTAGGTTTACTCATGGTGAACAAAGGATAGTTGATCCACCTATTAGGATTGTAAACTACCACTAGTATACAGGAATCAATCAGTGACCGTTGTGAAAAATGATGGTTGATGACGTACGTTGGTTCACCAAGTATATTGTACGAAGCCCGCCAAGCCATCTAAATATGTGATGTGTTTCATTTTGAGCTTAATCTACCAGAGGGGAAGGCTTACTCAGCATCATGTTCTTGCTGAATGCTGAGCCGCTTTCGATTGAAGTTCACCAATTCTCCAGATTGTTTGACTCTACTGTTGGTGGTTATTCTTGTGTCCCCTGTAAATATGTTGACCTTGGGACTTGTTTTCCCGCCCGACGGTTACTTGATGTCCATCATTCCTACAAACTTGTCCATTATTGATCGCGTATTGTATCCATCGACCATGGAAAGTCATTGTGAACCCGGCCCACCAACTCAATCAGGTCCTGCATTGGGTTTTGGTCTCCAAGATTTGCCATGACAACTCCAGATAAACCATGTCATCAGTCGTTTTTCAACCCATAGAGTCTTTTGAAACCAGATCAATACACAGCCACGGCCATCTATTCGCCATGATTGACATACTTCAATAGATCATAAATATATATATATATATATATACTCCAAAAAACCATAAGCATGTGTTGATGATCTATTGAACTATATCATCAACAATCGTGAGTTGACCGCTACCATCCGCATGACTGGTTTCGATTTCCATTCAATTCCAGCGACTGAGCAACTGCATAGCCGATAGCCAATGGTTCATACACCATTGCATTATCATCACAAACAATGATAAACCATCAGCACTCACCTTCACCAATCACATTGGTTTCTTTTTGACCAGTATCCAGACAAACATGATTTGATAACTATTAACCATCAATGACCATCATTAAATAACAACTATCATGATTTACCATCATTAAATAACAACTATCATTATTTACCATCATGAATGATCATTAACCATCACTATCCATAACTAACCATCACTATCCATTAGCATTCGCCGGTAGTTCAAGCTTGCAGCCATCCACCTGGCTAGGAGTCCAACGACAAGCCCGAAACACCAGGGATCGGAAGCGGTGAAGTAGTGCCAGGCTTCGTTTGAAGTGGTTCACCCCTGGCATGGCGAGCTGGGTCAATCGGAACCAACCAAGAAATTGATGATTAATGATGGTGGATGGATGTGGATGGTGGCTAATGATGCTTAATGATAGTTGATGATGGTTGATCGTATGGTTCTGGTCACAAAAAAATATCCACAAAAAGGCTGGGGTACTGATGGATGTGAACTATCCCCATACTGAGTTACATATCCCCAACTGTTAATGATGCTAGTAGTTCACATTCTCAACAGTTGGACTAGTGACCGGTCCTTGGGATGACAGCTGGGGTACTGGGTTTTGACGTCACCAACTATGGCTTGCGATGACGTCAATGGATAATGATCAATGTGAAACGGGTTACACATGTTTACCAGAACTATTGCCGGCGATGCCTCCAGTGACGCTTGCTTTATACGGTAAGAAAGAACAACAATGTTGATAACTGTCACAAATCATATATTGGGTAAGTTGGTTTGTCCGTGCAATCGTCATTGCTTGCTTGAAGATCTACATAGCTTTAAACCACCCCAATTTGACTATAGATCGCTACTAGTGGGTAGCTCATTGTTGTCGATCTCCCATCCATAATGAAATCCCCTGACTGCACCACAGTCATTGGGTGTAAACGACCAGAACAAAGCCAGCATGTGTAGCTGGTATTCAATGCCCAAGAGGCCGGGGTGCAACCCACTGCAGCCGGCGGCTGCCAATGATCTCACAGCGCAAGTGACAGCCCGAAAAGTGCAGACAGTGGGGGTCAGAAGTTATTTGGTTGGTTGTTTCAAACTTGCCGGGGGCATGTCAGGGATCAAGTCCGCATGGTTGTTTCAAACATTTTTTTGTTTTCCCCAGTATCAGCAAATGATTGGTTGGTTAACAAATGTATTTTTCATAGGAGTTGGAATCACCAACAAAATTATGATCGGAAACCGACCAAAATTTGCCACTGCCTCCTCAGAGCAACCAAGCAGAAAAGGGATGGTTGGACTTGTGTTGCATTTGGCGAGCTGGGTCAAGCAATTAACCAACCAATTATTGGGGATAGCATCCAACAATAAAAGGGAAACAATGGTTAAGATAGGGGAACCTTGGGTGCATAGTTTTGACCCACAGCCATTTGAGCACCCCTGATATGCTCAATGCATCGTGGCACCATGGCATGATCCTCGCAAGGGTGGCTCCTCGGTGCCTGGCCCCTGTCCCTTGGGTGGGTGTCACTGTCGGGCAAGGGAGTGACGGCCCCTTGCTGATTGCTTGTTCCATGAGAGCTGTGGGATGGTGGAGCCTATCGGTCCAAGCATCAACTGGGAGACTTTGTCATTTGAGATGATTTGCCAACCGAGATTCATCCGAACCAATTATCATGGATACAGAAACTATATGAAACCAGCCTATGAACTGTGCCTATATCATTAGTCATTTTAACAATCTGATCATAATCCACGATGCATCATTGTTAACAATTGTTGAAGTGATTAAACAGAACAGTCACAGTTACTACCCGTTCTAAACCTTCCTTGACCAGCACTATATAAGCATTGATAGGCTGCCATTGGTGAGCTTGACCATTGTCAGCCATGCTTATCAAGCATCATTCTCTAGTTGGTTGACCATCCTTGAACCTCAGACATTGTTCGCCATCATCAGTCATTTTTGACCATGATCGTTCTTCCAAAGTCGCACCTTAACACATTGATTGTCAAACATTCTCCGTGAACTACGAGTTTGACACGATGTAACCATGGCTTCATAGTTGGTGGGGATGTTTCCATGTTTTTATAATGTTGGATACCTTGGATACCGCTGGTTGTTGGATATGATCATCCCCCAAAGAGCATCATTAGCAGCATGAACCAGTACTGATCACTATGAACATCTATGAACCATTGCTTAAGCCGTGTAAACCATCATGATTAGAGAAAATGGTTACTGCCATTCAAAGACCATCCTTAGTACCATCATTGCTAACCAACATTATCAACCAGTACAAACCACGGTCAGTTATTCATGCTCAACCTTAGTTGGTGGTCAGAAGTTCTCCCAACCATCCCGCAGTGTCATAGAAAGATCACCCGCCGTGGCAACAGCGTGAAGCCAAGAAGCCTCAACCGCGGTTGCCCTGCCGCCGATCTGCGTGGCAAAAAGGAGCGGAGTTCGGGCTGGCGATGCCTTCAGGCAGAGGCGAGAAGGGTCATAGCCATAGCTGGGGGGTTCTCGAACTAGGGGACCCATGGGGACCCACAAAAAAATTGATGGGTTTATTTCAAAAAATGGCTCAGAAACTTCCTGATTTAGGGGGTACCCCTGTACCCCTGATTGAAGAAACCAATATAGAACCAACAATGGCATGAGGTGAACCCAACAGTTGCACTACAAAAATGCAGATGAACCATTTTCCACAGGTGGACCAGGTGGTTCATTACTGGGATCACGTCGGGGAAGGGCTATTGACCCATGGAGATGCCGACCTCGCGATGACTGGTGGATGCTTGAGATGTTGGGGATCCGGACATGTGACTTCAAATGGTGGTTTCTCAAGTCATAGGGGGCCCCTAAATCATTCTCGTTGAGTCATTTCTGTTAATAAACTAACCATTTTTTGGCGTACCCCAAACTGGCTAGGTCGAAACCACTGATGTTGGATTTCCTGAGAAGGCTTGTGCAGATCCACAGATTCCATGGCTTATCAAATGCGAATCCCTCTCCAACCGAAAGGTCACCCACAACCAGCCTGACACACCACCTGCACCACCTGACATCACCAGCCTGATACCACCACCTGCGCCACCACCTGC
>VSDK01018585.1:180924-241550 GCA_009767595.1 Symbiodinium kawagutii | reverse complement strand
CAGAGAGGTTTTGCCGTAGGAGCGGCGCCCGCCGCTGAGGCCACCGCGGCTTCCCCGAGGCGACAGCGCAGGACGCGCTGCAGGGGTGGGCGGGTCGTCCTGGTTGGTGGTGGATGTTGGTTAAGATTTCTCAAGGTTGGTCAAGGTTGGTTAAGTTAAGGTTGGTTAAGTTAAGATTGGTTAAAATTGCTTGGTGTTGGTTCGTTGGCTGGGTTAAGGTTGATGTTGGTTCGTTGGTTAGTGTTTGTTGCATAAGGTGGGTTGGCTGATGTTGGTTTGGTCGGGGACAGCTGCAACCCAAGAAGTTGCTGAGTGAGTGAGTGAGTGAGTGAGTGAGGGAGTAGCCGCCACATGGAGATCACGGTATTGTTTTTTTAATGTTATGCGTCAACTGTTGTATTGATATGATTATGATTGGTGATAGCCATTGAATGTTCTATTGATGACGGCTATCAATGGTTATCAAGGGCTATCAGTATAACAGTCAGTGATTATCACTTCATTATGGCAGATACAGTAATTAGATGTAATTAATGAGTATACAATCATGGTCAACAAGAATAATGGGAACATGATCAAACATGACCGGCTGTAATAAGGATTAATTACTACAAGAAGTCAGTGGTTGGTAGGCTAGTAAAAAAAATGAGAATAGGATGTAACCAGTATACAACATGAAGGATATACTGACTACAACTGGATTTGTTGTTCGTTGGTTGGTTATGGTCATCATTGTTGACCATTTGATGTTGTTTTTTGGGGAACATGATGGTCCCAATCACAAAGCAATGGCATCATATAGTTCCGGCCCGTGTGCTAACCTGGCTTAGACACCGTTCGACCACTTTGTGTTTGTTTGCATGAAATTCCGTGATGACAATCCTTCTCGGAGGGTCCATATTTGCAGGAGTGAAGTGCATGTCTACGATGAGATCCGCTATTAAGCTGATAATTTCTCAGCAGTTATATTTGCAGACTTCCCTGAGATGCCTGGTCGTATCCTTAGATTTGTTATTTACATCACTGACACCATCTACATTATGGTTCCCATATGCTAACACTTATCATCTTCTGCGTGTACCTGCTCACATAAGATGCATACTGTACAAAATGTATTCATATCATTTTGCACATGCATTATTATGTATGATAATGTATGATACATAACGTAGCTCTCTGGTGTATACATATCATGTTGTATCATATGTACATACTATTTTCAGTGATCATTCTTGCATTATTATGTTCATAGATCTGTTTATGGAACCTGGAGCGCACCTCGTGCATCAGCACGTCGATAGACCGAAGCATCGCCTCGGCCAGTTATCAATGAGGACGCCCCAGCAGTTTGGAAGCTACCTCAATGGCTAAGCCAAGGATGGCGATCGCAATGGTTACCCATGGTCAAATTGGTTGATCATGCTGCATTTTGGTTGGCAGCATGGTTGCTAGGTGCTGCCAGGAAGAGTCGTATCACAGCTTGACGACGTCACGGTCGGTTTGGGAGATAACTCAATGATGCTGCAGATTTGTGTCATAAGCTTTTAGTATCTCGATTATCAGTATTTATTTGCAGCGGTTTACAAGCTTTATTCACAATTTCACAACCAGATCACTATCAAGATTCTAACAATATCACTAACAAAATTCTGACCCGTTCACTAACAAGATTCTAAGCTATCAAATGTGTATTCCTTGGCTCTTGAATAGTCACATGAAACCATGATCAAGCACCATGAATCACCACTGGAGCTGTCGGGCCGCCGCACGGGTGCCCAGGACATCCCAAGGTGGCCCCGCGCTACGATCGGAGCTACTCCCAGTCACTGGGCTACTAACAGCGAATTATGATATGTGCTTAATCAATGATAATGATGATTAATCATAGTTAATGATGGTTGGCACTTGCGGTCGTCCACCCCCGGCACGATAGTTAATGATGGTTTATAATGGTTTTTAATGGTTCATTAATGGTGAATTGATAGTTGATAATGGTCAATAAGTGCTGGTGAATTACTGATGAGTCACTGACTGCGAACGGGAAATTCATGATTGGCTCATGATTAAAAAATGGGTTTGCTTCAAATTGTCAGCGAAATTTGATGGTCGATGAACACCTACGGATTATATCAGTCATTGTCACTGGGCGAATGTAAATGATGCTTGGGTGTGCTCACTGATGCTTAGTTCGGTGTAGTAAATGATCATTTCTGGCACCTTTGCAGCTGGGGTATGGCAGAGAAAGAGAAGAGGGATGATGACTATGATGGCGACCCTTTGGTGTTGATTAGTAACGCTTGATGACGGTCATTCGTCCAGTCGTAGCGCTTGAAGTCTCAGCGAGTCCGTCAAAACGAACACCGGACCCGCTTTGTTCTGTTGGAAAACCATAATTCATAGATATCATTCAGCTACTAATGTATACCCCTAAATTATAGATATATTAACTAATGGGATATAATTCATAAATATCATGAATTTACCACCACCAGTTAATAACTAGTGGCTAGTAATTGTTAACTAGCCGGTTGGCTAGCCATTCTTTAACCACTTTAGCTTATGGCACCATGAACCAGTATGACGCATCCATAGCGACATGGTCTTTGATGATGGGCCATGGGCTACATCTCTTTGCATGCATGCAAACATCAATATCGATACACTCTGCGTATTTGTAGCTAATCATATGTGTTAATATTCTTGTGATTTTATGTGTGTATATCTCTATATATGTACATACATTTCAATTGGTATACAAAATTATATAAATACATGTGCGTGTGTGTATATATGTATGTGGAGAGGTGTAGATATACAGCCACGCTCAGCTTCGCTGAGGCAGTCCTCAGAGTGGCTTGGATCAGAGGTTTCCAAGCGCGCGATGGGATGTGGAGATTAAGTTGTTGAACGTGCGGTTTTTAGATAGCTTTAAAGAAAACATGAATACTGGCTTTTAGACTTGCTTTGAGAGACGATAGTTGTTTTTTAGAGATTGTATTGCTTTTGTTAGAGATCATAATGTACGACCCATTAGTCACCATGAATCATTGATGAGCCTTGATTCACCAAGTTAAATCAATCACAATTGGAATCAACCATCAGATTCACCATCTATTTGGAACCACCAGTTGACCACCACAGCAGGTGGATTTGGTGCCATGACTTTCGGATGCCCGTTTGGGGTCGAGTGTTGACCAAGCTTGGTTTGGTAGTAGGTGCATTTTTTGAAGCTATGCTGACACCATCAACATCATCAACCAATCAAAATCAATAACCATTGGATACCATTTGTAAAATTAACATCATCACACAAAATCAACCATTAGGCCATTGATGATTCCATTGATAAACTACTTTTGTGCATGAAACGATTGTTAAGCATAATCAGCCAAATCCTAGTCATCAACTATCGATCATTTCTCATTCATCGATCTTCACTTCACCATTATCAATCACACATCTCGACCTAAAGTGTCTATGGATGCCTTCTCGCATCAAATTGGAGCTGTAGATGTTCACATCTACCCGAACACACTTGTTTGAAGTGTCCCTTGATTCTGCATACTGATGATCGATACCCAATGGTCAGTAATGATTCGCACTAGAAGTACTACACAACTTCGAAACAAAATCATTGAGTGATGGATGGCCAGTGATGGTTCGTTGCAATGGCAACACCCAGTGCTGGACCAACGGAGTACTGCTATCCAGCAAGCGCCGTCCAACTGCTTGGGATATTGGTGATGGTCAACAAAATATCCAAGGAATTGGTCAGTATTCAAAACCTATCTCTAGTATATTTGATCTGGGCGTTTTCCAAAATAGGGGTACCCCCAATTCATTCAATATCAACATTTGTATATCAACCATGTCTAGTAATAAACCAGCTGTTTTTGGTGTTCCTTTTTTTGGAAATACGCATAAATTTGTACTTATGCATATGTATATGTATGTATGTAATGTAATGTAATGTAATGTATTGTAATGTAATGTAATGTAATTTAATGTAGTGTAGTGTAGTGTAGTGTAGTGTAATGTAATGTAATGTAATGTAATGTATGTATGTATGCATGCATGTATGTATGTATGTATGTATACATATATTTTTGATCTTGGGATATCTGTATTTTTAACAAACCGTTTTTATTTAGTTGTCATTCAAGCTTAGTTGGACATAGTTCATCCCCATAGTTCATCCCCATAGTTCACTAGTTGGCCATAGCCCAACTCTCACCAGACAGTTTGTCCGTTTTGAGCCTCAGGAAGAGAAATGTCTTTGCAGATGTCATGGTGAAACAGCACGAGAACTTGCCCAATGTCCATGCCAGTGACATTTTGGATGTTTGGGACACGAATGAGGCACGGGGAGAGGGCCTCACCTCAAACTACACCAGCATAGACCCCAGATAGCAGGTGCATTGCGCACAAGGATTTGACAAAGGAAGGCAAAAAGAAGACAAAGGGGCCCAAGGGGTGAAACAGCGGCAAACAAAACGCCGATTGAAGGTCCTACCCCATAGAGACAAGCATGAGCAGCGGCAGGAACCCCGGGAGACAAAGGGCAGAAAAAGGGGAGACAAAGGGAGACAAGCATGAGTAGCGGTAGAGCAGCCGCAAACAAAGCGCCGATCCAGAGCCACAAGGGAGACAAAGGAAAGACAACTGGGAGACAAAGCGGAGACAAAGGGGAAAAAAGGGGAGACAAAGGCGAGACAAAGGGAGACAAGCATGAGCAGCGGCAGAGGAGCGGCAAACAAAGCGCCGATCCAGAGCCACAAGGGAGACAAAGGAAAAACAAAGGGGAACCAAAAGGAAACAAACATGAGCAATGGCAGAGCAGCGGCAAACAAAGCGCCGATCCAGAGCCACAAGGGAGACAAAGGAAAAACAAAGGGGAGATAAAGGGAGACAAGCATAAGCAGCGGCAGAGCAGCGGCAAACAAAAACGCCGATCCAAGGCCCTACCATAGAGAAGTAAGAACCCCTTATAGCTTGCCAGCTATCTGGGGAAAAATGCATGAGTTGCTCAACTTATCAGCTCCAACGTCGGAAAATGTCCCAGTTGCACCCCATATTGTTGTTGATATGGTGGGTTTGGCTAGTTTTTTGAGCCGCAATGGCTATTGCTGCACTTTCATGCAGTTATCCACTGCTTTTTCTTAGCCTGTATCAAAGATTTGCTCATGATAATTTCATAATAGACCATTACCAACCAGTCTGGGGGGGTAATTAACCACCAATGAACCAGTCACCATCAAGCGATATTGGCTATTTGGCTTCATCACATCATGTACCCGTATTGGCCAGTGAGCCATGATACCACGGGTATCCAAGGACAAATGGTTCCTTGATGGTCACTTTCGAGCCGGGAATGGTTAATGACGATAGACAAAATACGTGAATTCAGCAAAAACCATCCAAATGATGGCTCATGATGGAACAAAAGTTCTAATTTGTTATGATAGACATTTTATCCAGGCAGAATTAACCATCATTACACTCCTGGAAGTGGAAAATCCACCACTTATAGCAGGGTTTGCGTTGGAGAAAATTGCATGTTGTAAGTCCCACGGGATCGTTTGGCAGAGGGTAAACACGATGCAGGGAAGTTGAAACCATTCAGGTGTTCAGCAACGAGTTGCCCTTATGAACCAATCATACTAATGATGGTTGCCCTTAAAGTTACCCTTATGAATGATTGGTTAAACAAGGGTTGCAACCACAAGGGCCACCACCCTAACTTTAGGCTTGTAAATGAGGGTTCATAGTTTGGGCTATCATCATTACTTGCCAATGGAATGGTTGCCTTACCAATTCACTAGTGGAACCGGTACTGGATGTAACTAAGCACTATTCCACTACTGAATTCCAAACAGATATCAAGATGAGTGAATTGCTCTAGTGTAGATTAGGTACTGGTGAATAAGGTACTAATGAATTCCATCAGATAACCATTCCACTAGTGAACAGAACGATTCTTATCTAGTGAACCATTCCTCTAGTGGTTATATGAGAAGCATTCACCAGTTTACTTGTAAAATACTACTAGTCTCATCAGATTTACCAATCATTGACCACTCGTGGTTCACCATCAGATGCTACCACCGCAGCGTCGTTTGCCAGGATAATTTGCACCTTGGCGAAACAGGATGTGACCGACCTTGGAATTGCCTCGCGAAGGGTGCAGGAAGTACTAAGGGTGAAGGATGAATGATGATGAAGGATAGTTAATGATGGTTACTGATGTACTAAGGGTGCAAGAAGCATCATTCACTATCCTTTATCAGTAACCATCATCAACCATCAGTGACCAACAATGATGATGAAGGATAGTTAATGATGCTTACTGATGGTTGATGATGCTTAATAAATGATTAGTGATGAGAATGATCTAAATTACTGATGGTTGACAGTGCTTAATATTGGTTAGTTAATGGTGAATTGATGCTTGATTGATGGTTAATCGATGGTTGATTGACTGATTGATGGTCAATGAATGATGGTTGGTGTTAATGATGTTGGCAATCATTCATGAAGAATGCTGGCTTCTATGGGGTAACGGTGAATGATGTTTGGTTAGTAATGCTCAGTCAATGGTTAATGATGCGCTATAGTGTTGCATGGTCAAGAATTGTTGCGAACAGTGGACAATTTTGATGTATCAGGAAAGGGTTGATAGCACCACTGCAGATAGTGGTCGATCACTGGTTATGAATCCAGTGGTCAATGAACGTCAATGACTGATGCTTAAAGATGGTTAATGATATTCATCAGGAAATCCTCAATGATAAGCAGATTGACAGTGGTTGGTAATGGTCAACAATGATAGGATAATAAATAAAAGATGCGCTGCTAACGTATCACAACCATAGAGGTTCAATTACCAAAACAAATATTGTTAATTATTGGCAGTTAATCCAAATGGCTAACAAAACCCCGATTGATTAGCCAGTTCCAAGCACATGGACCATGGTTGACGAAGGTCAATCCAACATCATCACAGATGGCTACATCTCCCAAATAAATATATGACTGACCATTCTTGCTAGTAACTTTGCCCAATAATGACTAACAGGGTATCAACCAACAACTTTCCATCGTTGATTACAATGGTCAATACCTCAGGTAATAGTGTTGAACCGTATAGCAACCGGGATTAACTGATCGTCTTCACCAACATTTGATTGGTAATAGCTCACCATGCACTGATTGGTGGACATTCATGAGTCCGTGGACATTCATCAGTCCGTGGACATCGTTGAACATTCCAGATGGCAGTGTTAATAAATCACTCAGTTGATTGTCGCAACCAGCAACATGTTGACACATCAATGAAATGAACCACCTATGTCTTTCTATACTGGAACCAGATGTGTAACTAGTTATGGCAATCCTGGAGTACCTTTGAATATCACATCGAACCAATCCCAAGTAGGCATATGGTGAAAAGCGCAACACCAAGCTGTGAATTCCACACATGAAGCGCCAGACTTTAATTGTAAGTGGTCACTGGGTCGCTAGGTGAATCCAAGGTGAATCAATGGTTGCGAAAGTTGATCATCTTGGAAGCTTGGTGGGCGCGGTGCTCAGGTCTTTTATGGCCGATGACAATTGGATGGAAAGGAGCGCCGCAATGGCCACTCCAGGGGACCCAACATGGGATCCTCTCGAAGCACAGTAAACACCAGGGAAAGATGTGTAAAGCCCAGATGTTCATGGTGAAAACCAGGTAAAAAGCCATGTAAACCAGGAAATCCATGCTCGCTATGAATGGGGAATCTCTATGCGGCGGTTTCTCAAGCCAGTTTGAGGACGCCAGTCATCATCCAGGTTATTATCCATTTATATTAAAAAACATCCCTTGTTGGGATTCCCCATTGTGAGAAACCCCCTCTACTCAGCCATGTATCATATTTGCTGGCGTTTTCGGATGGCTGGCGTTCGAGTTTCTGCAGAGCGAGCCAGGACACTAGCAGGTGATTTGCTGGCCATCGGTTTACCGAGCCTACCAAGCAACCACGTTGTTCAGGCGAAACTCCAAGAACAAAGAGTACGGAAGATTCTTGAAAACCAGGCTAGTTGACGGTGAGGTGCATAAACTCATGTAAGTTCTATAGTGGTGAATGGTGGCACTTACCATAAATTGAGAATGCCAACTAGTACTGATTGTTACCCATAAGGATTGATAGTGCTGAATCCTGGACAGCAACAATAGCAGCGGCAAGATATCTGGATAGAAGCCATTCTACCAGAGATCTCTGGACTGAGAGGAACATGCATCGTGCATGATCAACTATCGAACATTACAAACCATCAATAACCACTATCAAGCACTGTGAATTCATTGTTTAGCATATGCTAACAATTGTGCACCACTAGCTCAGCATTGGCTAAGTTTTTTCACCACTAACCAACCATTCGAAATCATCATTAATCATCATGTAGCAACTATTATTAACCATATTATTGATTATCTATGCATCATTGTGATTGGTGAACTTTTATAAACATCACATTAGATATGATTATTCTCCATTCTATATAAATCATTATTCAGTACAATTAAAGATTCTCACATATTCAAACATTTATAACTGTTGAGCATAAAAAAAATAAGATCATGATTATTGGTTGATCATTGCTGGGCAAAATCACAAATCACCATTATTCACCATTGTAAAATCCCTCTAAGTCGTTCTTGATTGACCAGGGTCACCTCCAGTGACGAGTATCAACAAATCACTGCCTCAGCCGTAGCCCTTGCTAACTATATGAATCAATTTGATACTACCTCAACCATTTCCCAACACATATTGATCATGTTCGATTAAACAACACAAGTCAGTATGCATCAGCAGCAACTACTATGAGACGCGATCAACCATTACACCAGCCATTAGCATCACTCAACCTGATGATGAGTAACCATCAACAACCAGCAATTGATCATCCCGATCCATCAAGCATCAACCATTAACCATCACCAACTGGTTCTCCATTCACCATCGAGTAACCAGCTTTGCCATCATTAACCCTCGATTAACCACTAGTCAACCATCAATTAACCACTAATCAACGATCAATCAACCATTGATTCACCAGCCTATTCCTCATTTTTAAGCTCAATAAGCCAGTTGGTCAAGTCATTAAACATCCATCAACCATCACTAATCAACCACCATCGCTCACCACCATCGTTCACCGTCGTTGTCTCCCGTCGCGGCCACCAGGACCACCTCCATGGCGCAGAAGTTGGGGTGTAAAAAGCTGGTGAATTTGGTCCAATCGGTGCCTCGGAGATGGCATGCGATGGCGGCAGGGCCTGGTCAAGGATCCGGTGCCTGGTCAGGTCATGTGGTGATTTGGTGGTGGCGATTGACTTATGCCATGTGGTTGGATGGTGATGATGGCTGGTGATTTGATGGGTGATTAGTGGTGATTTGAGATGGTGAATCTTTGTTAATGATGGTTGATTAGTGGTTCATTTGGACAAGTCTGGTGAAATTTGATGATGTGATTTGATGGTTAATTGGTGGTAAAAGCTAATGTGGTTCATCAATGGTTAAGGGTGATTGATGCTGGTTCAAAGATACGTTTGATCCGTGTCAATGATAACCAACTAATTAGTCCAGTGTCCAGTGGTTATGTTGGTTAAAGATGTGGTTGAGAAACGATGAAGGAGGATGTTAGTGGATGATTACTGTCAATAATGTTCAACGGGCCTTCAGAAACTCCCACAATGATCCACAATGAAGCACCGCAAAACTGACAATTTGATGCCCGAAACTCAGTGCAGCTTTGCCGCCATCTGGTGATAGACATACTGTAGCAATGTGGATCGTGTTGGTGACGGTGGTGAGAGACTTGTGGTGATGTGCACGCGTCCATTGCATCAGATTACAGCTCAGTGGTGGTAGATCCATATTAGTAAGCCACCCCCATTTTCCTCAGTTCACCTTGAATAGCTAGTGATATCTCCGAAATATGGGTGGTTTATTTTTAGGAATCCAACATTACCAGGCCATGCATTGGATTCCCAACGCTACCCAGATCTGCTTTGCACCCTGAGTTCCCCAGAGTACGACGCACACAGCAGCTGACTCTGCTGTACCTAACGTCAGTGCCTTTTGCAAAGTAGTGTAATTTCAAGCTGCCAAGGATTCCCGTCAAAATCATTTGCCGCTGTCCAAACCAGCCCCACAAAGTGTTTCGCGGAATTCCAAGTGCAGTGTGCGTGCTGAAAGAAAGGAAATCAGAGGGGGAACTGCTGAGTTATCATGATCAACCAGTTGAGATTGACATCGCCAGTGAACTTGGCCACTCATTGAGCTAGTCATCAAGCTGTTGAGAACCAGTTCACTTGGCCCTGAACTTACGCCAGTTCACCCCCTCCCAAGGTGAGGTACGAATTCGCCATGGCCTGCATCCTGTGCTTCAACATCCTCTGGATGGCCTTCGAGCTTCAGGTCTACGGTACCTTTGCGGGCCAGGACTGCCCATGGGGAGTGAAGGCATTGACCCTGGGGATGACCACCAAACCCCGGGTTTGTCCCCACTAAACCTGGGGTGAATCCTTGGGATATGGGTGCTTTTTAAAATAGGGGTACCCCTAAATCATCCTTTATGAACTACTTATAGGAATAAACCAGCCATTTTTGGGGCTCCCTATTGTGAGAAGCCACCGTATATCCCCACCAAAAATCCTAAGTCTACAGGCGGCCATGATTTGTCAAGTCGCTAGCGCTCAGAGCACCTTGTTTCCAATGGCGGCCATGATAGGAAATGCTGCGATGGATTGGTTGGGCAAATGATTAATGTTGGTGAATGATGGATATTCATTGATTAACCATCATTAACGAATATGGATCAAGGATGATTGATGATGGTTTATGATAGGTAATTCCCCATGGATCAATGATGATTAATGATGGTTGATGATAGGTAATTCCCCTCTTGTTGGCAAAGTTGTCATCATTCTTGGTTCGTTGCGTGCCTGTTCTGCGGCATGGTTGACTGGTATTGCTGCTTGACGACCACATTTGAATAATATGCTGTGTTGGCGATGGGTCAGTGTTGTCATCAGACGCCTTTCATTGCCGCAACCTGGTATCCTCATCATTGTCCACCATTGTCGAATCCAACCACACTTGTTGTAATCCCCATTCTTGTCATCATCGTTGTTCGCCATCAACCATGTTCCAATCTGTATCCGTTGCTTATTATCACAATACTCAACCATTCATCCACCGTCAATGACAAACAATAAGCATTCACTGTTATCAACCATCATGAACCATCATCCACCATCATCAACCGTTATGACCCATTCATCAAGCATAATTCTGTCCCATCCATCACCCATCCATCAACCATTCATCAAGCATTCACCAACCATTCATCAACTATTCATCAACTATTCATTTGCATTCAGACAGGGTTCATTTTATATCAAGCTTTGGCAAAAAAAGGACTTGGCTCAGAGCACCAAGATCCAGCGAAATATCGAAGGTTGGGCAACATGTGCCGTAGCAGCAGATATCGTTTGAGCTGAGCGATTTGCTGCAACTCACATGGTTGTTGGGAAATTTTGGAATTCACAAATGGCTATGTGTCAATATTAACCAACCAATAGTAGGGGATGTTAACCAACAATAATAGTGAGAAAACAATGGTTCATGATAGGGGAACCAGGGGTACAGGGTTTTGACCCACTGCGACATGGTTGTTGGGAGATTTTGGAATTCACAAATCTTCTATATGATTAGATTTTTGGTGTTTTTGGTTACCAGTTTCTGACTAACAAATAAAGTGTTCGTAAGGGATCTATCAGCCACTAAGGTATGTTTTCTTACTTTCCTTTCTCATGCATTGTGAATATGGGGGTTCTCAAAATAGGGGACTCCCAAAACCAATGGTTTATTAGTATAAGTGATTGTTCATTGATGCTATACTGGCATTAGATGATTTAGGAGTACCCTGCAACCCTTATTTTGAGAAACACCCACTTAGCCCTAAATCAACCATTAGTCAACCATTGACTTAACCTTTTATCCATTCATCAACCATCATTCAGCATAGATATTGGGTTGGGGGTTTCTAACATTTTTATTTTCCCAAACGCAATTATTAACAAATGGTTGGTTGACTTGCGCATATTTTTCACGACGTGGTGGTTGTTCGCACCACCAAGCAGTGATCCACTCTGATCAGCTCGTCGCACCATGCGGTGGTGGCCCAGCTGCTGCAGCAAGTGGCCAATGTGCCGCGGAGGGCCCAGCTCTCCTCGTCCCAGGCAGCATTTGAACCGCGGACTCGTGGAATGAATCAGGCTCAGGTTGGCCCATTTGAGCCTGTCGACTGAAAGGCGCTCACTCGAAGGCATCTGGACCCTCAGCCGTCAACCCGTCTGAGATTGGCTGCCTCTGAGGAGGCCGAACATCAGCGCGTGCGGATACCGCACCAAGAGCGAGCAGCTCGAGCACACACGCGAAGCGAATGTGGTAAATGCACGGTTATAAAATGTTTCGGCTTAAGTCGCAGGAGGCGAAGCTGCAGCATCAAGCCAAACACCAAGCAGCCAAGCGCGGTCTCACTCCACCGTGATCGGCATTCTTTCATCTGCAGAAATGATTGGCTCCGCATCAAGAGTGTGGGTGGGAGGGCATCCAATGTCACTAAACACTGAGAAACAAACATCTATATATATGGGTGTTCAAGCAGGGGGGTCACAGCAAGGTGGTCTGTCGAGAATTCCTATCATGTATATAAAGTTGATGTGTAGCGACGCTCCTTTTGCATCAACATATATATATATATATATACATATACATTGAACCGATATTCATACATCAATATTTACATAAATATAAATATATATATATATGTATATATATATATACATGTATAAATAGAGGACCCAACGGCCGCTGAACAACGCTGCCATGCAGCGTTGTTCCGACGCTGAGGATTCCCTTTTTCAACACTTCATGAGTTGTTCAAGTAAACTAAGGTCAACGCATTGCTATGTACCAGCCAGCTTCCGCGAGGTATTACCATTTATATTATTTGTAGTGCTACTTTGTGTGTAGGTTGGGCTTCACTAAGCTGAGAAGTAAGACATGTTTTATTTCCATTTAGTTGTTCAAATAAGCTGGAATGCTCAGTTTATCATGCATTAGCTTCACCGAGGGTGTTACAATTGTTTGAAGCGTGATATTTGTGCAAAGTCGGAATCCATTGGCCTGACATTGGTCATTCAGATAGCTTCCATTTTGGTCAAACAAGTAGGTTGATAGCTTTTTGCAAGGGATTTGGGGTTCACCACTGTTAACTCAGTAGCTTGATCGTTCGGCCGGTGTAGCCGTGGACCAGTCTGGTGGATCGGGGAGTCCGTAGCCTTGAAATTCTTGGCTGCCGGGGTCAATATGGTGGTTTCTCAAAATGGCGGACCCCAAAAAAGATTGGTTTATTACTGCAAATGGTTGTAAAGGATGATTTGGGGTACCCCTATTTTGAGAAAAAAACAACCATATATGTCAATATCCTGTGCACCAGCTGTTGCCATACGTAGATGACCAGACTACTGGCAGTACTTGTTCATTTTTTGCCCTTTTGGCGGTTTGCTCATATCAACCCTTTCCCACCTTCTTTCACCAGCTTACGAGTCGCAGTTTGGCCATCGACCATAGAAGGCGGGTTCCCCTAGAACATAGATTATAGGGTGCTATAGAGACATATCATAACTGATAGTTACCCAAATCATAACCCAACTTACAGTTGGTTTAGGGCCCACCTTTCGGAGGTTTCATCACCGGAGAGATTGTCTTCACCATTGTTTTCGCGATGGATGTGCCTCAGCCTTCGTCAGCCCTGTGGTGCGATGGTGCAAGTGATGATGGTCTAAGGTGTGTGGTTCATGATGGTGCAACCCTGAGTCATGGTCTTAGTTGGTGCAACTTATGATGCAAAGCCTGAGTCATGGTCTTAGTTGTACTGGTGTTCATGAGGGTTAGTGACGGCTTGTGGTTGATCAATATCCATGCCTGCGGGCCCTCTGACAGCTAACCCAAAAAAGGTGAGTATGCAATAGCCAGGCTCCGACATGGTTTGGATTGTTGGTCTGGATGGTTGTTATCAGTGTCACCTGTCATCAGCCATGATAGCTGATTTACCATTTTTTTGTATTATCAGAAGCTGATGAAGGCATTTGTGTTGGCCATGATTGACCATTGTTGAAAAATAGATTTCGTAACCAGCTTCTAAACGAATATGCCTCGCCCTGTTTTTTCAACAAAACCTCGATGTTTGCGATGTTTGGTGAACTGCTGCTGCACTGGCGGGGGTTGAAGCTTGATGACTGTTGAGGGAACGATTAATTTTTGGGGAAAAAATGCCAAAGAAGTTTGTCGCTTTGGCAACCCCCTGGATTGAATTGATGGATAGCGTTGTTGAAACGAGTCCTTTCTAGGGATAACCAAGAGGAGCTGGAAGTAAAAGATATTTGATGAAGAGTGATGAATTGTTGAGTAGTTGCCATCCAGAATGGCGGCCAAGCACTAGAAAATGTACAAACTCTTCCATATTATCCACAAACATAGGGATGTCTAGATATTTTTGTTGGTGCTTTGAGGAGAGGAATTTACCAGAGGGGATCGCGCCAGCAAGACTATCCAGTTGACATGTTAGTGTTGCCCAGCCATAAGTTGCCAAGGTTGTCCATTGAACAAGCGAGTTAGAAATGCATTAGAACTGGTAGGGGTCTGAGGTATCATCCTTGGATTGACTAGTATTAGCTAGGCTAGTCAATAGTTTGATGATGTTGCCTACGATAGTTACCTTGGTCAGTAGCTAGGTTACCTTGGTTAGAAGCCGAGTTGACTAAGTGACCAATCCAACGGACCCTGGTGAAGCCATCTAAGATCGAACCCATGCTGTTTGCTCCACCGGTGTCAGCCAGTGACTTTCACCAGTGAGTTGGTTCTAATGCTTGGTTCTGGCTGAAAAGAATGCTGAAAATTGGGCTACAACGGCTACAAGCATCAACAATCTACAACCACAACATGCAACATAATACAGCATACAACACGCAACAGCAACACACAACACACTAGAATAGCAGCAAGTACAGACAACAATCTGCAGCAACCACTAGGCGACAAGCACCAACATGCACTATGCAACAAGCAAAGAAGACCAGTTAACTGCTGGTAGAGTTGGATGATTGTGCGGAGAACTGGGAATGTGGTCGACCCTGTGGGCCCCACGGAGCTTCAGGTCACTTTGCGCATGGTGGTTTTACGGTACTACTTCTGGATGTCTCCGCTGAAGCATAGCTGCAGGGTGTGGTGTTACTCCAGGATGAAACGGAGAATTGGTTGAATTTGCCCGCTTGGAAAACATGACCCATTTTGAGAATACTTCGCTATTTTGGCAGTTGAATCGAAACAAAGGGAATCATGAGCCCAAAGGGTAATGAGATGTTTCTACATCATCAAAATGGCGGGCCTGTGGGGGCGAATACCAAAGTAGTACTGCTGCTCTTTGCAGCCCATGAGAGCGTTTGTGTTCTCAAACGAGTCCTTCAAGAGACGTTGGTTGATGCATGAATTGTGCAGCTTAGACAAGGCATACAGTGAGATCTCTTGACCAAACGGAATAGCACACCTTGTGCAGCTTGGCTGTGAGAATCGAGACGACTGGGTGACCGTGACCCAGAACGATATCACAGCAACATCACATGTCCGGAAGTGTCCATGGCATTTCACAACTCAGCTGCAATCAATGGTAAATGGGAGGCCCGTGTGAAGCCATCTATGTTTGCAGGTCATCGTCTCGTTGTGACACTCAGCTCAGACTAAGCACTGCTGATGGCACTCCCAGGAATTACATCGACCTCTTCGTGTCCATCACATCCATCAGCGAAATTGTGGTGCCTTGGTGCAACCAGGTGATGACTGGTGGGTGATGACTGCTGGGTGATGACTGGTGGTGTTTACTTGGTCGTTTTCTCATGGTGCCGATGGTTGTTGGTAAATGCCACGGTGAATGTCATGGTACTGCTCACTGGTTGTGGCTGTAAGCTGAGGCCCTGGTCGGGACCACTGGTTCGCTCACCGACCGGTGGTGCTTGGTGTTTCGATGCTGAAATTCGCCGAGGGATAGAGACATGGATAGACAAATGCTGTAGACATATGTTCCTGACATGGAATCAGAGTCGACTACGGCCAGCTGTGGCCTGTTTGGTTAGTTTGATCACTAGTTGCATGTTGCTGGTCATAACCTACACCGGTTGAGGTTGCCAGCCACCAACCTTTCCTTGAACTCTGATTTTCCATTGTTTCATGGTGGCTGCCGCCCTCCTTTTAGTGCCCCCCCATGCTGCTAGTTGTTGGCATTTCCTTTCTCTTGGAGCCACCACACAGCCGGACCGAGGTCTATTACGCGGTGGAACTACCGGTGAATTCGGTTTTTTTCCGACTGCTTCGTATTGGGAAGCTCGCTCGAGCCATTCGACCCTGGGCTTAGCATAGCTTCTGGAGGCCGAAGTTGGTTGCTTGGTAGGTTGGTTCTTCATCAAGAAGGCTTACTTGCCATGACCACGAGTCACATTTCATCATTTCGCAACCATGAAGCAACCATTCAATCACCCTTAGTCAAGCATGATCAGCCCCACAATCAGCTGCACAACTCAACACAACTGCGCATTGGTTCCCCATGCGCCCCTCTCAGGAATGTTTTCCATGACCAGTGTACTGGCATCGCTCCAGTTGCTGATCAAATGTCTAGTGCCCCGGCAGCTGACATGCGGCAAAAGCACCTTTTCTTGTGTTGTTCCATGGGTGGTGATTGATGATGGTTGATGATGATTGGTGAGCCAGGAGCTTATGCTATGATGGTTGATGGTGGACCAAGGCTGAAAGAAGTGCCCGGAATAGATGTTCGAAGACATAGAGATGGGATGAAGCTATGAAATGAGAATGTGAAAAAGTAGGAAGGGATGCTGGGACCAAGTATGAAATACGTAAGGCTAAACAATTGCGTCCTACAATGAGCCGAAAGCCAGGTTTGCAGGACGTTGTCGCAATTTGTTTGCGGATATACAATTTTGCCAGAAACCCATTGGGCCCGAGTGTTGTGCAGGTAAACAGAACATGAGTGTTGCTTTCCAAAAGAAAGTTTGACCAAATCCTGTTTTGACAAGTTACAAACATTCTTGTGAGACCAAGCAGGAGCAGAATTGATTTGACAATTTGATTTGCTACATGGGAAGAATGTTGACAATTCAGAACCCAAACAGTGTTGTCAATTTAGATCAATCCCAATGTTTTAGATCCCAATGTTTCTGAACAAAGTTGTCAGTTTACCTGAAAAAACTGTGGGGGCCGTTGATGTTTTCTCGTTTTAGTGTCCCAATTCTTGTCGGGGTTCCGCTGGGTGGTCGGCAATATCGGGGACTGGGGCAGTGACCGTGTTGACGATCTGGCGCTTGGCGCAAACATTGGCACAGCCTTGTTCGTGGTCGTGCAAGATGATTAGCGCATTTCGTATGGTGCAACTAAACCCGAGAAAAATCCCTGGAAGATCGACCTGCTCTGCATTTCAGTGCTAGAATTCGCTTCTGGCAACACGGAGATTCATGCTTGACACAATAGGTTTATGATTGCTTTTTAGATGCCCACAAAGCCCGTGACATAATTCATTCTTGACTTGGATCATGGATTTCCCACATTCCGAACCATACCTCCGAACCATACCCGTAGACAAGCATCCAGCAGTGGGCCCCCCTATTTTGAGGTACCCATTGGTTGCCATATGACCACCCATCATGGGGGAGAAGTGTTTTGTTTTGAATTCATCCATGTTTGGGTATTTTTTTCTTGTGGACAACCGGTAACAAACCAAGCCGATACCTGTTTGTTTCTCAACAAACTACAGATTTTGCCAGGGAAAAAGAACAACAATGACGATATTTTGTGCGATCAGAGCGCCATACTTTGACTACTTGTGACTGTGTACTTATGCACCCAGGCACCTGTGCAGAGCAATGGTTGCCGCATGGATCTGGAACCGCTGGGGAGATCCCGTTGTGCTTCAATCGTAGGCTTTGTGTTGGTGAATTGTACCTGAATTGATCACCACTTGTGGTAGCATTACACTGAATCGGTCAAACTGCCATTACCATCTTTACCCTAGTACTAAAGCAATATCACCAACTTTTATCAATCTATGATCAGGGTTGATACTCGAAGTTACTTACTATTTTTAGCTGATCTATAAGATTACAATTGTCATTAACCATCATATCAATCGGGTCATTAATCCACTTACAATCGGGCCATCGAACTCCACCACTAGTCCAAACTTACCGAGAAATTTTGTGTGCTTGCAAAATGTGGGTTAAACCGGTGATATCTCTACTTACTCGAGTTTGGGTTTGCGAAGATATGGAGCACCAACTCCTTTTGCTGACACCTAAAAATCGTTGCAGCACGAGCCTGTGAGGCCTCCAGCCGCGACATGCTGTTTTGGAGCTTTTGCTTGTTGACCGTGGTCCAGGGCGTGGCGTGTTTGATCGTCAGCATCTGGGCATTGACTGGGACAATTCTTTGGGGCATAGACATCATCAATCGCTTAGGGCCGACCATTTGGGCCAAAAATGGCAAAATCAGTTAGTGTCAGAGAGACTTCGCAACCTTTCCCCTCGCCCCAAGCTGTATTTTGTTTCAGGAGGGCAAGAGAGCTATGAGATGAAACGATTCATTGTGCCAAACCACTATCCGCGAGCATTGGCAGTAATGAAGCATTCTTTAGCATTAACATTGGAAAATGAGCAAATTAAATCACCATCATTAACCAATCGTCACAACCATGGCTATGCACCACGCTGCTAGTACCATGGCCCAGTCATGGCCCAGTCACCATGGCTGTGGGAACCATGGCATCGACACCCGCTGCGGTCCGCCTAGGCACCCTGATCCGAGATTTCGTTGAAAACGAACGCCTGGACCTTCAAATTCGAAACGAGGCGACGGCTGGTGCAACGGCTGGTGCAACGGCTGAAACTGGTGCTGAACATTGACGACAATGATGGAGGATGGTGCGTGATGGTTCCGGATGGGTCATGATTTATTCAATTTATTCATTTATTCAGAGGCTGATTCATGATGGTTGTTCATGATTCCTGGTTGATTTATGTTGGATAAGGAGTAGTAGCTAAGATGTATACCAACATCATCCAACACCAAGAACAAGAACAGAAATCCTGATATCACCAACTAACCTCCTTTTTGAGTTGGTACATCACAATGAGCTTGGAAAGCCGGCCAAACTGGTGGTTGTTGATAAACTGCAGATCTCCAATTCATGATGCGACTCAAACCCCTGGCCGTTGACAACGTTGGGATGAAGCTTGGAGATGCACTGTATATCGCCCATGCATGGATCTGCCCCTGACTGGACCCGAAAAGACTGAATTTTCGGGATCCCACTTGCCTCAGCAAATGTTCACTCAACTCATTGCATTTAAACCATCAGATGAATCATCAGATTCACCGTCCAACTAAAAGCAAATCAACACAAATCAGCCCTCAAATTCACCATCGAATGAATCATCAAGTTGACTATCAAGCTAACCATCAAATTGACACACGGATTGACCACCAATCATGCAGCATCAAACCAACCATCAAATTAAACGCCATCATTGGAGTTAGTGAGTAAGTGAGTTAGTTAGTTAGTTACTTGCTTAGTCAGTCAATTACTTGGTTAGTTTGTCATTTACTTGGTTAGTTAGGTAGTTAGGTAGTCATATATGTATAGACTTAGAGAGAGAGGTAGTTAGTTAATTACTTCGTTAGTTAGTCCGTCAGTCAGTTAGTTAGTTGGTTAGTTAGTTAGTTAGTTAGTTGGTTAGATGGTAAGGTAGTTAGCTAGTTACTCGTTAGTTACTTAGTTAGTTAGTTGGTTAGTCAGTTTGCTAAAATTAGTCAGCTTGTTAGGTAATTAGCACCCATGGTAACCTTGGAACTCACAAACTAACCAATCTTGAAAACCTTGGAAACTCCATCCCGATGGAACTAACCGTAGGTCATGGAACGGGCGCGATGCTTCAACGCGATGTCGCAGGTCTATCAATACTACGGCACCTTCACGCGTAGTTTTTTGACCATGCGACTTGGCCCAGTGCCACCATGGTGGCTTGGTGGGAGGGAGCGCCAGGAGCCCGGGGTGCCCTAGCCCTTGAAAGAAGAGCCAATTGGAGGCATGAGGAGTGGTGTGACCACATGGTAGGAATTCTCTTCGTGGTTTTTGGCTTAGAATTCGGGGATAATATCCAGAACTAGCTGGTGGTAAATAGGGAATTTATTTTGGGATAAATACCAAGCTTGGAATTAGGGGATGGTAACTAGCTGGTGGTTTAAAACATGTTTTATTTTCCCTATTGTTTATTAACAAATGGCTGGTTGACAAACATATTTTTCGTAGGGGGGGTTCAACCACCAACCAGATAAGCTAACAATAATAGTGGAACCGTTTAACAGCTACTACAGTAGTTGGTTGTTTGAGAATTGTTGTTTCTCCGATGAGTTTGGGATAGTCGGTGGAATGGGTATCCAGCAGCCAGTATTAGAATTAGTTAACAATGATCATTGATAATCACGGATGATGTTGGTGAATTCAGGATTGATAATTAATGACAACTGAAACAAAAATACATAGATATAAACAATTTATTTTTTGAGCCCTCCCCCTTCTCCCGTCAACCTTGTAAAGGTAAACCAAGACTAATTCAGAAAACAAAGAATGCATGAAATGAAATAAAGATAGCATTCAGGCAGATAAAAAAGTCCCTGGCACTGAGGGACATGTAAATTAGGGGCCCGCCCAGTGTCCCCTTTCTGGGTTGATGATGGTCGGTCAAGGATTTACATCAATGATGGTTGATGATGGTCGGTTGAGGGTTGGTAAAAATGGTTGATGAAGGTCAGTTGGCGACTGATTCTGATTAACTAGGGCTTAATGTTTGGCTAATGAGAATCAATGATAAAGATTGATAAAGAATGTTTGGCACGATGGTTAACAACGACTTTAACAACGATGAATAATGGTTGATAATGATTCATGACGATTCACCATGAAGAATGTTGCTTGTTCATTGACCATGATCTTATGTAGACCCCCCGTGAGGATCATAATTTCATCTTTCATTGATCCGAATAGCGTAATTTGTTTGAACTTGTTTTTCTGAACCAAGCTAGTGGTTTCTTAAAGTAGGGGAGTCTCACAATGGATGGTTGATGAATACGAATGATTAATCTTGGATGATTTGGGGGCACCCCCATATTTTGAGAAACCTCTTCCATTTGGTTTCACCTGCTTCTTCACGGCAAACTGTGCCCAGTTCTCCGGAAACCTTTCTCAGAGCAGTAACAAGGTAGTTCTATACAGAACCAAACATTGAAGGTCGTCCTACAGGACTGGCTAGGCGAACAGGCCGCTACTCCACGAAGTACTGCAGTTCCAAGAATTCGCGGGTTCCGATGAACAATCCCAAAGACTCCATGTATGGTATTTTTACCTCAATTAGGGTCGCTTTGCGGGCAAATGTATGGGAGTCATGGAGTTTTGGGAATGATGGCAGTTTGTGGCACCTTTTTTTGAATAACTTGATACTTCTGGTTTATACTTCGACGCATTCTCCGCCGGAATTCATTTTTTTGCCGGGTTCTTGGGTTTCACCGTGTGCTTTAATCCACCTTGTGAAGCCAATGTTTGGGTCTCGCATACATGATTGCTTTCAGACATGGTTTACCACATCATCGCCGTCCAGTACAGAATTCATGAGCATATTGTCCTCATGTTTTTCTCTCGCGCGAAATGTGTAAATCCGATAACCTCGCTACATGTGATGTGTGTGGTGAGGTCATGTCCTGGAGCATGTTTGGCAGTGTCTTGCTTTCACTGAAACAAGGGAACAGTTTTTGGGATCCTACATTCCCCAAAGTGTGTTCACCCGTCGCACCGGCTGGCGTTGTGCCACCCTGGAAAAGGCCGAAGATGTGCTACGGTGGCTGGAATGGCTGCGGCAGCACTGGTTGCAGCAAAGGTGGCGCTGCTAGCGCCCCCAGCGTGCGGCGTGCCGTGCACCAATGAGCAGTACGTTGCCTGCAAGTTGGTTCGTTCGTTCGTGCGCGAAAAGGTTTGGTGCCGCCCTACTTCCCGGAAAGGGCGGCTGAAGCTTCTGAACCATCTTTGCCAGGTGGATGCAGGTTTGATCTGGCACCTTTAAAGGCGCACCGTTCCGGAGCCTGACATTGCACAATGTTAGCGATGTCAGCGTCGCTGACTGGGCTGCCCAGTCAAATCTACCTGTGCAGGTTGTGGCGACTCGCGACTGAAGCTCCTGCACTCCTTTGGACGAGCATCGTGACCCCAAAACGTCGCCAACCTTACTGCTGCGCAAGGTTGGAGAGCCCAGCGCCAATTGTTCCTGCAAGGCCAGACCTGGCCGTGGCGATCGCTATTGGACAACTGGGCAGTCGGGTGCTTCAACAAAGACTCCATGCCACGTTTCACGCGTGTCTTCAGGACCGACGAGACCCAGCGTGGCGCTAAGGCCTGCCGTGGACGTGCGGGCGGACTTGATGGAGCCGGTGATGAGGTCTGCGCCTGCCACAGTCAGTCCTTCAGGAGGTCCTTGGTTCTTGCACCTTTGAAATCCGCGGCCGCGTGCCCAGCCAGTGGCGATGGGTTAAACAGGTCCATGACAGTCCATGTGCCCAAATCTGCTCAGGCAAATTGCGCCAAGGATTTTCGACCGGTGGCTGTTCTAAGCATTTGGCACCGATTGTGGTCCTCAAGTCGGTTCCAATGACTTGGTACTCAGCAATGGTTGACTCAATGGCTGCCTGAACAGGCAGTTGCAGGCCGACGCAGAAGTGAAGTGTTTGACGCCCTGTGTTCCCATTGATTTTCATGACCACGTCAGTAGCCTCGATTGTTTTTTAGCCTTTTGTGAGAACCAGCAGGGTAAACCACCTCCAGATGCCGATTGACCTTGCTGCTCACCAGGTTCAGCTGACTTCACCACCGCTGCAGCATTTTGCCAGTGGCCCAGGCTTCGCTGTGGCCCCAGTTGCTGCCGCGCCGTGCTGGCCTATGGTTGGTTAGCTGGGTTGGCCTGGATCTACGTCCCGGCCTGTGCTGCATAGCTGGATCGAATCTGGTCTGCCGTGTGCGGGGAAAAGCAACTGCGTGTGCTTGCAAGCATTGCATTTCACAGATTTGCTCTGTACCAGTTTTCAAACTGGTAGCGGAGCCCCGTGAAGGGGCTCCCACTGCGCTACTCTGCTGATGTCGCGTGCTGGTGAAAGCTCGAAGTACCAAGTCTACCGCGATGACGAGATTGTGGTCGACAGAGATGGGATTCCACACTACTCAGGTGCCATGCCGCATTTGATGAAAGAGTATCGACAACGTGTGGCTTTTGCCTTTGCTGGCTTGGAAGGAGATGGTGATACCCCAGAAAAGGAGGCCGCAGATCTGGAAAAGAAGAAGAGACGATTTGCGAAGAAGCTGGTCGATGCCCTCCATGGCGATGCTTGGGTGGCGTGCCAAGAGTTGCTGAAGGATCCAGAGAAGTTGAAGGCCGTTGATGGATACAAGCTGGTGTTTGGTGCCTTAGCTACCATTGAGAAGGAGACCATCATCAGGAAGACAGAAGCCTTTGAGAAGTTCTTCGACTTCAGCACCAGGAAGCGAGGCCAGCCCATAGATGGATACTTGCGTGAGAAGAAGCAAGCATGGAGAGAGCTACAGGATTTGGATGAGACCAGTGCCATGTCAGAAGATCTTCAAGCGTACTTCCTCCTTCGCGGCTGCAACCTGAGCCGTGAAGATCGTCGTGCCATTCTCCTGGCCAACAAGAGCTCGTATGATCGTGCTGGCATTGAACAAGCCCTGCGAATTTCCTACCACGACCTGCATGACAAGGAGCGTTTCCGAGGCCAAGATGAGCGCTCGCCGAAGAGGAAAGGTTTTGGGAAAGGAAAGCGAGGCTATGCCAATGCCGTTCAGGAAGAGGAATGGTATGAAGATGATGGCGGCGAATCGACTGCATACTGGGAGACGTATGATGAGTATGCCGATGAAGCCCATGAACAGGATGCAGAGAGTTCGCCCACGAAGTCTGAAGAGCAAGAAACCCAAGTGTCTGATGCCGGAGCATCCGGCGATGAGGAGATCTTTGAAGCCTATGCTGCCATGGATAAGATGAGGAAAGGCTACAAGGATCAGAGAAAGCGTTTGAAAGATCTCCAGAAGTCTCGTGGTTTCTTCAAGGGTGAGTTCACCATGGAAGAGAGAGCCAAGGCAATAGAACATGAAAAGAGCCGCAGTCGATGTGGAGCATGCGGAAAGCTTGGTCACTGGGCCGGAGATGCCATTTGCCCGAAGGGAAGCAACAAACCCTACAAAGGAAAGGGGAAGGGAAAGCCAAAAGGAAAGAGAGGATCAGCCAATGTCGTTTCGGAAGCTCCCTTCCCATCGTTCTTCACTTTGTCTCAGCAGGATTTGGTGGAAGAATATGCTGATATGGTTCGTGATGAGATGACAGAGGAAGAACGGGCCATGGCAGTGGACGGTGGTGATGATGGACTGCGTCGTCGTGTTCCGACAGTTCGTTCCCCCGGATCATCCAGTGGTTGGGAAGATGTTGGATCAGGTGGCTATGTTCCAGATGGAGTGGTCATTGATGGAGTGCCGTACCGAACCACCGCAGGTGACGCCCCCTTGACTGAGGAGATTGCGATGGTCCACACCACCATGCACACAGTGCACCGCATCCCCTTGTCCTTGGAGGAGCGAGTGGAGCCCAAGTTGACCTTGATGCGTGTGGCCCAACTTCAAGAGCTTTGTGTCACCAATGAGATTGCGTACTCGAATCTGAACAAAGAAGCATTGGTGAACAGGTTGCATGCATTCTATGGAGGACAAGCAGTGCCAAAGAGAGGATCGAAGAAGGACCTGGTGAGGATGTCCCGTTTGGAAGATGAAGAGAGGCCAGAACAAGGCCTCATCCTCCCCAAAGCCCAGCCAAAGCCCAAGGCCAGGCTTCCGCCCCAACATCCAGAAGGTTCGGAGGCATTGATTCCACCACAATTTCGGGTGGATCGATTCACTGAAATGGCTGGTTTTGTGGAAGGTCTACCTCTGCCACAACTGCCGTGTCCCAAGTGCCAAGCACCAATGGTCGGAAGAGTGAGTTCCAGAGATGGTGGGAAGTTCTATGGTTGCTCACGATTTCCCACAGATGGCTGCAAGGGAACGATGAAGTTTGAAGATGCTTTTCGTCGTTTTCGGAGGACCGTTGATGACTTGCAGCAAGATGCAGATGTCGCCCGCCCATCAGGGGCGACCCGCCGCGCCTGAGGTGGAAGCGCAGCGAGGTGGGGCAGAGACCTCACCATGCATGACGAATTCAATGGTGGTTGGAGAGCCGGATCACGTCTATGTGGTCACAACCTTTGAGGGTGGTGCGGCCTTTCAGGTTGCAACATCGAGTGAATCGTCTTTGGCTTTGATCGACACTGCTTGCACTGCCTGTATGCATTCAAGGCAGTGGAGGATAGCATTTTCACAAGGATTACCAGCAGCAGTGCGATGCGAGCCTTTACAGCAATTCAAGACTTTTCACTTTGCAAATGGCTCTTCAACGGCTACCCAAATTCAAGTATGGAAGATCCCCATATGCATAGGCGGCCGACCAGGAGAAGTCCACTCAGCAGAAGTCCCCGAAGGTAACACTCCCCTTTTGCTCTCCATTCCAGCCTTGGAAGCTTTGGATGCAGTGATCTACATGAAACGTCGATGTCTTAGCATCCAGGAGCTGGGAGTGACTGTGCCGTTGATCCAAACAGGAACACGTCATCTTGCCGTGGAGGTATCCTTTGAGAATTTGAAGTTTGAGGTGAGCATGTCAGAGAGCAGCAAAGCCCTTCTTCGCTCCGAAGCAGATGATTTGCATGTGTACTGGATGGATGAGGCACAGGAGAGTGTGTTGCAGGAGGTTGCTATGGTGACATTCGGTCAAGAGGATGTTGAGGATTTCCCAAAGCCAAGTCTCGGGATGCGAGGTGTGAGCACCAAAGATAAGAGGAAGAAGCTACACACCAATCGCTATGAAGCCTTGAAGCATGCAGCAATCAGCCAACAAGCTTTAGATGCGAAGATGTGGATCGCTCTGAAGAAATCCTACACGAAAGCAGAAGAGTTTGTGACACGCAATTTCCAGAACACCATGATCTTTGAGCCCTGGGGTGGTACATTTCCAGTGACTTGACTGGCCTCCCTGAGTCGTGGTTGGGTGAACAGCCAACCAATGGATGTCAAAGATGGTGTCAACCTTTTGGAAGTAGAAGGTCAACAACTCCTGTGGGAAACTTTGGAGGTTCATGATCCCTACTTGACCTTGATTGCCTTCGACTGCAGGTTGTGGAGCACGTTGACGAACCTCAGTCAGCACATTGACTGGAACCGACTTCGTCAGACTGTCGGCAAGAAGACTCTGCGGCTGGTTCGTGACATTGCTGTTCATCGAAATCAAGCTGGGAAGTACTACCTGATTGAGAACCCCGGTGAAGCTTTGTCATGGTTGTTCGAAGGCATCCTCATGAGCTTGTTGGAAGAAGCCAATGGTAAGTTCGTGGAAGGAGATCAATGCCGTTTTGGTAAGAAAGATGAAGAGACAGGAAAGCCAGTGAAGAAGAAGACAGGATGGTTGAGCAACAATGAGTATGTCTTGAACCGCTTGGGTGTGAAGTGCCAATGTCCACCGGGAAGTCATGAACCTATCATCGGTGGAAAGCGATCGAAGCAGGCTGCGGTATACCCGAAAGCCCTATGTGAAGGCATCATCCTTGGAGTTGAAGACAGCATGATCCAAGACTTCGTGCTGTTCAGAAAGATCCAGCATGATCGAGCTTATGCTGGAGAACAGGAGGATGAAGAGCAGGAACCCCAGATCTTCGGATCTGATGATGAAGCCGCCCTCCTTCCAGTGCCAGAACCTGAGGAGGCACTGGAGGAACTTGAGGAGGCTGAGAGACCCCCAGTGCCAGCACCTGGCACACCAGCACCCGCAACACCCAGCAATGTGTTGCGTCGAAGGCCAAGAGTTCAAGAAGTGAAGAAAGGAGCATGGCAGAAAGTTCAAGATGCAGCGACCCTTGAACTGCTGAGGAGAATACTGACTTGGACCGTTGAAACCGGTGCGGTGGATTGGGCCATTTTGGACCCACAGGATGAGTTGTTTGTGCAGTTGCGAGATCAAGAAGTTGCACAAACCACTGTGAAGCTGGTGATGGTTTCCAGATTGGGACGAAAGATGAAGAAGCCCCAGCCTCATAGTGGCCCCATGGAGACACCGTTGAGAAAAGCCTTTGTCCTCATGGATAACGATGATGTTCTCACAACTGGTTGGGAAGAATGGAGTAAGCTCGCCCCATCACAACAGACAAGAGCCTTGCCTTCAAGACCAAGGCAGCTGGCAGTGATGTTGTTTGGTTCAGATGTCCATGCGGTTGCAGATGAGCCAGTCAATGAAGAGGAAGACGTTAAGTCCAAATGGGAGCGAGTTCCACGAGAGCTTCGGCAAGCCATTCGCCGAGTCCATGTCAACCTTGGACATGCTCGATTGCCTGACATGTTGCGAGCTCTGAGGATCAGTCGTGCCAGTGAAGCGGCCATTCGTGCTTGTAGACTGTTCAGGTGCCCCGAATGCCCCAGGTTAGAAGAGCCAAAGTTGCCCCGTCCATCCAAGCTACCCACGGTGGATGAGTTCGGTGTGATCGTCGGATTGGATGTCATTGAAGTGCATGACTCAGATCTGGTTGCATGGAGTCTACTCAACATCCTGGATTTGGGTACTACGTATCAGGTTGTGGTCTTGTTGGAACAGGCAACCAGGAATCCGACATCCAGTGAGATTGCCGATGCCTTCAACATCGGCTGGGCCGTGTGGGCAGGGATGCCAGAAAGAGGAGTGATCCTCGACCAAGCTCGATACTTCATGACTGAGTTTGCCAAGCACATGGAAGATAGAGGTTGCGAAGTGTCCGTGGCAGCGAAGGCATCCCCATGGCACATTGCCGCAGTAGAGAGGCACGGTGGCACATGGAAATCCATATGGAGGAAACTATGCTGGAGCAATCAGATCGCCGGCAAGTCCCAAGTTCTTGAAGCCGTTGCGGAAGTCAACAAGGCTCGAAACAGTCTTGCCCGGAGATCAGGTTTCTCCCCGGAACAATGGGTCCTAGGACGATCTATCCGTCTGCCTGGCGACTTGTTGGATGATGCAGAAGTTGCACGAGTTGGAGCCCAAGCAGCAGCCCTGACACCAACGACTCGGTTTCATCGCCAAGTGAAGTTGAGGACAGCTGCAAGAGAGGCCTGCATCAGAACATCCAACAGTGAAGCACTTCGCCGAGCCGAACTCAGAAGAGTGACACCAAGCAGAGGACCATTTCCGGTTGGAAGCTATGTGTTCTACTATGACAAGCCTGCTCCAGATGCCAAGCACAGTGCCCAGCACTGGAGGGGAATCGCTCGAGTGATCGGGCACGACGGTTCCCACACCGTCTGGTTGAGTCACCGTGGAATCTTGGTGGCAGCCTCTCCAGAACACTTGAGCCTCGCAGATGATGTTGAAGTTCGCGGTTGGATGATTACCTCCAGGGAGACAGAGTTGCTCGATGCCACACCAGCGGTGACCTCGAACACGTTCTTGGATGTGAGGAGGAAGGAAGTACCACCACAAGAAGGTTTCGAGGAAGAGGAAGCAGAAGCGAAGGATGATGAGGATGAGCAATGCCCAAGACCGAGGCCCCAAGAGATGCAAGCAGAACCATCAGCTGGACAAGTGCCAGCTGACCAAGTGCCAATCCCAGAAGGAGATGATGAGGAATATGAAGCAACGACACCAGGTGAAGATCCATTGGAACAGATGCCAGTGGATGACGTTCCAGAGGCTGAGATGGAGGAGTATGAACCGATTCAAGAGAGTCCAGGTACCATGAGGAGGAAGGAAGCTGAAGCTGAGAGAGGGAGAAGAGACTCAGAGCGAGATCGAAAGCGAATGGTTCGAGCAAGCCAATTCTTCAAACACAAGGAGGATGTCAGAAAAGCCAAGAAGACCCTTTCCTTGAGATCTTCGATCCTGACAGAGAGTGTTAGGACATCGGAGAATGCAGCCCTTCCGCACCTTTCCGATGATGAGGAGTTGGAAAGCCATCGCATGGATGAGTTTGATCCTGAGGTTCACGATTACCAGCAAGCCCAACCCTCAGCTGGTCCACCTCCAGTGGAAGCCACAACTGCAAGAGAGGAGGCTGAGGAAAGAGCAGCAAAGCGTTTGCGTTTGACGTCGCCGCAAAGATCAAGTTCACCAAAGCGAGGCAAAGAAAGTGCGATGTTCCTGCAGGCTGTGGATGTAGCTGAAGTTATGTCCAGAGAAGCATCCAAGCAGTATGCGTTCAAGTCAGACTTTTACCAAGCTGAAGATGTGAGTCTGGAAGAGTTCTTGTTTGGAGTGGAAAGGAATATGTTTGAGGATCAGGTTTATCAGATGCAGGAAAGTGCCTTCAGTTCAGTTGATGCAAAGAAAGCTCCGAAGAAGGGAAGAAAAGAGCTGAGGTTGCAAGATTTGGAAGTTCAGTTACAAGAAGCGTTCACCAAGGATGGTGGGTCCGATGCCGTTGAATGGCAAGGATGGTTGGATAAGAAAGCCTGCGAAGTCCTCAGCAAAGAAGAAAGCAACAGAATTCGCAGGGAGAAGCCCGAGTTGATAGTACCCACGAGGTGGGTGAGGACGAATAAACATGAGGGCATCGAAAATGCTGACTTCAAAGCCAAATCCCGGCTCGTGGTGCAGGGATTTAAAGATAAGGCGCTGGGAAGGTACCGGCGAGATGCACCGACAGCCTCCCAGATAGCCGAGTCAATCCTACTATGCCTCTGCACTTTCCATCGTTTCATCATGATCTGCAAAGATGTGAAGAACGGCTACTTTTGCGGCAAGCCGTTGGATAGGGAAGTTTATCTTGAGCCACCAAGAGGAGGACTTCCAGGAGTCGCGAATGGAGTTTTACTCCGAGCCCGAAAGGCCATCTATGGCTTTGCAGAAGCGGCTCGACTCTTCTGGCTTGCGTTGAAGGAACATCTCATGTCCGACAACTGGGTGGAATCGTCCTTGGAACCAGCTTTGTTTTACCATCGAGACGAATCAGGAGAGCTTGATGGTGTCCTGGTAACACATGTTGATGATCTTGAAGGAGGAGTGAGGCCAGGATGTGAGCAGAAGCTTTTCGAAAAAAATTCACAAGCACTGGACTTTGCGACGAACCACAGGTTTTCGTTCACCTTCAGAGGGCGTGAGATCAAACAGCAGGAGAAGCGAAGTACTGATGGTCAAGTTGAAGGAGGATACATTGATGTCTGCATGCGAAACTATGCTTTAGCCATGACCAAGATCTCCATCGATAAGTCACGAAGAGATCAACCTGAAGCAGAGTTGAATGAAGAGGAGCAGAAGATCCTAGCTTCAGGAGCTGGAGAACTTGGGTGGATCGCTCGTCAATTGCGATCGGATTTAGCTTTTGACAATGGATGCATTCAAAGATGCAAGAAGAAGCCGACCATCGCAGACCTCCAACGATTGAAGACTGCCGTTGAAGCTGCAAGACGAGGTGCAGATGTGAGGATTCGTTACTGGGATGACGTTGATTTGGTCAATGGAGTGATACTGCATTTAGCGGATTCAGGACATGCAAATGGCACCCCTTTGAATGATGAGATTCAAAGATATCGAAGTGTGGGAGGTTACTACATTTTGATTGCCAACCCTTCAGTGTTGGAGGGAAAGAATGTCCGAGCAAACCTCATAGCGTACCAAAGTGGTCAGACAAAGCGTGTCTGCCGCAGCACTCTCGCAGCAGAAGCCAGTCACCTTTCAGAGTCAGTCGAATGCGGAGATTGGATCATTGTGGTGCTGCATGAGGCTCTACATGGGTCAGTCGACCTCAAAGATTGGCCAAGTGTGATCGAGCAGCGACAGAGGATTTACATCACCGACGCCAGATCGGTGTTTGACTATCTCCATCGAGATGCCTGCTCGACTTCGTCAGACAAGAGGATGGCGATTGAAGGTGCTTTGTTGAGGGAGACGGTGAGAAAAGATGGAGCACATGTCCGTTGGATAGATGGACAGCAAAACATGGCAAACGTGCTCACCAAGCAAAACACAGACAAAACCATCTTGAATCAGTTCCTCAGAGATGGCATGTTCTCTTTGACGCAAACTGAAGAGAACAGGAAGCAGAAGTTGAAACAGCAGCTGCAGCGCCAAGTGCGCAAGGCCAAAGAAAAATACAAGGAATGTGAGAACCAGCAGGGTAAACCACCTCCAGATGCCGATTGACCTTGCTGCTCACCAGGTTCAGCTGACTTCACCACCGCTGCAGCATTTTGCCAGTGGCCCAGGCTTCGCTGTGGCCCCAGTTGCTGCCGCGCCGTGCTGGCCTATGGTTGGTTAGCTGGGTTGGCCTGGATCTACGTCCCGGCCTGTGCTGCATAGCTGGATCGAATCTGGTCTGCCGTGTGCGGGGAAAAGCAACTGCGTGTGCTTGCAAGCATTGCATTTCACAGATTTGCTCTGTACCAGTTTTCAAACCTTTGATCATATTCATCCTCGGTTGGCCCTTCAGTCATGACCACCTTTGGTTTACCCAGTCACATTTCCAACATCCTCATCTCAGTGTGGAATTCCCAGCTTCGGTTCGTTCGCTTTTTTTCGCGCGAAAAGGTTTGAGATCATGTTTGCCAACTGGGGCCCTCCCTGTCGAGTTCTGGTGGACAATGCCTCTTGTCAAGATTACGGCCTGGTGGTGTGATCGGGAAGTACAGTTTCCAACATCAAACAGACCCTGAAAGATATTCAAAGATCAATTTGACGGAAATTTGTAAATCGATGTGTGGCAAGCAATAGCTGGTGATTTTTCGTGGTTTATGTATGTTAATGATCCCCGGTGCTGGGTACGGCTGACATCATCATTGGGACAATAAACGGCAATAAGGTTGTTCATCAGTGAAAATGTGCTATAGTTGTTGGTGTGACAAGCATGATTGTTTGAAAAAATAAAATGTTTGATTCTAGATCAGGGTAGCGCCCCACTGCTGTATACTGCCGTCATGGAAGTGAACACTAAGGTTGGCTACCCTTTTGGTGCCTATGTTTCAGCAACAGTGTTGGACCGATATTAAAGGCTATCAAAAAGTCCGGTACAGCATTTGCAGATTTTGTGCGAATTGCTATTGATGTTGATTCCTACACAGAGGCAGTCGCGAGTCAGATCCCTTTTCCGTCAGAAGAGAGCAATGTGAATAATTGAATGTCCATTCAGCAAAAGGGCATGCCACACGAACTTGCCATTTCCATTTCTGTGAGTTTCTTGGTTGAAACAATTTGTGTTGCCTCTACAAATCATGTTTCCAAGTCTAAGATGGCCAATCCAATCAACAACGCCTAGCTGGTTCATAGGCCAAGGGTTCTGGACGGCTAACCTTGGCAACAACTAGAAGGTGACTGAGTTTGCAAGTTCCAAAAAACATTTGTGGATGCCTCCGTCAAACCAGTGTGATCACTGATCACTTCCAGAGAAATTTGCTCAATCGGCCACTGTTTTTTTGTGATTTCTCGTTGATCACGAATCAGTAGCCAAGCTCGGGCCTAAATCAAGAGCTAGGTCGAAATGGTTGAGCAGTTCTAGACTCGGAATTCAAGTAAAGCACGAATTTCCAAGGTCAGCGAGTGGTTTTCCGCCTTTTTCCTTTTCTACCGCTGTGTGTTGCTTGGCGGCTGACACAGAGAGGGGTGGGCGTTGGTTTCCGCAACGACGCTCCACGTACAAGCAGGGCAATGACAACTTCGCGAGCCAAAGAATTATGCGGCTGTTCCTAGCAATGTCTTGCAATTTTAGTTTTTTTGGGAATGATTGTTCAATTGCAACCGGTCAAAGTTTGGACAGTTCCTGTCGAGATTTCCGAGGTATCTCTAGATCCATCACGTCGAGTGATAGACTGCCGAAATAGAGAAAACATTATTTATTTGTATCATCAAAGCTTGCAGTCAACGAATGGAGCACCACTTGGGGTCTACGTGGTGGGTTCAAGTGTACCCGGCATGGTGCATTATCATCAAAAATGAAGATTATTTTTTAAGCATGGTTTGCTTCCCTATTTGGAGAGACACCCGCACATGGATTTGATTGTAACATGGCATAGATTTGTTTGTTGTTGAGTTGTTCAAAATTTCATCAGTGTATGGGTCATGGAATGACATTCTTAGGCAACCAGGAAAAAAGTAAAAAGGAAGTAATGATAAAAATCAAATTAACTTGTTTAAAGTAATAGACATACTTCCCACAGGGACGATGGTAACAACAATGATGATTGCAAGGGGAACCCGCTGGGCCTTTGGGTCTCAGTGTCTCGCAGGTTGGGCTTCGCGGTCTTGAACGTGGTGAATGCAGTGTTTGTGATTTGGCCCGCAACGTTGAAGCTTTTGATGTCGGTCACGTTGATCTGGCTACAACCATAGGTGGGATGGATAGAAGGCGTTCACATCGGTTGATGGCTAATTCAATGGTTGGCAATGGTAAGCTTATTTTACAGTCCAAGAAAAGTAAGTTGATGTTCAGAATGGCAAGTTTTTTCTATGCCCAAATGGATTTATTGCGTGCGGTTGGTGGTTTGAACATTTTTTATTTTCCTAGTATTCATTAACAAATGGTTGGCTGACTAATATTTGTCATGGGGTGGTTCAACCACCAACCAGTCGTGGAGTGTGGAAGATGGGTAAAGGACTGAATTGCTGAACCAACTCACAAACCTCAAAGATGGGACGCGAACTGAAATCTCACATTGGGTTGGCGGCTGAGTCAAGGGGTGAAAGGTTCTTTTATGGTTAATAACAAGGGATCACTCCAGCAACAACAACAACAACAACACTTATAATGGTTGATTAAACTCGTTGTGTCGTAAGGGACAATGATAGGGCAAGGTCTGACAGTAGGGAATGGTGAGGAGTGGAAGGTCCTGAAGAAATTGCTCTTAAACTCCAGCATCCAAATCATCGGTTGAAACAGGCTGCGTGTTGGAATGGTTCTGGTGTCTCTCCTAGTGCAAACACCCAGTGATACAGGTAGAACATCGGTTGCATTTGATAAAGCACTGCGTATTGTTTTGCCAAACATATGTGGCTGCCCCACAACATGAAAGGGAGAATCGGTTGGAAGCTTGACATTAAAGCCAGGCACCTAGGACTCCCCAGTCATGGTAATGACAAATGGCCATGGGCCCATCCAATCACTAGAAAGGTACAGCAAGAACACCTGGACTCGGGCGCGTGCAGGTCCAACAAACCATGAAAACCGCTTCGTCGGATGAAGAGTTGGCGTTCAAGCAGAAGCAGAAAGATATGGCAACCTATACCAAGAAGGTGCCTTTCCGGTGATCAACCCCGGGGTTCATGAACATTTACTTTTGAATGATTCATCATTATAGATGGTTCATCATTATTTTAGATAGACTTGCCATAGTGACCACTGCCTTTTGGATGTTTGTGGAGAAAAGGTCGGAAAAGGTTGGACCGTTTGGTCAGTCAGTTTGCATTTGAGGAATGGTTCGTAGTCTATCAAAGTCTGACCCGCACAGAGTTCAGTTTGCGAGCCAGAACGGGATGAAGTTTTTATCATTTAGTGGTTTATAATGGGAAGCAAACGCAGGTAGAACAGATTAGTTCTCAATGTGAATCACACATGGGCACAAAGAGTACCCTGGGTTTCAATCACCATTACAGACAGTGTTTGATCCATAGATTATTGAACCCGTACTTAACCTCAAACCATGGTTGTTACGGTAAAAACCATTAAACCCATGGTTGTTGGAAACCCAGAAATTACGCATGCACTTCCAGATACGTCCTCGTATGGTTTCTGGAGATTCAATCTGGATCCCGAAAAAGATTCTCCCTTTGAGCGGCTCAATAGCTGGTGATTTGATCAAATCCATTGTTCTCCCCAAGGTTACACTCCGGCCAACCAACCTGGTAACGGAAAATCCAACCACTTGTCGCTGATTTTCCGGGGTTTCCTCTAAAAATCGGTGATTTTCCATTGCCATGTTAGTTTACCAAAGTTTAAGCATGATTGCCCCTCTTTGACCGTCATTAACCATCAATTAAACATCAATAAACCAGCAGTAGTTTATCATCAATTGACTGTCTTCCACCCTCATTAGTTCAACCAGTGGTTTGCCATCATTACTGAACATTAGTTGTCATTTCCATTACTTAACCATCATTAAGTTGACCATGTTTGTGATTTCCACCATTTTTGGGACGATCCATTGACTATTTCTTCAGGGTTGCTCGCGGTTCAGCAAGGGTCCGGGGTTCGCTTTGAGCGCCGGAAAGTGGATCGCTTATGGCGCCGAAAAACGATACATGCATTTATTCATTCATACAGACATACAGACAGACAGACGCATGCGCGCATACATGCAATGATGCATACACACATACATCCATATATTCATACAGACACATGAATATAATATGTAAGTAGCATGTGCAGGCACAAATCGAGAGGTGTACCTCGAAGGCCTTTTTGCTCAAGAAGAAAAGTCGCGTTGGCTGCTCCGCTCTTAGGTTATGAGCCCAACGCAGAAACGTTCCTCGTCAGTGCCGGCACAAGCCATGGTGAACGAGTTCTGGACAACGAGAACTCAGGAGGAAGCCAGGCTGGAGAGGATGAGACCTGCCGATCTACCTGAGGCGTGGAGCGCCGGGACACCATCACTTCAACCACTAGAAGGTGATCGAAGGTTGGAGAGGCAAGGGGTGCCAGGTGTGAAGACGCAGGGTCAGATGCCGGAGGAATTGTCAATGCCCCCCAGCTGGACCGGAGATGGAGGAGAGCAACGGCATGTGCGGCGAGATGAGGATGGAGAGGACAATGTCAGGAATGGCAGGAAAGGAAAGGGGCTAGGGGCAGGAGCTCAGAGTCAAGGCAGAGTTGAACCGAGTGCTTCACTCGAGAAGGAGATCGAGAAAGAGATGTTCGAGATGATCCTGAAGGAGAATGAAGAACTCAGAAAAAAGGTACTTGAAATGGAGCAAGACAGAAAGAAGAGCTCAACTCAAAGCGACTCGTGGGAAGAGGTTGAGTCTGGACCACCTCCACAACCGAAGCCAAAGCCCTGTAGCCCAACGAGAAATTCAAAGACACTTGGAGGCAGGAGATTTACACCAAGAGGGACGATGGTTCCTTTGGGGACACCGCCAAGAGGCGAAAGGAACCAAGGGATGCCTGAGGTGGAAATCCCTCCATGGCCAGAGTCCTTGGATGGATATGTTATTGAGGACCAAATGGTCAGAGCGAGGCGTGGTGACCAGACTTGGCGACCGATGACGATGAGGAGCAACCAGGGGAATGAGGACGTGAAGTTTTGGGAAGCTCCAGGAAAGAACAGGGATGAAGGGGCTCTACATCCGGGAGATCTCGGAAAATATCGGGCCGTGCACCCTGGACACCATGGACGTGATCGGGCGTTGCACCCGGGACATCATGAAGGTGATCGGGCGTTGCACCCAGGACATCATGAAGGTGATCGGGCGTTGCACCCAGGACATCATGGAGGTGATCGGGCGTTGCAGCCGGGACATCATGAAGGTGATCGGGCGTTGCACCCAGGACATCATGGAGGTGATCGGGCGTTGCAGCCGGGACATCATGAAGGTGATCGGGCGTTGCACCCAGGACATCATGGAGGTGATCGGGCGTCGCATTCTGGACATCACGAAGGTAATCGGGCTGTGCACTCCGGACCTCGGGAAGGTGATCGGGCATCGCATCATGGACATCGCGGAGAAGATCGGGCTTTGCATTCAGGACCTCGTGATGGTGATTGGACCCCACACTATGGACAAAGAGATGATGATCAAGTACCTCATCATGGACCCCATGAAGGAAGTCACGCACTACCGGTGCGAGGACAAGGAGATGGGGGGAGACCTGAAGTGAGGGAGAGGAGTCACGATCGCGGAAGAGGCATGAGGGCATGGAGTCGAGAAGAGAGAGAGAGTGGGATGTGTGGACATCAAGGCATAGCGAAGGGTCATGATGCGTGGATGGCACAGAATGAGGCGAGAAGGAGTGGTTTGGGTGGATATGGACCACATCAAGATCGCAGCCGAGGGATGTGCAGTGAACCCTATGGAAGTGAGGATGTTGGAAAAGTCTGGGAAGGCAAAAGATGGGGACACATCCTGGGTCGAGAACGAGACCATGAAAGGGGAGAGGAGTTCGGGAGGTTGAGCCCCGAAATGGCTGCAAAGATTGCGGAGGACATGAATGCCAGAGACCGGATGATGAGAGCTGGTGAGGGAGAAAGAACGGTGCAGCAGGAGGACCTGCGGTCGATACCCATCTCTCTACCGCAGCTAGAGGAACCAGGAGGACCTCACACCGGATTGAAGGCCGGCGACTGGTTGGCTCAGATTAGGCCGCTCATTGGGGACGTGTCGGCAAGAGCAGGTGATTGGTGGGATGAGATCATCAGGCTGGTCAACCTCAAGTACCAGGAGTGGTTGACAGCTGGCCCATTGCAGAGGTTGTATGTTCAAGCACCATCGACCAAGGAACTGCCGGTGGGATTTGACAGGATCCAGCAAAGGGTGACAACGATGCTGATGAAGGCAATCCCAGCGTCCATCAGGGAGGAAGTGATCACTATGAGGATGCTGACACCCCACGAGATTGTGTTCAAGATCCTGAAGGTGTTTCAACCTGGAGGGCTTCAGGAGAGGACAGAAACCCTCACGGCGTTGACAACGCTGACGCCGGCAAAGACGGCAAAACAAGCGGCAGAGGCCTTGCGCTTGTGGAAGAGACAGTTGTGTAGGGCGAGAGAGTTGGAGGCAACATTGCCTGACCCAACAGTGATGGTGAAGGCCCTGGACACTGTCATGGTCCACCTACTGAAATCATCCAACCAGGCTTCGTTCCGGGTGAGCACATACCGCATGGAACATCACATAGATGTCAAGCCGACGGTGGAAGCAGTTCTTCGCCTACAAGAAGTTCTGGTGGCTGAAGCAGAGCTGATGCAGGCCAGTACACCCAGTCAGGGTGATGAGGCAAAGAAGGACAAGACGAAGGAAGACCCCAACTTGAAGGTGCTCCTGAACACCCCACCCAGGAACCCACAAGGCCCAGAGAAGATGTCACCATGCCGCTGGTGGGGAAGTCCGCATGGATGCAACCGTGGCAGAGGCTGTGGATTCCAACATGACTGGAATGCCTTGGAGGACCCGAAATCGAGGTGCTGGGTATGCAGTAGCACTATGCATACAAAAAAGGACTGTCCTCACCGGGAGAATCAGGCTGCAGTGCAACCTGGGGGGAGTCCTGGCCCTCAAGGACAGCCTCAACAGACAGGGCAAGTGCAGAATGGTCCTGGAGGAGGTAGAGGAAATTCAGCAAAAGGCACCGAGAAAGGTGGTGGAAAAGACACCAAGGGTCAACAGAAAGGAAAAGAAAAAGGAAAAAAGGGAGGAGAGAAAGGTGAAGAGAGGAGCCAGAAGTCCATGGAAAAGGATGGAACAAGAGCGCCTCAAGCAGAGAAAGCCTCGTCGTATCGTGAGGACATGGACAAGAAGGACTCTCCGGAAAAGACAGGAAGCACTGAGTTGATGACAGAGGTCACAAATTTGTTGAAGTCACTGCAGGTTGAGAAAGGAGCTGCAGTCAAGGCGATGTGGTTGGAGGAGTCCAGAAGGATCCGGGAGTTGGGGATCAGCAAGGTCTGCGCCCGAGATGAGACAACACTTCTGGATGGAGGAGCCACACACTGCATGAGACAGGCTAGAGATGAAAGTGAATGGCAAGAGGCAGATGAGGTTGAAGTGTCGCTTGCATCTGGCAAGACGACGATGAGGCAGTGTAAAGTGACAGGAACTCTGTTGGTCAACCATGCAGTGCAGCCCATCATACCGGTGTGGAAGCTGACCCAGGTAGGATACGCAGTGCACTGGGACAGGAAGAGGTGCAAGGTGGAAGGACCTGAAGGAGAAGTACCGGTTCGTCTGAATCAAGGATGTCCAGTTGTGGATGAAGAGATTGGACGGAGGTTGATGGCAGAAATTGAGGAGTATGAGATGAGAAAATGGAGAATGAGAACAATGAAGGTAGAGGACGCCACAGGAGAAGAAGAAAGAGTGAGGAAGTGTTGGGACATGTTCCCAGAAGCCCCACTGCCAGTGGTGGAGTCGATCCCAGGGAAGAAGGACTACGACCCCGCAAAGCTGCCGTGGAACAGGAGAAAGAGAAGGCAGGTTGAGAAGGCGAGGATAGTGGTGCTGCATTTGTATGCGGGGAATAAGGACCCTACTTGGAAGGCCATTGAACAGATGAATGGAACCTGCCTGCTGGAAGTAGAGCTGAGCCAAGGTGGGGACATGAGGTGTGACCACGTGATGGGCTACCTACAGGAACTGGCGGAGCGAGGCAGGATCGACATCTTGTTGGCTGGACCACCATGCCGTACAGTGTCTCTGTGCAGGTTTCGACATGGAGCAGATGGAGGACCTCGACCACTCCGGGCAAGGCAAGGGAAGGAAAGGTTTGGAATTCCGGGGCTGACCAGAAAGGAACAGGACTTGGCAGAGGGTGATGCGGTCTTGTGGCTACAGGCAGTCTACTTGCAACGGATTGGGAAGGAGAAGAATCCAGCCATGGAGACCATGTTCGAACAGCCGGAGGACCCAGAGGAGTATGTGAAGAAGGGGGACAGGATCCATAGTGGACTGGGCTTTCCTTCGTTCGTGGTGTGGCCAGAAACTGAGGAGATGATGGAAGTAGGGGGCATCCGCAGAATAGGATGCGACCAAGGAAGGCTGGGCCATGAAACAAAGAAACCGACAGCTTTGCTCACGGACATTCCAGAGGTGTTGGAGCTGGATGGAATGAGAGGAAAAGGGTCGGGTGAAGAGTGGCCGGAAGAACTTGGCCAAAGGCTGGAAAGGTCAAGGCGACTCGCAGCATGGGCACCAGGCTTGAAGTGGATCATCGTCAAGGCAGTGGAAAGAAAGCTTCACCAGAGCAGGAAGGGAGAAGATTTGGTGATGAAGGCGGTCAAGTCCACCCCGAAGAAGGAGGCTGAGATGTGGAGGAGGCATTTCGCTGCAGGACACCTTCCTTACAGAAAGGACTGTGCAATCTGTGCCGAAGCGATGGGAAGGGATCGTTGCAGGAAAAGGGTCAGTCATCCTGAGGTGTTCTGCTTGTCACTGGACATTGGAGGACCCTATACCGAGGCAGTGGACCAAGATGGTGTGATGGTGAAGTACTTCTTAGCAGCGACGTTGACAATCCCGGTGAAGAGGGGAGAGGCTCTGGTCGCAGGCATTGACAAGTTGAGAGGAGGACCGAAGGAGGATGAAGATGTGCGCACGGTGGACCAGATGATGGAAAAGGCGATGGAAGAGTACCGTGCGGCAAAGGAAGATGAACCTTGGGACCAAATCCTGGAGGAGGAGACAGAAGACCAGGGTGGACAGGAGCCAGCGGTGGAGGCAAAGCACCAAGAACGGAAGGACCAAGACGGAGCCTTTATCGAAGAACTCCGTGATTGGCAAGTGTGCAATTTGACGTTGGCTACGCCGCTGGAGAACAGACGGGCTAGTACTGTAGTACAGGCCACGGCGAAGTTGTACGCCCGATTTCGGTCACTCCATCTCCCAGTACTACGGGTCCACAGCGATAGAGCCCGTGAGTTCACCAGTAAGGAGTTTGGGCAATGGGCAAGGGCCAGGGACATCCACCAGACGTTCTCGGAGGGTGACGCGCCTCAAGGGAATGCTCGAATTGAGCGAGAGTTGGGATTCATCAAGGCCTTGACCCGTGCTCAATTGGTGGCTGCTGGTGAAGGCAGGAAGCTTTGGCCGCATGCTCTGCGCCACGCTGCGGAACTGAGACTGCGTCATCAACTGCGGCAAGTTGGCGTGGAGACCCCAGCATTGATCCCGTTTGGAACGGTGGGCTATGCAAAGAGGAAATGGTGGCAGAAGGACAATGGAGATGACCTTCGTGCAGTGCCCTTGTTGCCACCGAAGGTCAAAGTGAAAATCTTTGGACCTGCAGGAGACATGTCACTGACCAGCAGGGCATACAATGTGCGGCTCTATGATGGATCTTGGATGAGATCGACGGCCATTGCCATTCCCAGACCATGCAGCAGTGAAGGCTATGAGGCCGTGGTGCAAGAACAGGCGCAGAAGACCCACTTGGAGGATGAACTGCCAGCTGCAGTGGAGGAGCCAGGAGAAGAAAGGACCCTTCACGAAGAAGCAGAAGGAGAAGAGCAAAGTAGAGAACCCCAACCAGAGGTGGAGCAAGAAGAAGGTGAGGAGGCCTTGTTCGAGGAACCCCTGGAGGTTGAAATCCACAACCTGGTACCCCACAGTGTGATACAGGTCCCCACACGTCATGATCTACCACAACACCGAGTCCGAGGAAAACAAGCAGGACGAGCTGCACGTTGTACTGCAAATGCAGCTCGGGGGGAGTCGGATGAGGAGTCAGATGAGGACGAGGTGAATGGTGATGATGCAGAAGAACAAGAGCAGGTGTTCTATGTCAAGACGATGAGGAAGAGGACAGTGTGGGAAGAGTGGGAATGTCAGGAGTGTGGGTTAACCCAAAGAAATGAAAAGAAGAAAATGAAGAAGTGTGGTTTCTGTGAGGTGGTAGAAAAGAAAGAAGGTACTGAGGATGAGGACGAAGATGAAGAGGAAGTAGGTTGGGGGGAGCTGAAGATCCAACAGCACTATGCAATGGCAAAACTCCTCTCGGAAGAGGTGGCCGTGATGGATGGAAGCCATGTGAACCAGAAGAGCTGGGTGGAGAACGTGGCAGGAATCTATCAAGAGAAGGAAGAGTTGGAGAAGGAGATTATGAGGGAACACCGAACTGATGAGGAGATCCTTCAGACCAGGATGGTTAGCGCTCAGGAGGTCCGAGAACGGTTTGAGGATTGGAGGGGACCTATCCAGAAGGAGCTGGATGTACTCCTGGAGAAGGCGATAAGACCGATCTCAATGGAGGAGCGGCAGAAACTGGTGGAAGAAGGAAAGCCGTTGGAGCGAATCCCAACCAAGATGATCACCTTGTTGAAACCAGGAGAAAATGGAGGCAGGAAAAAAGCTCGGATAGTAGCTTGCGGAAACTACGCGGCATCAGACAGCACGGACGCAGAGAAGGCGAGCTCAGGAGCAGATGTGCTACCGCTGAGACTGATGCTGAGGTTGGCAGCTCACAAGGAGTGGGAGGTGTCGTCACTCGACGTGAAAGGAGCATTCCTGTTGGCACCGAGACGGAAGAGAAGCACTACCATATTGAGGCCACCGAAGGTTCTGTATGACGCTGGGATGGTACCACAGGGGCAGGAGTGGTTAGTGCAGGGAGCAGTGTACGGTCTGGTGGAATCACCAGCAGACTGGAGTGCCTATCGGGATCAGGAGTTGGAGAGGGTGAGATGGATGTCGCAAGGCATGGAGTACCACCTGAAAGCCACCAAGGAGATGAACATATGGAAGATCCTGGATGATAAGAACGACATCCAGGGCTACATGGCGACATATGTCGATGACATGCTGATGGTGGGGGACCGTCCAGTTCTGGAAGGCCTGATGGACAAGATCGGAACCATGTGGGAATGCTCAACGAAGGAGTTTGTGGACCCTATGATGAGATTCTGTGGTTGCGAGATTGAGAAGGTGGAAGTGGATGGGAAGAAGGGGTACAAGATGCACCAGACGTCCTACATCATGGAGATGGTCGGTAGGCATCAGGTCAGCGAGGAATCTGACTGGCCGGCTCCGAAGTTGGAGGATCAGCCACTGGGTGAAGACGAAAAGGTCGACAAGCAGAAGCTCAAGGAGGCGCAGCAGTTGGCAGGGGAGCTCATCTGGGTGTCGACAAGGACAAGGGTGGATGTGGCCTATGCCGTGGGAGCTATGTGTAGGAGGCTTCACAAAGATCCAGAAGGAGCACTGAAGATTGGCCGACACATCTTGAAGTACCTGAAGCGATACCCGGACAGAGGTTTGCTGTACTCGAAGTGTGAACAGAAGGACTTCGAGGAGGACCAAGGAGTGGTGGGCTCCCTGGACACTGTGGAGATTTTCGCAGATGTGAGCTTTGCGCCTGAAGGAGAAGGCCACCGCTCTGTGCAAGGTGTTGTCTTAAAGGTAGGAGGCAACATCGTGCAATGGCTCACGTCCAAACAGCCATTCATCACGACCTCGACAGCGGAGGGTGAGCTGGTTTCCTATCAGGAAGCCCAGATCATGGGCGACGGCATCATGGAGCTCCTGAAGGCACTGGGCCGCGATCCCGAAGCAATCCTTTATGGGGATAATCGGGCAGCCATCAGTTTGGCCACATTGGAAGCCGGAAATTGGCGAACACGCCACCTACGCCTCCGTGCATCGAAGTTGCGGGAAGTGCTGAGTTCTCGGAATGAGGACAAAACCAAGTGGAGGATTTTCCATCTGCCAGGAGAACGATTAGTGGCAGACGGGCTCACAAAAACCTTGGTGGGTCAAGCGTTCTTGGCCTTCGTGCAGCGACTGGAGATGCATGGCAACCATCGACATTTGGCAGTGGCGAGGGTTGGCATCAGGAGCATGGCCAAGGAGGTGAGCAGACAGGTGGGAAATGCAACCAAAGAGGAGGTCTACAAGATGATCGCAGCAGCAGCAGCAGCATTGCTCCTCGGAGGAGAGGTCGTCACTGGAGCATTGCTGGTTGCGCTGGTGGTGAAGTGGTTGAGTGGAGGGAAACAAGACCACAAGAGCCATGAGCAAGACCAAGACCCCAACAAGACACCTACAAAAAGAGGTGGGAAAGGTGCATGTAATGCGGCTGAAGGGGCACAGCCACCCAATCGTAACCCGAAGGATGGAGTGGCACATCCAACGTTTGGGGAAATTAAGGGAGATCATGGGGCAGGGGTAGATCAGATGTCCAGCGGTTTGCGAACCAATGGATCGGACGCCCCCCCCTGCCGCAGCCATGGGACCTCGCAATGCAAGATGCGAGCACTTCGAGCAGAAGTACAAGATCGCACATCACCATGGAACTGGGAGGAGTTTCAAGGAGAACCAAGTGGGAAAGACAAGTGGGACATCACCTACTTGGCGGACGGATGGCTTATCCGCGTACACGGAGAGCCGAGGATGAACCAGTTTCACCCGGTTCACGGTAGCACTCCGATGGATGTGGATGGCCTGGAGATTGAGCGTTACACCAAGAAGAAGTTCTTCAGCGGCTTGTCGGAGTTGGTGACAGACCGTTGGACGGATGCTCGTCCGATGCTTAAAGGACAACCGCTATGGAAGGGCTACACGTTCTTCAAGGTCAAGCCAGGTTGGGGTCCGGATGGGATCAGGGCTTCGACAGGGAGGTCGTCAACGGCATCGGGCTCGACAGGAGGCAAGGGCACTACATCAGGGAGATCGTCTATGGCATCGGGCACAAGCACTGGGAAAGGAATGACATCAAGGGCGCAGGAGCGAACTGAGGGAGGAAAAGGGAAGTCGCAGAGCTATGTTGCAGCGCAGGCGGAAGAACAACCGTGGCGTGCGAGAAGCGTGCAGACTGGAAGCGAGGTGCTGAACCTGGAACCAGTGCCTAGAGATGGGTACAGGCGTCCAGGTGATGGCCCGATACAGCGAGCAAGGGCAGCCCTCGATCCACCTCAGCGAACTGATGAAGAGGAGGATGAGTTCGAAGTGGTGCAACCGAGGCCGGCATTGAGAGCGATGAGAATGCCACCATCAGGAGGTGGTGATAGAGATAGAGAAGAGGATAAGGGATCTGACAAAGGAAAGAAAGGAGATGGAAAAAGAGATCGACCAGGTCCATACCATGGTAAAGGGAAGCAGGAAGAGAGGGACTACTTCCGGGACTACTACAAGGGCAAGAACAAGGCTGAGGGAGGTTTGCCACCACCCCCACCGGTGCCACCACGCCCAACAGGATACAATGTGGCTGCCGGTGGCGAATGGGTCAGAGGGTGGAGGAATACTTGGACAGTCCGAAGCAGAGAGGTTCCTGCCACAGGATTGTCACATGTGGGAAGACCCACCTTAGCAACGGTTCCTGAGGAGACCAACCCTGGTGGGCAAGCATCATCCTCGTCGGGGGCAACGCCGAGGCCATGGGCGGGACCACGTGTTGTGAGACCCGCCGGACCAAACACAAAGGCGGGTGGAGGTGATGCAGGCCGAAGGTTCTACGGAGAGCCCGACCATGAGGATATGAGTGGAGAAGAAATCCTCCGAAGGGTCAATCAGTCTATGCAGGCTGACCTGGAGAATGAGTTGGAGGAGGCTCGGACACGTGTGTCCGGAGAAGAGGTGCCACGGGAATGGGCGTTCGGCAGATGGGTGTCGCATCGCCATCCGGCACACAGTCAGTGGAGACCACCAGCTGGTGGTGGAAGGACAGTCCAAGTTGTCGAAGACAACAACAGCGACTGCGCCACTGAGGACATGGAAGACCTCTTGGCAACCCCGGACGAGACGCTGGGCCACGAAGAGGAGGAGGAAGAAGATCAAGGAGGAGACCCAACAGACCGTGACCGACCTGATCGTGATGGCTCAGGAGACGGAAGCCAGGATGATTCAGACGGTGCCGACCGGGGAGATCGAGGAGGTGACGATCACGGAGATCGTGGAGGCAGCGGTCATGGAGATCAAGGAGGACATGACCGTGGAGCTGACCGAGATCGAGGAACCCCAGAAGACAATACCCGTGGCAGACCACGGGAACGCAGTCGATCTCGAGATGAGGATGAACGCGACGAAGGTGAACGACCACGTGATGGCCAGCCAGATGGAAGCACAGGAGAGACAGGAGGTGGAACTACAGCTGGGTCAAGTAGTGACACAGTAGCACAACAAGAAGCTGACGCCCTCGCAAGAGGATTGCAAAGAGGCTGGATCAGAACGGCTAGTGGCTATCATGAGGTTTGGTTTCACCCAGAAGGGTAAGGCCTTGAGCTGAGAAGAGCCAGCGTTGGCTCACCTTTTGGAAGTGTACCATAGTTCTGGCTGCTTGCAAAATCTGTGGGAACCACAGAGGGGGAGTGTAAGTAGCATGTGCAGGCACAAATCGAGAGGTGTACCTCGAAGGCCTTTTTGCTCAAGAAGAAAAGTCGCGTTGGCTGCTCCGCTCTTATAATACATGTGTTTTGGGGATTGTGTCTGAACATTTGTTTTTAATTCTCTTCCAGGCAGACATCGGTGGCATTATTCGTAAGCAGGGATCAGGTCTGGCAATTTATTTGCGATCGAGTTGAGACGCAGGCTCAGATGTTAGAGTAAAATTATGGTATATTTGGATGGTATGAACGGTGCCCTTTCTATCCTCCACCTCCCCATGTCCCCCCATGTCCGATCTCGAAAACCGACCCCTTGTCTCAGTTGGATGTTATGAACCGTTCCCGTCCCATGCCCCCATCCCCCATGTCCCATCCCTAAACCCCATCCCTTTTCCCTTGTCCCGGCCCCCTCAAAGGTTGCAATATATGTCATCATCCTGTAGCTGTCTCCAAAGTCCTTGGTCCTCTAAGTGATCCACTTGTTTGGTGCTCTAAGTGATCCTTTGGCGCTCTAAGTGATCCACTTTGCGGTGTTAATCATCAACTGACCGATAGCAAGCAGCTCATTAAAATGAATCGCCTTATTAAACAGCCTATAATTAGTTACAACCAGCTTATCGAGTGTTTCTATATAATCATAGGGCTACGCCCAAATCATCCGCTATTGATCATTTATCGTAATCAACGGCAAGAATTTGTTGGGGTTCCTTATTTTGAGAGCTCACCATATATTTGGTATATGCCAGATAATTGATGGTCATTATAATCCCTATTGTTCACCATTCATGGTTTGGTTTCAACCAGCTTCTTTCACCAGCAACCAGCTGAACTATGTTTCGCATCGCAGCAGAAGTCCAGGTGAAGAAGCTCTTTCAGACCATCGATCAATCCGGAGATGGCTCGATCAACTTGGCCCCTTGGAGCTGGAAGAGGTTGGGCGATGCTCCATTGAAATCTCTGATGTGCTGGTGATGGCATTGTAGCACTGCGTGGACCCACCATCAAGCTAGATACATCTACTAATCTACGAGGACAATCTTGATGGATCTGATTGTGGGGAAGTGGTGATCCTGTTTTTGAGGGCCTTCTGTGCTTTCTGATGATGTTTTTGGGCAGATTTTTTGTGATTGCAGTCGTTGGCTGAGAAGAACGCTGGGTACAAACGCGGCATGGATATGATTGGAAGCATTCTCGTTTTTTTTGGATGGTATGGTGTACGAAGCAAAAGACGGGTGTATGGGAGGCAGGTGATGATAAGAGTTGTTCATGGGAGGTGGTCCTTGCAATTCTGACATGGTGATACTCAGAAATGGGCTATTTCTGCCGATTGATTTTAATATCATGTTCTGTCTTTCGGCTACGGATCACAATCAATCAACCACCCCTTGGACAGGTGAACATCCTAACAAAGACGTGCATGGCCATTTCTGGGATGTTCACCAGGGGTACAGGGTACCCACAACCTTATTATTTCTTGCTAAAGGTGAGCATTTCTGGGAAAATGTGGCGCCCCCAGACACCTGGGTGCCATGGATCTTAATTCGTGGATGTATTTGTTGAATGCACACATGAACACGATCATTCTCGTATATTCCCGGTTTTTAGTAGACTATGTATAAATACAGGGAGATGATTCCATATATATGTAGATGTAGATGTAGATATAGATAGTAGATGGATTTGGTTAGATTGGACTGGATTGGATAGATTCGACTGGATTGGATTAGATTAGACGAGATTAGATTAGATAGATTAAACTGATTAGATTGATTAGATTGATTAGGTAAATTAGATTGATTATATTGGATTGACAGATTGATAGACTGATGGATACATTGATAGATGAATTGATGGATAGAGAGAGAGAGAGAGAGAGAGCGAGATGTGTGTATGCAAATATTCTTGCTTGCCTGCGCCTGTTTCATTGCAAGCGATTCACCAGCTGACAAGACCACCCACCCAACCTTTTGCAGATTCCCTTTTTCAGACCTTCCATGGGCCCCTAAACCCCAAAAAATGGTTGGTTTTAGACTCCAAAATATTGGTTATAACCTTTAGAACTAATGGTTGTGGGGTCCAATGGTTGGCATTGCATGGGAACATCCAGTGTTGGGATCATGACATGCTCAACCGAGGAAGAGTTTTCCAAATTGGTGAAGTCGCCAAAGTTGCAGTTTTGGACGCTGGGCACCAACAGACTGTGAGTTTTTGGTGGACAAAGTATGGGCATAGATATTCTGCACCGGCACGGATCTGACGTGCAGTTGCAAGGCATTCACTTCTTCAAAAAACTGATCATGATACTTAGGAGGGTCTTACAGAAATGCGAAACCCCATCTTGCTGATAGGGATTCGTAGATTTGGTGTTGTGGCTGTAGCGATTCTTAGTTTGAATTTTTATTTCGGAACATGCTCCAAATATGTTGTGGTTTCTCAAAATGGGGGTACTCCCAAATCATCCAATATGAATGATTGATAGCAAGAAACCAACCATTTCGAGGGTTCCCAATTTTGAGAATCCACCATATTTGTTTTTTTGTGCAAGGCTTACAGTAGCTGGTTTCATGACAGCAAGATGTCAATGCCGTTTGCGGTCATGCAGCTACTGAACGAAGTTTTTCGTGCGGCAGTGGCAAATTCTTCGCTGTCAAGGTGAGTATTTGCATGCAGGCCGTTCAAAATGAAGCGACATACATCATATACACATTTTTAATGAAGTGAAACAGCGTATTGTGCGTGCTTAACCAAAATGTTGATATTGAATTAAATACTTATTTAGAAATGAAATCTAAATCAGAATTGATAGTCGGAAATGTCCTGGAGGGAGTTCTTGCTAGCCTTGGCTGTGACTGGTCACCCTTTGCTGGCGCCGCTGAAACCCTGGGTGATGAAATAACGAACAAAGCCACTTTGGTCATTCTTTGGAATTTTTTACCCACCTGCCCCGTGAGGGTTGTTCGATTTTTTCAGAGCTGTCTCGTCGTCCTCCTCCTTTCCTCCTCCTCCTCCTTTCCTCCTCCTGGTCCTTCTCTCCTCCGTGTCCTTGTCCTTCTCCTTTTCACCTTCACCTCGAACCCGAACAGTGAGCGTCGGAGCTAAGACAGCCGTGAGGAGACTGGTATTCAGGACACGGGCGAGAATTCGTGGAGAAAATGCAAAAAGGACAGGTATATACGGGCTAGAATTCCTGTCCTTTTGGCTTAGCTGCATGTTTTATCTCGGAAAAATAAGCTGGAATGCTCAGTTTATCATGTATTAGCTTCACCGAGGGTGTTACAACTGTTTGAAGCATGATATTTGTGCTAAGTTGGAATCCATTGGCCTGACATTGGTCATTCAGATAGCTTCCATTTTGGTCAAACAAGTAGGTTGATAGCTTTTTGTTACTGGACACATGGCACTAAAATATTTCATGACTCAGACAAATTTCATTTTATCATCCATATTTTAGGTATAATCTCTCAGGTGATATTGAACTTTTTGCAGTAACTATAACGACTATAATTACAATCAGATAAGGGTGTGTTTTAATTCCATTCCTTAGCCATCACATTTCAACTAAGTAGCAGTAGCCAACTGTCATTTCTCAGCATAAGCAACCATGACATTGCCCGTGTATAACATATCAAATTTCAAATCAATTTGAAACAAAAACCCAATATCATTATTTTGCTAAATTATCAAAGCCTCCAAAAGGGCAGATTTGGCATTGATGTATGGTTGGCTGTGGTTACTTTGCTGTGAGAGCTATGTTTCTGATGGTTATTATGGCCAGGGATTAAACAAAAATAATTTATGGTTCTTGTGATTTTGATTTTTTTATTTCCATTTGGTGCGCTAGGCTTTGCTCAAGGTGGTAACTGCTTTGGTGTATAGTTATTTGTGATTGTTATTGTGATGTTTATGGTTCTGGTATGGTTAATATGATCTGTAGTATTTGGTTACTCATCACCACTTTGGTTATTTATATATTGGGTTTTTTATTTTTTGATTCATAGCTTTTATGGTTCAATACATATACGCACTCCTGTTCGTTACTCTTACAAATGGAATGGGAACTGGAAGCATATCCAGGATTGCTAAAGTACAAGTTAAAAAAATAGAAGCATTAAACCATTCTCTGAAACGAACTTGCTGATTTCGATAACTGTCTTGTGTTTGGCATTTTCTTCAAGTTTTTCCATGGGGATCACTTCCAAATCATATTCTGGCTCGGTTTGGACAGCCATTGGTGATGGCAAAGGGGAACATTGAAAAGTGCCAGCCATGTGACAAGCCGTGATGAAGACAGACGACATGGCTCAGAAGGATGGCAGAGAAAAAAATACTGTATTATTAGTAGAGCCAAGACTTGCAAATGAAATTCATGCGCAAACATTGATATAAGATTTGGCACGTTTGAGGAGTACCATTGCATGCGGGACTACTTGAGATTAATCTGGATAAATCTGGATTAAGCAAAAAAACAAAACAAGACAAAAACACCCAAAAAATGAGAAAACAAAGATTTGGCAACTACTCCAGTGATCAGACTAGCCATGGAAACTTTGTTTTTTTTGTTCTAGATTAATCTAGATTGATTTGATTTGGATTAAGTAATCTAGATTGATTTTGCTTGATCTGAGTCAATATCGCTGCTGTCAGATGGTTGTGATTTCAGACAAACATTGGGTTAAGCAAGAACATGGCATGTATGCAGGCATTTGGCACAAGCTACAGCTGCCATTTCCTTTTGTTTTGTCTTTATACTTGGTTCTTTTTATACCTGCAGCCATGGCCATTGCACCTTTGAAGTCATTGATCCCAACCTCCTGCAAGAATCAAATCCTCCCAGTCATCTAGATGATCTTCTACGAGCTCTTCCAGGTATCAGCAGAAGGTCCTTGTTTTTTTTCGAGTATGGCAAGATCCAGAATGCAGACGCCTTTTCCTATCAGCTCCAGTTTGTCATGGCCGACTCCAGGACTAGTCCTCTTGTGCCTAGTCGAGTTCTTCTCCAGCTCCGGGACAGCATCTCCAACTTGAAGTTCCTTCAGGTTTCTATTTTTCTGCTCAGTTCCTCCTCCCAGGCACTGTTCTTTTTCAACTTGCTCCAGCTCGACCTTGTGAACTCCATCCTTCTAACACTTGAAGCCCGGAATGCTGGTGCTTGATGGCTTTCTGATTTATTTGTTTTGCTTGCTGGCAAAGCCAGTCTCAACATAGCAGCTGTAGTTGGCAGGGGCCGCCAGAGGCATGCCGGGAGACCACGGCCTTCTCCTTCCCTGTCTTCTTCTCCTTCCTTCGTACTAATAATCTCCTAACAAGTTTGGCGAGTGGTCACGAACCCTGCCTTGCGTCACAGGGTTTTCTCCTTGTTCTTCTTTTCCTGGCATTTTATTGGCTACAGCTTTGCTGTGCCACAGCTTCAGCACTTAGTGCTGTTTTTAATTCTCCCTTTTTCTATACTCTCTCCTTTCTTCCTCCTTCCTTTCTTTCTCTTTCCATTTCATGGTTGGAGGGGTTCCACCTTGCCCTTTCAACTTGCCCTGTGTTCAAGGTGCAAGTTAGCATTTTCCCAGCAGCTACTTGCTCCTTTGTCAATTTTCATTGCTCCTTGTTTGTAATCATTCATGCTGCACAGGGAACTTGCTGCAGACGTGTAGCCCGACTGAGAGCTGCATAACGCTAAGTACGAAAAAATGGCATGTATGCAGAAAATCCTGTTGAGGGCATGGATTTCATTAAGTTCAAGCATATTTTCCCCCAAACGTCTTCAAAAATGTGTGGAATGCACCGCTCACAACAGGCCTTTCTGTTTTCATTTTGGGTCATGCCACGGGCACATGCTGCCACAAGGTTGCCTAGACAAACATGTTTTTGTCAAACCCTAGACTGTCCATATTGGGCAACATTGTTTTTGTTTGCTCTAGCAATTACATGTTCATCATACACTTTCTTTCTTGTTGTCGAACCCATGATTTTGCATGGGTTTTTTGCACATCTTTCAACAGCGCATGGCCTGCTTAGGATGAGCCAACTAGAGCTGGAGTACCACGACCTCTTGAGTTTGTTCGAGTTTTTGGACAACGGAGATGGCGAAATTACGCGCCTCAGCTGAAAGCTAAAGACGTCACGTGCCACACATTCGGCCCCCCCCTGCCATAAAGACAGCTGAACGCACGACTGCCTTGCCGATGATGTTTCTTCCAAAACAACAATGCCTCGACATATTCCAGCCAACACGGGTAGCTGATTCCCCATTCCAGGTGGCCGCAGTGGTTAGGAGGGACCCGGCCAAGGTTGGGAAACCAGGCGTATCATGATATGGCAGATTGTTGGCAGCCGACAGAGCGATTCATTGTAATTGATTTTTTGTATCGTATCTATTTGGCAGGTGGTAATATATTTTGAACTTATGAAACCAAACCATGGGGTTTTGTTTTCGTGGAAATTTTCTGAAGATCCACAGCCACGATCATGAGTTCACTACTTGGATTTTTCGTGATTGCCGCCATTCATCCCCAACAGTCACTGACTGTGACAATTTAGTGTCGCCATCATCACCACCACCACCACCACCACCACCACCATCATCATCATCATCATCATCATCATCATCATCATCGTTGGTTTGATATGAAGCAGATGACCCCCAAACTCCAGTTTCTTGTTGATTTTTAGTTTTAAGAATGAAATAACAATGATAATCATCAATTGTCCTTGCCAATCATGAACCAAAATCAACAATCAATTTTTAACGAACCTGTTTTGATGTTCATGGTTTTCCTCAATTTACCAGGCGTCATCATACTGAGTTTTGACCTCAATGTAAGTAGCCATAGCTCAGCAATTGCCTGCCGTGATTGTCATGTCATCATGATCACAGAAATCGAGGTAGCCATTATTACACGCTTTTGATTATTTCAGTTCATTTTTTTTCAGTGGGTAGCCAACCATCATGAAACATGGTTGGTTCTTTCCAACAACGTGATCCCAAATTTGTTTCTGGATGTTTCTCAACAATATTTGCGGCCGTGCATTTCAAGGTGATCTTTGACTTTTACCAAAATTTCTCCGTTTGCATTTAGCGCGGCAAGTATACCGCAATATCAAATTTGTTCAACTCCAGTTTCAACCTGCCTACGATATTTCACCCTCACCATCAAACTAACCACAACAATCAATTTGAATCAAAACTTAAATCAACCATGGCTGCCAATTATTACGTTATAACCATAACTAATTTGAGTATCAAAACTTGAGTTAAGCATCGTTAACCACTACTAACCATCGTTTATCACGAACTACATGGTCAACAACTGGTGATTAACTCATAATCGGTACTAACCATTCCTAATCATGATTAATCATCACTTGATGTACTTGATGTAGCGAACGCTCCCTTCGAGGCTCATGGAATTCATCGACGGCGCCGTGCGGTTGCGTGGAAACGCCAAGGTCGCCAGGGGCTCTGTGGTGAAGCAACCCAGTGTTTAAGCTGCCTGATATGGTGACGGATGGGTTGCAGTCCTAGTGAACTGTTTAACTTGTGGCTTACCTATTTACCTAGTTACAATTGGGTGGCGAACCCAGATACTACCTGAGGATTTTTGGGATATGATTGATTTACCATACAGCCACAAAAAATGTAATTTCTAGCAGGGGATCTAAAAGCCACCATGACAATGGATTGAAGTATTGAACGCCTATTTACCTAATTTTAACTAGTGGTTGTTTACCTAGTCATTTGTTCGCTCTTGTGTTGACCTATGGCGGCTTCTACCTGGTGAAAATGTTGTGATGAGCCAAGTGAACCCCAGGGGTTTGCAACCAAGATGTGGTATGATGTAATTCGATGTTGACCCGTGTGCAATCAAACCACCGGGTGTGCTGAGCCATCATCCCCACATGGGATTTATTTGTTACTACAATGCTTCGCTGAAGGAGAGTCCTATTCTGTGACAACGCCAAGCGGGTATTGTTTTCGTCCCTTCGAACGAGTTTTAGCTGGGCATTTCATATTGCCCACCTGTCCGTTCACGGGCAACTAGGTCACTCGGTGATCATGCGGCCCTTTTCATCGGGCATCTACCTTGCGGCGCACAAATCCAACAGAAGATTCTGATTGTTTTTCTGGTTAGGTATGCTATATGCAGCTGCAAGTTTTGGTGTGCCAAAAGCATTTGTCAGCTGGTTGGTTGGGTAGTTGGTTGGTTGGTTGGTTCGTATTTTTCAGAAGGGTTCAAAGCATCAACCATAGCTGCATCATGTTCATCACATATGTTTTCTCATTCGGTGAGCGATGAAAGAGGCTGTGAAATGTTTGTGTGGAAGTGGTCCGTATGACCTCAGAGTGATGGCAAAACACTCCAGCACGTAGGGAGCGTTCCATTTTGTGTGGACTCCTGTGAAAAAAGGGTTCACATGAAAGAGAGATGCCGACAATCCCATGTTCACGCCTTCCAACCTCGGAGAATTCTTCTGAACCATCGTCAACAGCTGGGAGGCTTTATTATAAACCATGATATTGGTTGTTTCCATCAAACACCATCGTCAGAAAGCTTCTTAAGCACTGCTGTTTGTCAGTGTAATATCATAAACCCGCTGCTGAATTGTTGACCAGTATGGTCCTGGTATCATAAACCAAGATTTACCAGTGGCATATAATCAAGCGGGAACCCCAATGACTATTGATCAACCAGTATTGTATACTTGATATACTATTGTCCCTTTTTCAATTCATGTTATCATCAAGTCGTCAATACTACCAACATCATTAGTTATTCCCGTATCATTGAATGATTTTACTCTTAACCAGTATTATCAACCAAGATTGGCTCATTTTTTCCACTATGACCATTCTATCACCTATTAACCATTGAACCCATTATTGACCACAACAAACCATTATCATCATAGTTATTCACCAAGATCAAGGTTATACTTTATAATGTTAGTTATAACTTAGTTATAACAATTATTAACTTGGATGCTTTTGATCATTATGATAAACCACCATCAACCAAGATGAACCAAGTCATCCTCCAGTCACAGCCCCTACCAGCTGACACCTCGATCGTGAGGCGTTGGACGTGTGGCGCATGGAGACGAAGCTAGAGGTTCTGATGCAGGAGGCCGGTGGGGTGGTGACATGGTGGTTTTTCAAGTCATAGGGGACCCCAAAAATGGTTGGTTGCTTTAAACGATTAGGATTGGATGACTTAGGGGTTTCCTATTTTGGGAAACCCCCATACGTGGGCCAAATAATAACTGGTTGTGCTTTTAGATATTTTTTGTTTTCCCCAGTATTTGACAATGATGGGTAGCATAGCTAAGGAACAACGATCCACTCGGGATGTCTACAGTACCAGGGTACTGTCAGTGAAAACCGCGATTGTTTCAAGTATCCACAGGTTACGAGGTTACTTGAGCAGTTTATTTAGGGTGGCTGATACAGTAAAGAGGCCTTCTTTTACGGGTCCACTGTTGGTTCATGCTATAGGTTAGAGCTTCACAGCTGCCGGCTGGTTGAATAGTTTGTTAATGGTAAATCATAGCTCATGATTGACAATGGTTACGGGCAGATAATCGTTGATAATTGCTACGACTCATGGTCAATCACGCTTGACAACTGTGATGGTTGATAAATGTTGACTACGCAAGTATTTCAAAACATTATATCAACCATTTATTTCAACCAGCCACCATGTTGGTAACGAAAAATGGGAGGTGCGGTGCAGCTGTCAATAAACCCCTATCTCTTTGGAAATCTCCACTTGAGTTGGTGAGATTTGGAAGCCCACAAGATTCCATTAGCAAGGTCAGCCTTCTGAGGGTGAGATTCCAAGGTCAGCATTCTGATTCTGAGAGTGAAAGAAAAGCAACAAAAGCAACCTCTAGACTAGGCGAGTTCCACAAAAAACATTTCTAGTCTCAACAAACCTAGTGCTGAAGTTGGCAATCGAAAGATCCCAACATAAATTGATTGGTTTGGTTGAGCTTAGTCAATCTTTGTCACAACTTGCTCCATATGAAGCCTTGTATATGCGATGCAGCTGATGAGAGATAAAGGCTAGGCTAGTGCGGTGAGCACATTGAAGCAGCAATGACACAAGCTTTTCGGGGACCTTGATTCCATCTAGTCCTGGTGTCACCTACTGATGAGTTGCCAGCCATGGTGGCCGATCTCAGGAGATATCAATGACTGGATGTAGCTAGTGCTCCTGGACGGTTGAAGCTGATGAAGGTCAGCTCAAGTCACCACTCCATAAAAGGATAGTGACAGCAATCAAGTTTGGCATTTGGCGGTTTCTTGTGTACCCCCAAATCATCCAATCTCACTGATTTCGAGTAATAAAACATTTTTTGCGTAAATATTGTTTTTTTTCAAGCATGGCACGAGTGAACATCAGCAAAAGCCATTGGTCATGAGATGCCGACTGCCACGCCCCAGTTGCTTCACCATTTTCATCCAGCCGTTGAAGAAGATGAGCATAAACCCAGTGTCCAAGACGTGTTCAACAATTCCTCGTGTCTTGGTTAGGCAATCAAGCTTGCTGCTTGAGCAAAAAGAAGGCAGTTGGAACGTCAATTTTCACAGTCCGCAACTGTTGAGCGTTTGGTGTTGAGTTCTCCTGGTAGCCTGACCATTGGCAACTGGTTGCTGTCGCTTTTCCTGGAAGTTCTCCATGTCTGACCCTTCGCGGCGCCTAGGTTCAAACACATCAAATGCACCACGGAGCGAATGCGCAACGACATCCATCCCTCCGAAGGAGAGGATCTCAAGCGCACCGAGACCAACCTGTCGAAGCGGCCCGAGACTTGAGACCGCCCAGGCCCTGCGCAGCTTTCCAAGCTGCGGGAACGGGGCCAGGGGGGGACCATGCTGAAGCTGGCGCTGAAGCATTGTAGGCAACCGAGTGTATAAGGACAGTCATGAATAGTTATGACATGTTATAACCCCCACAATCGTAACTGGTGCTTGATTGTAAAGCTGGGCCAATATGAGCGGTTCTCAAAATAGGGGACCCCCGAATTCATTCTATATATACGGTAATAAACTATTCATTCTTGGGGTTTCCCTATTTCGAGAAACGCCCATGTAGTTATTCAGATGAGAGTAGCAATATGAACTTCAACCAAGCATTTGTTACCTTCCATTTTGGGTGAGGGCAATACACAGGTGAATCGTCGCAGAAGCGATTCACCTGGAGGTTTCCGGCAAGTTTGGTTTAAATGGATGGTTCTGAGGTCATTTCATGGAGTTGACGGTGAAATGGATGAAAATTACTAAGTTAGTTGAAACACAGTGCTAGGTGGTTTGGATGGAGGAAATTCCACCAGTCCTACTAGGCGGGGTTATAAGTTGCTTCAGATTCGCCATGTCAGATAGTATGGTCATATCATGTTATATCTACCATAAGTGGTAGTTGTCCTGGTTGGCCCCGCACAAGATGGGGCCCCCTATTTACCTATGTTGATGGTAGCTTAACCTCGTACAAGTAGATTCACATGGCTTCTTAACCAACTTATAACTAGGGGGCACCACCTTGTAAGGGAGGCAAAGTTGAAAAAGGCATCCTATTGGTGTGTTCACAGCCCTGAGATCAGTGAGACCTCGATGGTTGTTGGTGAATGTGACACCCCACCCCCGCAAGTGGCGAGACATCAGAGGACTTGAACCGATGGGTTGTGTTGAGACGTGTTGAGACAGGGAATAGCTTGGGAGAGGGTGTTTGTTTTATGGTTCAATTGTGACGATTCACACGAGGTTTCAGGACAACCTCCATGCTTGGACTGCAGCGAAGTTGGCCAGGATAGTGTAACACGCTTGTCACTGAAGTGAATCCAAAGGGACCACGATATATCACTATGGATAGAGGATTTGTTACGGATGATTTTCCAGCTACCCGGCTGAAGCCAAGTTGCTACCCATCAGAGATAGTGACTTGCGCAGGTATCTGCTCAGCAATTTTTCCCCGATTGTGGGTGGACCTGAACGAATCCGGCGTCACAGTGCTCGCAGTCTCCGCATGTGCAGCGAAAAAGGGTCCACAATGATATGGTTGATGGCATGTCCTGGTTCATAACATACTTCATGGCTCTTCAAGAGGAAAAGAGGTACCTGTGTAGTAACGGTCATTGATCTTATTCTGCACAGAATCATTCGGTCTTCATGGCCAAATGATGGCTATGCACAGTTGATAATGATCAAGAGCGTTGGGAAATGAGCAAGCTTCTTCTGAATTTTTTCCAGTTCATCATGTTTCCCCAACCATGACTAATCATGATGAATCATCATTTGCCCAACGATTGATGGCATGTTTACTGGTACCAACCAGCACAGCAGGAAAGCAGAAAGGAACTTTATTTTCGTTGCCAAGGTCGCTGTTAAGGGCGCTAGCCGGGTCCAATGGTGTTTTTGTACAACAATTCGCTGATTCCACATACGGAGATGTGCCGAGTTTCACGCGGCTCGCAGAAATTTGCACCAAGGATGGCTGAGCTTGGACTTTGCTGGCGGGATCCAACAGATTCAAAATCTAGTGGTATCTCAAAATAAGGGTACCCCCAAATCATCAAGTGTATCAACCATGTATAGTATTAAACCAACTGTTTTTGAGCCTCCCAAACTGAGTTGAGAAAGCACCATCTAGTTTCCAGCTCTGTGACTCGGTATTCTCCATTCAAAAATGTGAAAGCCCTGGCTGTGCCTCGCTGATTTGAGGGGTTCAGCAGCAGTGAACTCTTGGCGTTTGGGGTAGAGGAGTGAGGAACTGGATAGTGGAAGACCCAAAGACGCGCCTGGGAAGTCGGGATAAGTCGGGTGCACTGTCGGATGCCTGATGGTTTCCTAAATCAATCTGCATATCTTTTGGCTTCACAGGCTGCCAGATTATGCCATGAAAGGTCTACGGTGGCTTTTTTCCCAGCCATTGTCACCCATCATTCATCACTATTATCCACTTGATGACCGTTTATCAAAACATTAGAATTAGTGATGAAAGGCTCGGGTCCCAACTGCTTCGAAGCTGAGTCCTGCAGAGGTCAAGGCACGGCACTGACTGGGTAACGCCTGTCCAAGACATGGCGTTCGCATCTCCCGGACGCATTACTGATCACCGGGGTTGTTTTGTTTGATTCGTCGTCGAAATTTCCATTTCATCATTGGGTTTCTGCAGTGTCAAATGGATGCAATCACATGCAATCGATTTGTTTAAGAAAAACATGTTTTTTACATGATAAATGATTCATGTAAATGATTCATTGGTTTGGTTACTTTTGTTTGCTTCACGGTGATCATGTAGGAATCAGGCCATGTGCTATGAAAAATGGCGGCTCACAGGGTCACATTGGGTGCCTTTAATTTGGATGTGTGCCTTGAATTGCCTTTAATTGGTATGGTTCGCAGATGGTCACAGGGTCCAAAGTAAATCCAATTCGTCAATTAAGCATATTAATGGAATTGTATTCTTGACAAATTCTTCTGATTGTATTCTGGGAAATTTCTACTTTGACTATTCAATCTTTTCATAGATTACTTGTTGTCATTATTCAAGAAGTGATTTCCAAGAAGGAAGTATTGAAAACCAACTCATGTTTTGCCTAATTGATTAATTTTCATTTGACCAAAGCTGAGGTGCGGTGTTAAAACATGAGTCTTACTGCTCCGGCCAGGCAAGAACAGTTGGTCTCTACCTACAAAATAAGTTAAATGTGTGCCAAATAAAAAAAGACATGTATAGTTTAAGCATGCAATTTTAAAATTTCTCTAGCGCCGGTCTGCATAATACAGGGAAGAGAAGTAAATAAGTTACCCCATCTCCTATTATTTACTTTTCTTATTACCTTCTCTTACTTATTACTGACTGCTAGCTGCTGTTACCTGCTGCTGCTTATTACTATCTATTACTATTTACCATTATTCATTATTATTTACTACTATTTATTATTACTTACTACTACTTACTATTTTTTATTATTATTTATTATTAATTACGATTAACCTCTATTTTTATTTTTATTTATTAATTATTTAATATTAATTATTATTTTTAGTTAATATGTTTTTTTTAATTTATTATATATATTAATGTTTAAATTAAATATTATTTATATTTATTTTTTTATATTTTATAAATAAATTTTATTTAGATATAAATAAAAAAATATATAATATTAAATATTAAATATTATATTAAATATTTTTTTTAAATAAAAAATAATAATAATATATATAATTATATTTATATTTTTAATTAAATATATTAAAATAAAAATATAATACACATAAATTAAAAATTGTAAATAAATATAGTATAAAAAATAATAATTTTATAAAAAAAAATATTTTAATATATTATTAT
>VSDK01018585.1:103179-171003 GCA_009767595.1 Symbiodinium kawagutii | reverse complement strand
GCCTAGTGGTCGCTGCCGGACCTCAACCCCGACAGGCCAAGCCTAGTGGTCGCTGCCGGACCTCAACCACGACCATCCAGCCCCAGTGGTCGCTGCCGGACCTCAACCGCGACCATCTGCGGCCAGTGGTCGCTGCCGGACCTCAAGCACGACTGTCCACACCCAGTGGTCGCTGCCGGACCTCAACCACGACCATCCACGCCCAGTGGTCGCTGCCAGACCTCAACCGCGAGGAAAGAATGTGAGAAAGAATGTGAGAAGAAATGTCAGGAAGAACGTCAGAAAGAATGTCAGAAGAAATGTCAGAAAGAATGTCAAAAGATATGCCAGAAAGAATGTCAGAGAGAATGTCAGAAGATATGTCAGAAGACATGTCAGAAAGAATGTCAGAAGATATGCCCGAGAGAATGTCAGAAGACATGTTAGAAGACATGTCAGAAAGAATGTCAGAAGATATGCCAGAGAGAATGTCAGAAGACATGTCAGAAGATATGTCAGATAGAATGTCAAAAGATATGCCGGATAGAATGTCAAAAGACATGTCAGAAGATATGTCAGAAAGAATGTCAGAAGAGATGTCAGAAAGAATGTCAGAAGATATGCCAGAAAGAATGTCAGAGAGAATGTCAGAAGATATGTCAGAAAGAATGTCAGAAGAGATGTCAGAAAGAATGTCAGAAGATATGCCAGAAAGAATGTCAGAGAGAATGTCAGAAGATATGTCAGAAGACATGTCAGAAAGAATGTCAGAAGATATGCCAGAGAGAATGTCAGAAGACATGTCAGAAGATATGTCAGATAGAATGTCAAAAGATATGCCGGATAGAATGTCAAAAGACATGTCAGAAGATATGTCAGAAAGAATGTCAGAAGAGATGTCAGAAAGAATGTCAGAAGATATGCCAGAAAGAATGTCAGAGAGAATGTCAGAAGATATGTCAGAAGACATGTCAGAAAGAATGTCAGAAGATATGCCAGAGAGAATGTCAGAAGACATGTCAGAAGATATGTCAGATAGAATGTCAAAAGATATGCCGGATAGAATGTCAAAAGACATGTCAGAAGATATGTCAGAAAGAATGTCAGAAGAGATGTCAGAAAGAATGTCAGAAGATATGCCAGAAAGAATGTCAGAGAGAATGTCAGAAGATATGTCAGAAGACATGTCAGAAAGAATGTCAGAAGATATGCCAGAGAGAATGTCAGAAGACATGTCAGAAGATATGTCAGATAGAATGTCAAAAGATATGCCGGATAGAATGTCAAAAGACATGTCAGAAGATATGTCAGAAAGAATGTCAGAAGAGATGTCAGAAAGAATGTCAGAAGATATGCCAGAAAGAATGTCAGAGAGAATGTCAGAAGATATGTCAGAAGACATGTCAGAAAGAATGTCAGAAGATATGTCAGAGAGAATGTCAAAAGATATGCCAGAAAGAATGTCAGCAGATATGTCAGAAAGAATGTCAGAAGATATGCCGGAGAGAATGTCAGAAAGAATGTCATTCTAAATGTCGGAGAGAATGTCAGACAAAAGTGGAGTCAACAAGCGGTGTTGAAATGACATGGTGGGGATTACTTGAAGTAAAATAATTTTAGGGCTGCTTTTTACATTTGTAGGATTGAATTTAAGAAATTTGGTTTTAGGATTCATTGTACGGTATTGCGGTTTTAAGGTTAGGTTTAGGGCTGATGGTTTTAGGGTTGGCTTGCCTGTTTGCCTGCTTGCCTGCTTGCCTGCTTGCTTGCTTGCTTGCTTGCCTGCGTGCCTGCATGCTTGCGTGCTTGCATGCTTGCGTGCTTGCGTGCTTGCGTGCTTGCGTGCTTGCTTGCTGACTGGCCTTCTTGCTTTCTTGCTTGCTTGCTTGCTTGCTTGCTTGCTTGTTCGCTCTGAAAACGGAAAGGCAATAAAACAAACGGAAAACAAAATCCCCCAAAAAATTAGTACCCATCAACTTCACCACCAACCAACCACATCACCAACCAAGCGCATCACCAATCCCCATCACATTATCCCCATCACGTGACCAATCAATTACATCACCAAACAGCTACACCACCAATCAAGCACATCACCAATTCCCATCACATGACCAATTAATTACATCACCAAACAACTACATCACCAATCAATCATGCTACCCATTAATGACATCACCAAACCATCACATCGAAGGTTTCTAAGACCTTGTCACCCTCAAGAAAAGTTAGCTCCAACAAGTCCTTCCCAGTCTGCATCATCATCATCATCATCATCATCATCATCATCATCATCATCATCGATGTCGTCGTGGCTGCGTCGCTGCGTCGCTGCATCCCTGCGTCGTCCTCACTGCGTCGCTGCGTCGTCGTCGTCGTTGTCGCCGTCGTCGTCGTCATCATCCTCATCATGATCATGATCATCATCATCATAGTCATCATCATCGTCCTCGTCATGGTCATCGTCATCATCATCATCCTCATCATGATCATGATCATCATCATCGTCATCATCATCGTCCTCGTCCTCGTCCTCCTCCTCCTCATCATGGTCATGGTCATGGTCATGGTCATGGTCATGGTCATGGTCATGGTCATGGTCATGGTCATGGTCATGGTCATGGTCATGGTCATGGTCATGGTCATGGTCATGGTCATGGTCATGGTCATGGTCATGGTCATGGTCATGGTCATGGTCATGGTCATGGTCATGGTCATGGTCATGGTCATGGTCATGGTCATGGTCATGGTCATGGTCATGGTCATGGTCATGGTCATGGTCATGGTCATGGTCATGGTCATGGTCATGGTCATGGTCATGGTCATGGTCATGGTCATGGTCATGGTCATGGTCATGGTCATGGTCATGGTCATGGTCATGGTCATGGTCATGGTCATGGTCATGGTCATGGTCATGGTCATGGTCATGGTCATGGTCATGGTCATGGTCATGGTCATGGTCATGGTCATGGTCATGGTCATGGTCATGGTCATGGTCATGGTCATGGTCATGGTCATGGTCATGGTCATGGTCATGGTCATGGTCATGGTCATGGTCATGGTCATGGTCATGGTCCATCATCATCGTCGTCGTCGTCGTCGTCGTCGTCGTCGTCGTCGTCGTCATCGTCTTCATCATCAGCAACATGCAAACAACTCATTTTACTTTCGCAGCTTTCACGTTGAGCTTTTCGACAATTTCATCCGGACCAGCCGGGACACACAGCCCACAGCTGGGGCACCGCAGAAATAAACCCAAGGAATCCTGCGCCAGCACAGCAAAGATCGTTCAAACTTTGCCGCAAAGAAGTTCAAGTATGTTCAAGTAGGTCTAAGCAATAGCCCCCAAGAAAGTGTTTTGTGTTTTCTTCAGCCATATTTGTAGCAACTTGCCTTTGTGCAGACTTTGTGGCCTTCGTGACTTGGGTAGCTTGAATCCTGCAAACTGGCCGATTTAAGTTTTATGGGGAGTCTGCCAAATGCCTGCCTTGTGGCTATCATTCCTTTGGAATGGCCTACGGAGGTGCCAATGCATGGGTTTATCGGAAAGAAATGATGCCCATAAGCCAACCGAAACATGAGCAATTTACACCCGTGAAGTCCATCCGCAGTTGATGCTTGTCTGGTTTCTGAAAGTGAAGAAACAAGGGCTCACACATCCTCTCCAATGTCTGGGAGATTGGCCACCGCAAATCCAACCCTTTCTGAATCAGTAAAGGTGACACTTTCAAACAACTCGTAGCCGAAAGATTTTTTGTCCACATGCACAACTTGTAACAATTTTTTTAGTGGCTGGAACATGCTAGAATTCTGACGGTCAAATTGACAGCCAAGCCAACCAGATCACCATGTTCTCAACTTCAGCTCAAAAACATCTGCACCTCTGCCCCCAACCCTGCGGAAGTCCAGCTGTCAACGCCAAACCAATCTGCCTGGCAGACTATGCGTGAAGGTGCTGCGCTGTGCGGGGCGTGACAAACAAAACTGCCCCTGACGCTATTGCAGCTCAGGATAATCATAGTGATGGCGATGATTGTAATGAAGATGACGGCCATGTCGTTGACGACTGAGATGGCGGCGATGGAAGAGAACGTGCTGCTGTGATCATTGGGTCTCAGCCGCACCTGGGTGTAGGCGTACAAATCCCACCACGGAGCGTTGATTAAGAAGACCTGCCCGAAGGCGGTGGGAGAGGGGCAGGTTTATACAGAATCAGGATGCATGTGGTATGTTCGTTATTGCGTTTGAAAAAACACGTGGGGCACGGGGCCGACTGAAAATCTCATCCATTTCAAAATCTCAAACTTACAATTAAGCCTTGGGGTGTTGCGGCCTTCTGCTCAAATGAGCGACTCTATTTGAGGAAACAACTTGACCAGTGTCCCAGTGCTGAAATCAGGGTTCTCAACCGTCAGCCTGGTAGGGATGCAATGAATGGAGATGGCCCCTTCACCCATCGGAACCAGACCTCAATCAGAGTGCCGCCCACGGCAGTCATGGCCTTGGGTGCCAATCTGAATGCAGTTTGCAGCTTGCGGAATAGCCGGCCTCAAATCTGTCCATGAAATTTCTTGGGGATCTGCTGGGTGAATTTTCCCCCATACGTTGATTGATTCTGAACCGATGGTGTTGGGACAAACCAACTTGGTGCCAAGATGAGTCCTTCCACTGGGATCTCCGGGCGCCCACGATCAAACCAGTCTTGGTGTCCTCAGCACAGCTGTGGAGTGGTAGCGTCTGCTCATACCATCTTCAGCTCCATGCTTTCAATTTGGGTAACCGTGGTATTCTGAAAGCTTGATGCCAAATGATGCCCAAATCTATGGAACTTCCAAAATCTATGGGACTTCATTGATGATCTGATTGGACATCACCGCAGGTGACAAGGCAGTGGCATCACCACGAAGCAAAGTGCTGATGCAACCGCTGAATGCCCAAGCGGCGTCAAAAAGGCGCCATGTGAACAGTGCCCAGGCGGCCAAGATGGCGGCAATGAGGCCTAGCCCGACGAAACCATTGGGGAAGTGCTGGGAAAGGTCACGGGCACAAACAATCACATACACTTCTATCTCGTTCATGGTTTTCATGGAGTAAGAACTGAACCCAATAAAACGATGGTTCAATCATGGGCGCATATCGCGCATGCAAAAGTATATGTACACTACACAGGTCTATAGAAATGGAAAAGCAACACATATTTCCTAAGTGCAACAAATGCATAAGCACAGAGTGAAATATAGTTCCCCGCATGTGTCTGTCCATACCTGCAAACAGTCACTGACAAAAACCAACAAGAAAAAACATGACCGCAATGCACACATGCCTGCACACAAACAAACATGTACACACACACACATTTCATTGCATGCATCGGTGGGGAATCACCGGTTATCGAACCTACATAGGTACATAACCTACATGCAAACTGAATACTTGTAGGCGCACCAAGATTTGATACAACGGGACAAAGCAAGCATATTACACATAAAGGCATCCGCAACATGTATTTCATTACATTCAGGATACCAACCGTCAGGGCATACTTGCATCCATGCATTGAAGGCTGTTTTAGACGAATACGTGCACATTTCCAAACCCATATACACATGCTTGGGTCTGTGAGTGCAAGTGAACACCTTGGGCTGACCAATCCATTCATATTACATTCCGGGTTGACCTGTCATTTCCGTACACGTGCAGCTTAGAGGGTGACGCCACACTGTCGCGCACCGTTTTCTCGCAGCTTCTCATGGGCCCGGTGCTTCGGAAGGCAGGAAGAGTGTGGCGACAGAGGCCTCGATCTCCATCCGAAGCCTCGCGAGCAGTACCCCGACCTTCCCAACTTACAGCTACCACGACCTACCTACATCTACCACCTATCAGCTCTGCCATGCCTACTGCGTGCCTTCACAACTGGACGACTCTGTGCTACTCAGTACTTGCATTCTTAAGCGTCAAAGGGAGTGGCTCAGGAATATCTGGGATTCTGCAGGACGCGGGATCGTTTCTAAGAAACGGCACCAATCAAACTGATCAAGGCAAGGAGGCAATTCCATTTTGGGCGGGACTGGTGTGACTGGGGAGCGCGTTGCTAATAGAGCAAGCGAATAGGACTCAACGAGCCACCAGTTCTGCTGATTGAACTTGTGAGAACTCAAAACAAACAAACCAACAAACACAACCATCCAAACCCCGAGAACTCTGCTCCTTGTCCTCCTATCAAACCAAACCCATATCCATCTTCCCGCCGAAAAACGCGAAGTCCAACTCCAGAATGGTGTCCTGTGGCGCACTTGAAGATCCAAATCCAACTAGTTTACATAGCTTTACAAAGCCTTTGCAGAGATTTACATAGGTAAAGCAGGCCATGATGCTTATATTCCTTGAATTTCTAGACCTACAAATCTTATCATTCACGCGAGTCAACGGCTTTCTGATGTGCAACTTCACTGCACGCATGTCAGTTGAGGACGGCTGTGCGAGTTGTGGTGATTTAGACTGATTATCAACCAGGGGATACGATCCTCACACCCCCCAAAGGCTCCCCCAGTCTCAACCAAGGGTGGTCGTTTCAGACAGGGACCCGTGTCCTGATCTGGCGACTTCCGGGCGTTGCTGATGTGCGGCAACCTGTAGCGAGGCTTCCAACAGGTTCCAAGTCTCCACCGCTGCATGCAATGGTCACACGCAGTGACTCAAAGACTTTCTCAGGCATTGATCCACCATCCTGCTTGAGGTGACAGTTTACCAAAGAGAGTAGCTATTAGTGTGATAGTTTGGCTGATTGTCAGTGTGACCATTAGATACCGTTATATAGAATAACCATGCTGTCCCACGCAATCCTGAAAAAACAATAGTGATGGTCCTGAACATCACACAGATTTAGGATGGCAACAAGCACCTGTCCATAAGCAGTGGACGCCCTGAAACCAACCTTTCCTCTCAAACATGTTGGAATGCGCGCTGGCAGCCCTTGACTTTAGAACTATCTATACTCAGGCCCTTTTGCTGAGAGTCAGTCTGTCTTTCACATAGTCATTCTGTTTTCATGCCTTCGAGCTTCTCAACAGAAAACAACAAATTTCCATTCACTTCTAAGAACACTCCTTTGTCATTGCATTCTTTTCATAGTCGTTGGAGTCATTGGAGTCGTTGCTCATCGTTTTCTCCTCGTCCTGATGAGTTTCCAGCAACCCACCGTGCCACCAGGACACGCACCCAAGATCTCCGTGTCTCCATAAACCCTCGGTGGATCGGCTTCAGCTGACCATGAGTTGGGTTCGTCGAGAGTTTTAACGGTTGGACAGGGGAAATTTCCTCAACAAAAATGATCATAAGATTGGTTAGGGTGTCCAAGCACTAAACTCACTAAACATGATGATCAGAATGAGGATCATTTTTTTCAGGCTGCACGGTGCGGTGGTAAGGGTGCTTTCGAAGGCCAATCGACATCTATGAGGTGAAAACCGCCATGATTTTCTCAAACTAAAAACTAAAAGTAAATTTCAAGCATGAATGAAATCCAAATGCATGAAATCAAATATAATCAATCGGACAACAGAAATCAAAGAGAACTGGAGCTCAGAATGAAGCGACTCTCAGTATGAAAACCAAAAACAGAGTTTCAAACATGACTTCAAATACAATCAAATAGAAAATAGAAATGAATTCAACACATTACAAAAATAGAAATAGAAATCAACTAGGAAATAGAAATAGAAAGAAGCTCTGAAGCTCATCATCCCATGGATCAACGATGGCCACGAAGTCAGCGCCAAGTCACAGAGCACCAGCACTCACTGAGACTCGCTGGACGTGGCTCTTGACCTTAGCGGCCCTGTGTAACCGCCCTGGGACCCCTCGCTTCATGACTTAATTTGTTGGTGTAACTATACTTATCCGCAAGTCTCTCTCTCTGTGCTTTTAAGTGGTCACCCCCGAAGTGTTAAACTTTTCGCATCTGGAAGAAAGGTTGATGCTGTCAGCACTTCTGTCAACAACAAGTTAGGCCTTGGTGCTGATCAATCCACCAACCCAGACCAACCCGCTGCCAGTTTCAGGTCAGTTCTCCCTTCCGCCCAACGAATCGACCAAGCGAGTCACTAAACCTTCGATGCCAGATCCTTCAGGACCTTCAAAAGTAGCCATGGCCACGCGCAGTCGCGTTACCTGGGGGGCTGTGTCGTGTTCTCTTCACCGGCTCTTTGAAGCCAAGGGTTATCACCCGGAGGGGTGCCAATGTCACAAGAAGACAATAGGTTTCCAACTTCTCAAACATCGATGGTTCCCGAAACCTTTTGCGCTGTACACTGAGTCTGAGGCATTTGTTTGAAATTCCCAAGGCGGATTTGACAGATCCCAGTGTTTAGTATGGATGCAAGGCACAAATGATGGAGTCCACGTATGGGGCTTCTTTACCTTCACTCATTGGAAGCTTCGAAAAGGAATGCGACGTGGAGATATATCTTCAAAGACCACCAATAAGAGTGATCCGTAAAACATTGCAAGCACCTCGATAATTGAAGTTTAGTGTGATACCTTCAATCTGCACAAGTCCTGGCTTCTGGGATTGCAGCTTCGGCACCCAATCATCCCATCCTGAAAAGATTTGCCGCCAATAGACTTGTGCCTGTCAGCGGAGAAAATCCAAAGGTTGGTTGCTTTTCTCTTCGTTGCCATGTGAATATGGTTTACTCTTTGGTATTCCGATCTTAGAGTTTGTTGCCCCGTAGCCATAGCCCATGATTGCTTTGTACGGACTGAGCTATCATACCAGAAATCAGAAGCATAGCAAACCCCAGCTGGCATATTTACGCCTCTCCAGGTACGACAGCCCATCGCACTAGTCAGCGGGCAAACACATGTCCTCAAATCATCAGGCATATTAAAAAGTCCGTCTTACATCACTGTTTACTTAGTCTTATTCTACTCATTACTTGGTACTTTTTTGCTATCCTACTACTACTTACCTTCACATCTTCATTGTTTTCGAACCGCAAAATCGTTGCAAAGCACTCATGTGATGATCCCCAGAGCGCCTGCCATACGTCCAACAAGCTGGCACGGCGTGCGCGTTTGAAGTGCTTCCTTGGTGCAAGGCTGCGTGCTGGTGGCCTTCAGAGCAAGAACTACGGGCAATTTTTGGTGCGTTGAAATACTTAGTAAAGTATAGGGGTGCAATTTAAATGTAAATGTACAAGTATACTTGGCATGTTTCTGATGCCTTGTGATCCCATGGTTCACCATCATTCAGCTGTCACAAGGGGTTTAACAACTTCAGCAGCTGATGATCTCTCTGCTGCTTGACATCCGTTGAGCAGCCGCAGGACCAGCCGTTGAATGGTTGAAGCGAACTGTTTGTCATGCTCAACCGTCCTGCTTAACAGTTTGTCATTCTTCATCTTAAGCTGATGTTTTATGGCCTTATGGCCTGGCCTAGCTTTTTTGAGATCTCCCATCGACAAGACATACTTTGTCATGACGAACAGTTTGTCATGTTTGATGGGTGGTCATGACATTGGTGCATTGTTTTTTGCACCTCAACCAGCTTCCGACTCCATTGAAATTTGGTCGTTAATTATTCCCCCCTTCCTGGAAAGCTTTTGATCCCAATCCTCTGCCTGCTTCGTAGTTTTAGTGCCAAGCACGAAAGCCACGTGACCACAGCTGGAACTTGAAATGGGATATCATTTCCCCAACTTGATCTTTTCTGGCGCTGCTGTCGCGTTTGAAACCAGATGTGCGAACGCTGTGTAGGTGTATGATGGTGTGTGTGTGTGTGCATGCGTATGGACATGTGAACAAACAGATTTCAACAATACGAATGACATCATATATGCAAGATTTCTATGTACATGGACACGTGCATGGCCTTCGTCAATCTGATAAGTGCCAATCAAAACGGACAATACACTGACTCCTGCTAATCACTAGGTAGCTCTGAAAGCTAAACCGGGGTGTTGCTAATGCCTGGTTCAACCAGCGGCCAGCCAAACAACACCGGCTACCAGGCAGCCAAAAGTCTCATCGCCCAGGCTGTTCAACCTGAGAATTTGAAATGACAACGCCCTTTGTTTCACTCGATGTTGAATTAAGTGTTGCTGCAGCCTTCCGGATTGGAGCAGCTTACAGGAATAATTGTTGTCTTTGGAGTAGGCAGATTGACATTTGAAATTGGACACACCAGCACTTGAGACAACTTGAGGCAACGAAAGCATTGTTGCTTAAAGGCAAAGCATATGACCTCAAAAAGTTCAACACGTTCCCGAAACAACAAAAGCCAAGTATTGAACCCAACCATGCGCATGGTGATGCATCAGGGAAAAAGCTCAATGAAGTAGTATAAACTTAGTGCTCAAAAACATGCAACCATACATGTATACATGCATGAATGCAAACTAAGAAAAGTATCTGTCTCGTCTCTGCTTTTTCTAGCCAAAAAAGTAGAAGCGGATGATTATTTACACTTATGCAAAAGGGGATTAAGTCATCTACCTTTATGTAAAAAAAATAATCTACATTTATCCCAAAGCAAATGGATTCCTTTTGAGGCACTGCTGCAGCGACAGGTCGAAGACGGCGCTCTCCCCACCCTCAGGGGGCAGCAAGGCGCTCCTTAGGAGGTCAGGGGGTGGCCCGCCATGGAGGACGAGGCTTGGGAAAGGTGATGCTTGGTGAGGCATGTAACGAGGCATGTGACGTTTAGATGTGACTTTCAATGACTTCAAATGGTTAGTCGTATTGCTTGATAGTGATCACTAATGATTATGGCTGTCAGCTTTATTGTTGCTGAGTGGGAACTCACGGTCAATAGTGGTGAATAATAATGAGGGTTCATGAGGAACTCATGATCCTTGATATTGGTTGGGGGGCTTGTTCTGGAGCTCGGCAATGAATGATAAGCAGTGCATCTGCCACTAGCCTGGATGTTGACCAAGAGAAAAACACCGTGTGGCAGCAGCTGAAGCAGCAATGAAATCTCCGAATCAGTTCGGCATGAAGACCGCATGATGCCAATTCCAGCTGCGCACAAGGTAGGGGACGCCCGCTATCAACCAGCGTACATCACCTTCATCACCATCATGATCAGCGCCCACCACCACCACCGCCACCACCACTCAGCACCCAGCAAATGAATCAAGCAGCGCGTGAAAATCTGCAAAATCCAATTTTAGTGTCATGAATCATAAGCCCAACAATCGCAACGCTCAACAAACAGATTTGTTTCCGACAGAAGCAAGCAAATTTCTGAGAAATTCTACAATGGAGTTTCAAGGTGCAGATTGAACCTTAGAGGAACCCGCGGGAATTCCGCAGGACAATGATGAGTGCCTTCAAGGCGATGTTCTACCAAGGCTCCATATCAACGGCAAATAGAAAGCCGAACCTTGGGAGCCACGAGTCCAATGGTTGATCTCTTTCCTGTCTCAACATTCAACAACCAGGCAGATTTTCTTATGGAATGGAGCCTCCTTTAGATGGCATCCAAAGGCATCCTTTCCTAACAAAACAAATTGTTTTCAGGACTAGAACAGTGGTAGATACAAAAACCGACTTCAAACTGGCGAGGATGTAGTGCTTTTATATACCCGAACGAGCACCACAAATTTTTCAACGCGATAATCTGACAATTTCGCACGCTGTGTTTGTGACCGTACGACTGGCTGATGTTTTGGGAGCTGTGCCCGGTGCGGCGATGTCCAACCATCAGAAAGTCTTCCAGTCTTTTCATTGATATTTGTGGTTTGGATTTCTCCCCATTCTCTCTCTCTCTCTGTTTCTTTTACTCTATATTCTTCTCTCTCTTCTCTTTCTTATTCTATTATCTGCTGTTCTCTCTTCTCTTGTCGATGGGTGCACCGTGGACAGGTGATCTCAGCAACCAGGGCTTGGGATCCGATGATTTTGAAGCGCAGATTCTGGGGTGGGGCGCCCCCTTATGGACATAGATCCCTAGATGGAGGTCCCCCATAATTCAAAAATTCAAGCGGTAGATATATAGATCCATATTTGGGTCCCACTATATTTCTACCAGTTCATCCAACTTCATCCATAATCAGCTTTCAGCTTTTTGGCCAATGTGGTAAATGAGTCGAGCACATCATCCCAGCTCCGTGATCAAGCATAGTAGCAACATGGGGTCCCGTTGGATCTCCCAACCAGGTTGACCTGTGGAGAATGTGCTGAGGATGGTAGACCCCATATGGACAAAGCACCATCAATAAATCGCCAAAAAGCTGATAATCTCACAGTTGGATTTCCCATTGACCTTCATTAACCATGAAGTTCCATAGTCATCGATAAAGCAGTATAAGTACTCTTTCTCTTTACGCTTCTCGATTAGTACTGTTTAAATGATGCTGATTATCATCATCACCATCATCACCAACAACCACATCACGATGAACCAGTGTTATCAGCCATTGATTCTACTACTGATGTCGACCACCAAGCATCAACAACATTTATTGTTTATAATTTTCACAATCAATGACTCCAACAATTACCCTCCGCCCGAACCATAACGAACCATCATTGATCATTCTTAACCACCATGAGCCAGCTTCTTAACCTGCACTAATCATTAGAAACAATGAATATCAATCATTAAGCCCACCTATATACCGTATATCCTCCCCCCAAACCCATCAATATCAATGTCTCCAACTAATCAGTAACCATCCCCTAACACCATGCCCTAAGCCTATCGCCCATCACTAGCCATCCCCTAACACCATGCCCTAACCCTCACTTGATCCCTGACCATCGCCATCACCAGCCGCCCACCACCACCCAGCTCCACCTGCTCCTCCAAGCGGCCGCTGCGCGGGGCACGGGTCTCGGGCCAATCCGCCGCCACGGTCAGGTGCGGAAAGGCCGCCACGGGGCGCTGCGGATGGACGCGCTGCAAATCCTCAGCGAGGCCGAGGTTCACTGCTTCGTTCATGTCACCGGTTGGAAACTGAGATATTTGTCAAAGGAAAATCTTTGTCAAAGGGAAGGTGAACCAATGTGAACTCACAACTGGGTGAACTTCTTTATGTTTTAACTTTCTCTTTTTGAACAATCTCCTTTTTTTGGGAATGATGCTAACGGAGATCATGCTGTTGATGTTGTTTCACTCTGAATGGATGATCTTGTTCATGTTGAACAGCCAAAGGGTGGGCACAAGTCAAAATATATTTTCCATCCACGCAGTACAAAAAACAACTGCATAGCTGCAAGCAGGCTTTTGAACCCCACAGCCAGTATTTGGCAGAGCCACATGCTTAGAGCTACCATGTTGAGCGCACCGCACCTCCGTGGTGAGCTTGATATGCCCGGAGTTCTGTGCTGCATCCCAGGCGTCATCTCCATCTGAGCGTCGCCAAGCCGGATCCAAAACCGAAACAAAAGTGGCAGTTGTCAGTAAGCAACGGTCCTGTATAATAACCATTAGATTGGGATCAAGTAACATATATATCATATATAACAACTCCGTAAGCGTCATGGCAGATTGCACTCGATAGTTTACAATGGTACGTGTGACCGGCTTGATTCACAGCCTGCGAACACCGTCGACAACAAAGGTATCTTTGGCAGGTAACTTTGCCATGTGAAACTGCTGTGATTGGGACTTCCTCCTTAGAAATATCACCACTTGAGGATCTTGTCACACAGGTGAGCTGTTGCTACTGAAGCAGCAGCTGGTAGCAGCTTCACCCCTTCCAATTTGCGGTCAACTGTCAACTACTCAGCTACCTCGCTCTCTTGGAGATTCGGAGTCAAAGCGGTGATGGAAAGCTGGTGATATCCAACGTCAACCCTGCTGCCTCGGTGGCCTTTGCCGCCCTTGCGGCCCTTTCCACCTGGCTGGCTTCAGGCTTGCCGCCGACCATGGCGAGGAAATGCAAAGAAATTCAACAAGATCCTACCCTGAAAGGAACATCTGCTAGTAGGATATCATTCCATTAAGTACTCTCAAGCGAATTTCTAGCAGTAGTCTAGAAGGCGTATTGAAAAAAGATAGTATCAAGGTAATTACAAAGTCTTATATGGGCCATAGAAATATCATGAAGATGAAGGTCAATAGGAACGAAACAAGGTCAAACATGATATCAGTAACGCGTCTCCCTGTTTTAACAGCTGCATTAGAATGTGCCAGTCTTGGCCCACTTGTAAAAGCAAATGCAACATGTTTCTGTCCATCATAAGCCACCGAAAGGATTTTCCCAACAAAACGTCTTGATCACCTCCAGGATCTTTTTCCAACAAATCATCTTCATGCAAGGCTTAACGGCTAGGGTTTCCACTGGCAACGCCATTCGTGCCATACCTCGGCCAGGTTTTTACGATGGAGGTGATCTGCGGTGGGCCACTGGCGGCCAAGAGGAAGATTTATCAAGAGAAAACTTTGGTATTTTGCATTATCACCACTTTCTTTCACTTCCCAGTAGTTTCTGTTAGTTTCAAGTAGTTCCTCTCCGCATTGTTTGGAAGCGGGTCAACACCTGCTTGACCCAAGTGGCTGAACATGCTACAACGCAACAATCACAAGCGTACAATAGCTGAAACGACCATTGCCACAACCCCAATCCAACTTAACCAAAGAAATCACTTTGCAATGGCTACATTCGACACTTTACACCGACCCTGACACATTGCAAACCATTTACATTGCAAGTCATTTATGCAACACATGGCCTGAATTTTGAGCAATCCCTGTGGTGCGGAAGCCAACCGATAAACCCAAGATCATCGCGGAGGGTTTCTCAGGAAGCCCGCCTCCCTTGCCACCGCCATAGCCCATCACTGCAGGTAGTGCAGTTGGAATGGATTTCTACAGGAGGATGACCATATGTGGCATACTGTTTGTCACCAAATTTCATGATTTTTCTCACTGAGAATGAAGATTTTTGGATGGAACCATTTCCGGATCCAAGATATGTGAGGAAAGATGCCGTAGCGCTGGAAAAGGATTTACTTCTCACCGTGATTCCAACAGCTAAGACTCGACCCTCTTTCTCTCTGATTCTTTTGGTTCAGGCTTCTTGTTGACCCCTGAGGTTTTGACATCAGCACTGCCAAGGCTGTGACTGGCCAGCGAGGAAATCGCTAGTTTGGTGCAGAACTGGTGCTGGTTGGTGCCCTAAAATGCATCGAGCAGAACCATCATCTGCCGTCATGGTCAGGTTGAGCCAATGGCTGGCATGCCAAGACACAGCATGTCCTCTCTCTGCAAAATGGGGTTGACCATGTGAAAAGGTCCCAGGCTCGGGATGGGACCCACACAACTGGCATGGGGCCCAATATGTAGCAAGTGTTGCAAGTCTTGGTTGTGGTTATCTCTGCCAACGATGGTGGACCATGACAATTTTTGACCATCGGAAAATGTCCGTTGATGTCACCGGCGGATGCCGATCCTCGAAAACCGCAGCAATGACTCCAGTGCCTACTCCCAGCTGGTTGGAGGACATGAAGCCGCTGGCCACGTAGTTCCCGGTCTGGGCATCGGTCTCCATGGGGAGCAGCTTGGGTCACAAGGTAAGCCCAGCAATGCAACAAAAAAACTCAACAATAAAAGGATGCCAGCATCTTTTTTTCTTGCAAGTGGGTGCCATCATCACCACTTCTTTTTTCAGCGCCACAAAGTCTTTTCCGGAATTTGTTTTGTTTGAGAGGCTCTTTTTGTTTTTCATGAAAAAGACATCCCAAAAAAAGTTAGATGGAAAATGACCTCCACATCGACCAACTCCTCCGCCAGCTCGCAGCACTGGCGAAGCATTGGCTGAGCTCGTCACGAAGAGTGCCACAGCGGCTGCGGTCTGCCACAAGGACCTGGAGCCGAGTGCTGTGCCACGAGTGATGGTGACATGGGCTACGTCGAAGAAATCACATGATCAACGCAGAGGAAATGCATCGAAAATGCATAGAAAATCTAAGGAAAATGGAAAAACATCAAAAGAAATCAATAGATTGGTAAGGGTGACTTGCTAGAGATCAATGAGATGATTCTGACTGTGGTGAGATTATTGCCATTTAACCTTGTACAAATGAATGATGGGGTTCCTGATATTTCAGCTGCTAGTGATGATAAGACCAAGGACCTGCCAATTGTGATCAATGAAATCCAATGATTCAATGTGGTTATTAGATGTTGGCATGGAACCATCATGAGCTACTAGTATCGAGCAATAAGAGCTAGTTATGATGGCGATTACAAATTGTTCTTGGATGATCAATGTCTATCCGATGTTGTTACATTCATGAGGGTCAGCCATGCTGGTACAAACCCATCGCAGTGATTGCTCAGTGACGACTAGTTTAATTGATGGCCATGGCATTGCTGGCGTTTTACTGAAGGAATCGCCAGTCTTGGTTGGGGGTACACACAGAAACAGCTGCAAACTGTACCGACATATAGTTGCTGTTGTCTGCACAGCGTCGTCATGTGGACCCACAGCCGAGCGGCGGTTGTCGTTGCGTTTGCGGAATCTGCAGATAGTCATCGATCCTGAGGGAACCAAGAGCCAAGAGCAAGAGGCCACTTTTCATCATCATCATCATCATCATCATCATCATCATCATCATCAGCGCATCATTCTCAAACACAACAGTGGCAAAAACACCAACGACTATGATTGTCATGAGAAGCAAAAACAGGAGCCCGATGACAGTAGTAGCAATAATGAAAGTATGACAACAACAAAAACACGATTCTCCAAAGAGGTTGACTTGACCACTGTGGCTGTTGCAGCCACATATCATCGATTTTGGTTGCTGTTGTCGCGGTCGTGGTCATGGTCATTGTTATTGTTCTTGCTTGCTCTTGTTCTTGTTCTTGTTCTTGTTCTTGTTCTTGTTCTTGTTCTTGTTCTTGTTCTTGTTCTTCTTCTTGTTGTTGTTGTTGTTGTCGTCCATGTTGCTTCTGATGCTCTTTTTGCTTTCGATTTATCTTCGTCGGAAGTTGCTGTGGTCAATTTTGGTCAATGTTGTGTCAGTCGTTGTGAGAAAATCGCAGGATGCCGCCAGGGAGCAACCAATAGAGGCTGCCAATCAGAAAACCCGCGAAGCCAAACAAAGGCGGCACCTGGCTGTGATCCGGTTCGCTCCGGTGATACCAGGCCAGGGAACCAGGGGCTGCCACAACCATGAGCTATCCATCCAGCATGCCATAGGCTGAAAGTTAGGGGATGCCGAAACCACCAACTGGAGGGGATTCCCAAGAGCTGCTTGAGCACAGGTTGTTGCCATCACCAACATCCTCCATCATCCACGGTCACTAATCATTGTTTAACAGCAACAAGCATTGTAAAGCCGTATTGCTTCTTATCGATTGATATCAGCTGTTAGTCACGTACAATGCCCGATAGTCAGTCCTTAAATATCATGAAGCCTTGATTATGACCCCTGGCTCCTGGTGATTGACCATTGCAACCAGTGATCGTCTCCGATCACCCCTATGAACAGTCAGTAATCATATAATCACCAACGCTGAACAACCATGACTAATTAAGCAATGTAAACCAGGACCAAATGCAAGCAACCACGGGTGGCCATCATTAGCCATTCGACATCATCAAGCAGGAACCATACGTTTTGACATTTACGAACCATCATCAGCCATCAACAGTTGAAACGCATTCATTTGCAGCTGCATTCCTTAACTGCTATCAAGTATTACCAAACGTCTAGTGCCATCCATCAGTCACCACTATCATTCGCCATCATTGTGGCACTTCAAGCTTTCCCAGTGGGTTGGACCAGCATTGTGCCACACTTTGATGCTCTTAGAGATCACTTTCCGTCGCCTAACACCCTCACTGGACCTTGATCGATTGTGGAGCACCAATGCGTCGCTCGCTGCTTCCGACAGGTCCAAAGTGCGAGGCGAGGATCTGATCGAATTCTGCAGCTGTGAGGCTTCACTGGAGCAGATTGAAGCGGGCGTCCCGAACTCCTCCATGACGGCAACATCAAATGCCAAGAAGGAGAGGTTTTGCTTCACGATCTCCTGGAATCCCTTCGTCAAAAAGATTTTCGATGGAGACAGTAGTCCTGGCGTTCTTGAAGAAGACATTCTGTCTGCATCTGTGCCGCAAATGTTTTCCATCATAAGCTCGCATGCCCAGCTGCACTTATCTGTAACCATTATTGAGTGCGATCATAAACCATCATTAAGCACTACCATCATTTCTCATCATTAAGCACTACCATCATTTCTAATCATCACTACCGTTAATCATGATTTTCCATCATTAAGCACTACCATTAATCATCACTCAGCACGATCATCACTGACCATTCATTGAGCGTGATCATCATTTACCATGACTACGCACTATCATCAACCTTGATCAAGCACTATCTTTGGCCACCCTCAAACACTTTTATTAACCACCTTCAGCCACTGCCATTATAAAATCGCTATCAGCAACTACCATTAACCATCATCCGACACTTTTTTTTGCATCAGCAAACACTATCATTAACCATCATTAAGAATTATCCTTAACGATTGTCATTCACCACCCTTTCGACCTTACTGTTGACTATCATTGGGCATCATTGGACATCATTGGCCATCGTCAGGCAATATCAGTAACCATTGTTAAGCGATATCATTTACCATCTTTAAGCACAAACACATTGTCTATGAACCATCGCCAAGCATGAACACTTGAATGGTATTCCCTTGCAGTATTCAGTGCCATGGCATGATACCACCGCTGAGCTCGAACTACTCCTTCCTCTAGTATCGCATAGGGATATTTGGCAGCTGCTTACCCCAAAATGAAAGCAATCTGCTGGTTTCACGTGGACACCATTTAGTGATATTGCATTACGCTGCACTCCAAAATAACAAAACTAGGTCTTAGGACGGGTCTGATATTATCGGGGTGTTTGGGTGTTCATTGTCGAGGGGGAAGGGATCACAAGAAATAATAAACACCTTCCCCAATCCCCTAGTCACACTTGGGAATAAACACCTTCCCAGCTGGTACTTAGCCTTGTTATGATTCAATTGTTTAGCTAACATATGCTGACATCCCAACGAACAGCTGCAGCGTGTTCGAGACACCCACACAGCCGTGGAGAACAGCTTGAAGCCGCCCAGCATGATTGGCACCTCGAAAGGCTAATGTGATGGTCCGAGCGTGGTGTATGCAATAGCTAGTAATGGTTGGTGGAATGGATGATGAGTGGATGATGATATAACCATGACGATGAAAAATCGCCACATGTAATGGTTAGTAATGGAATTGTTGGTGGAATGGATGATGAAGTGGTTGATGTGGTTAAAGAATGACTAATTCATGTTTGATGGCTGTGCAATGGTTAGACGGTGGTTGTTTGATGGATAAATGATGGTTAATGGGCAGTTGCGATGATTCATAGCGATCAATGATAGTTAAGAAATGGGTAATAATGGTTCAAATTAGGAAATGGTAACCAAGAATCATCAACAAGAATGGGAGGTCAGCTGTTAATTCACCCTCCGTTTAACCACAAGCAGCCGGTGATTTAAATGAAGAATGGCAGGTCTTTTGCTAAGGATCTCCTGCTGCCAACCGCAGAATTCGGTGGAGGAACTTTTCAGCTGCGATGCCTGGACAAACCACAAGGGACGGCTGGAGTGTGTCTGTCCGTTCTTGTGATCTGTTTGCCGAGAATTTCGAAGCTATCAAAACAAGAACTACGAGAAAGTGCAGACGAGGCATACCAGGTCTTGCACCTGCCGCGCGTAAGAAGATGGAGGTAACTGGGACATCACCGCCCCTTGCACAGATTGAACACCTCGAGCATCAGACATCTTCCGAAGTACAAAAAAGCTGCCACGGAAAAAAAACACCTCAGGCGACCCTCTGAAAATCCAGCATGCCAAAGTTTTCGCGCCAAAACCCTGTGACTGCCAGGTGTTTCACAACTTCTTACATCCTTGCGCCTCCCATGCGCCCAAAGCCTTTATCAGCATCTGGTGCTTGCTGTCGTGCACACGTCTCCCTTGACATCCTTCTTCGTGACTTCTGCATTCCAAAGAATGGAAATTCGACGTCTGAACTTCCTTCTGGTATGGCTGGTAACTCTGTGAGCTTTGGCATATTGCTATGTCAGATTTTGGGGTGATCAGCAACAATAATGAAAGTGAGGATGACACGCGGACGCTATTATTGATATAAGGGAGATGTTGTTATCATCCTGTACTGTGGTGCTTGTTTATGTGGATCCTAGATGACTATTTCTTGCTACCCTTCAAGGGTTGGGGATGAGCTTTTTACTTTTTGCCCCATACCGCAGAACAGTCGTTCTTGGATCACAAGGATTTTGAGGAAACCCGCATTTCATTGCAAAGACCTCAAACAGTCTGCCTCTGCTTGCTTTGCTTGCTGGGGGCGGACGTCCGAGTTGTGGCAACCCTCATCAACCAGCATCAGTCATCATTGAAAAATCACCACACCATCATTAACCACCAGCATCCGCCAGCCATGGTGGGAATGATGGCCGGGTACTGGCGAATCGATGTGCTGACCCTCTTTTTGCCCAGTCCTTGAAGCTGCAATCATTGGATAAACCAAATGGTCAACCATCTATCTATTTAAGAGCAAATGATGTTAAACCAGCGCTTAAGCAAATGGTTCATCATCCTTTTATGGCATTGGTCAGCCATTCATTTCACCAACTAGCTATGACCAACCATGATTTGAACCAGCTAAGAAAAGCCAACAATAAGAGTAATGAGCCGTATTTGATTGACAGTTCAAGCTTCAGAACCTAGCATGATGGATGATGGTTGACGGTCAGATCATGCCATGTTAGTGTCAAAGGGGTAATACTTTGACCCCTGCATCCTTTCCTGGCTCCAACAGCCATTGACACGGCAAAAGAGTAGGCACCTGGTAGATTGACTTCAGAAAATCACCATATTTGCACTGGAAACCCAAGGAAACCATTCATAAATGACTTATTTTCCAGGCTCTCACCATTCTGAAACCTTGCGAAAGGTTGTGACTACTGGTTAGGCCTGTGTCCCACTTATTGCCCCGATTTGGTTGGTGTTTCGCTGCTTGATGGGTGCTTGAGTCTTGATCATCCAGCTGCAAACAACCATGAGTGGATGTTTCTTAGGACTTCTGATCAGCGAGTCTGACGTGAGTCAAATTAATCTCCCATACTGGTAATGACAAGCATCTGCAGGGGTTTGGTATCGCTTCGGAACCCACTTGGGCGTGTCCCAAGCAAGACGGTGTATGCAAAACAACCGCTTTGTTGTGTGGCACCTGGGGGGTACTACCCGAAAGGGAGTTCCATCTTCATTGAGGTACCAAACCATGAAATAGAGCCTGCTGAAACTCGGTTAGTCAATTCTTCTTGCTCATATTCTTGCTCTTGTCATCCTTCTTGCTCATTGGTTGATCTTCTCGATTCTTTTTGGTTGTTTGTCAGCAACTCCATGGCTTTTTGCTCCAAGGTAATTCTTGAACTCTTGTTGAGCAATAATCCTGGCGGCGCTGTCTCTCTTGAGTTTATCATCTGGTTGGTGGTTGAAGCACCCCTATCAAAAATATGCTTGTCAACCAACCATTTGTTAATAACTACTAGTGAACGTACTCAAACTGTGGATTAAACCGCCCACCAGTAGTTGCTTAATTATTGTTGGAGGTATTCTCCCGTCCGAGTAACCCTTATAAAAAGTGGGGAAAAATGTCAATCAAACCACCAACTAGTCATTGTTCGTTGCATCCACCGATGGAAACGGTGACCCTCGCTGTGTCTGTGCTGCCCCACCGGCGGCGGAGTGTGATAGGCAAGGACCTCCGGGCCGTGCGATGGCTGGAGGACGGGCCGGCACTCATGCGATTTGCATCCCTTGGTTTGCCAAGATCCCCCTTCCAAAAAACTGGAAAAACACACATTAAAAATCTTACAACAAAACATATTGAATGTAAGGACCTTCGAACGCATGAAAGCATCGCGGCTTGATCGCGCTGGTGACCCTGAATAGTCACTGAGGGCAACTGAACACTAGTAGTGCGCTCATGAAGCGGTATCAAGCATCGATAATGACCATTCAGCATATGAAAGAGTAGCCTAAAAGACTAGTAGCAACCATATCAACCAACCATTGCTTGCGACTCGTTTCACCTTTCCACTTTTTCACTGCAAGCGCAGGCGGTTTTGGGTATGGTGAAGCCGGTGTGGCTTGGATCCGAGCCGCACTCGGTAACCCTGCAGGTGCCATGCTGATGCAGAACCGTGACTCATCTTTGCTAGCGCAATATCAAGATTTTCCAGCTGGTTTGCACAAAAAATCGGTACTCATTGCGGAACACGTGAGCTTTGAAGGTCATCGAACAGCGATGGAACAAATTCACTGCTTCTCATACTATCCACCCATATGTAAATAAATAAATAAATAAATATATATATATATATACATATAAACATATGTATACATGTTTCCATGTACGCATGGTACCTGGACACATCATCGCGATCACTGGCGAAGTCTTGGCCTTTTGCTTAAAACGTAAACAGCTGCTCGGGCAAAGCGCCCGTTCTTTACAGTGGCAACTGTGGCAACGGTCACTTCTCCCATGGAAACCTGGGAATGTGCAACTTCGGGCTGTTAGGTGGTGAAAACAAGTTATGAAACCACAGCATCATCAACTAATATTGGGTCATGAATCAAAATCAGTGAATATTGGCTAAGCTGATTCTATGAAACCAATATTAAGATTTGTTGAGCATTGCCAACCAGTGTTGACCAGTACAATCATTGGTCTCACTTGAAAGCAACATTGAAAACATTATTTCATATTTACCATTCTGAAGCATGACTCAGCCAGTAGTGATAGGAACTTACTGATTCTTAATGCCAATCCTGAATTAACAAACCCATGGTTGATTACTAATGGCCCGAATCCCGGGAAAGCCTTGGTTTCCCATTAAATGGTACGCCCCAATTCAATCCAATTCGTAATACTCGTTGGTGGTTTCAACCCCTATGAAAAATATGCTTGTCAACTACATTGTCAACCAACCATTCGTTAATAACTACTAGTGAAAATATAAAACATGTCAATCAAACCACCACCCAGAAAATGGCTTATTAATCCAGGGTTCACATCCATCAGCCATGACTGGACCATTGGATCTTGTAAACCTCGCCGTCCTTGACTACAAAGCGTTGAAACCGTTGCCATGGAGTTACGGCCCGGGGGCTCAAACAGCTCCGTCGTAGCCACCATCACGACATGGCGTGAACCAGCAGTCGCCAGGGACGGTCTGGCATCCAAATCAGTTCATGGTTTCTCTTCTTCAGGTGTATCACATATCTAAGAAGAACATGATTTTTAGAAAAGTGCACACTTGCATTTGTATTTTCTTTTCATCTACAAGTGCACATTGGAAAAGTGTCCGTACATTGGATGATGCATTGTAAATTACATGAGGCATTTATGTAGAGCTAATGTACAGTTTACATACAGTATAATAGGTTATCTGCAACTGATCTTATACGATATATGTTCTCTATAATCTCAAGAGATCCTGTAATCATACACGACCATTCTGGCACACCCATCAATCGTGGTGAGCTGGCTATGTCGCTACCATCGGAAGCTCCTTGGCGCTGCTTATCTTGCTGGACCCTGCTACTTCAAACATGACCAAGCCTCATTAACCATGATGAACCATCCGCAACCACCACGACCCATGAAGAAGTGCAACAGTGGTGATAGCACTGTTAGGCCGTCCCTGGCTTGCGAGTAAGGTGGCCTTTCGAAACGAGCCGTCAAAGTGCAGCTGTTTGTCTCACTGGAGTGGCAGCGAGTGCAATCATGATCACACCAACATGCAAAAATGATGAAACATATGCAAACATATGCAAAAAAACCAACCTGGACATATCAATCACGCCTTTGGATCGCATCACTGGCCACTGAGACCTGTGAGAGGTGTCGATTGCCGAGTTCCAATCCCTAGTCGCTCGTACTTCTCACAGGCCTCACAGACGTCTTCTGGGCGGTCCCAGAATTCTGCAGAGCCGTGTTGTTGAAGAGACACCGTTCTGCAGGCCGCTTTGCTTCAAGCTCCAAGAAACCTCAAAGCATCAGTTGTGACCCAGTGAACGGGTCCCAACCATGGATGTACAAAGTCGTGGCATGGGCAATCGCCCAACAGCTTGGAGTGGCGCCAGCAGAGCTCAAACATTACACCTGGAAATGCATCAATGTCGTTGAACATCATGACCGCCACAACTAACCACTAACCAACCACCAACCATTGACCTGATGTTTTTTTTCTCCTAGATTTGCTTTGAACGATTATTGGTTTTTTGTCTTGAAATGTTCAGTTCTGGTGCCTCTTTTTGGAAGGTACGCTGCTGGAAGCCACTTCCATCAAACTCGTCAAGCCGACGCGGAGGGGCGCCCAGCTGTGGCCGAGCGTGGGGCAACGCTACCAGTGATGTCATGATATGTGAAAGTACGCCTCGAAGCAATTCGGTCATGCATGGGAAGGTGCACCTCGAAGCAAAATAATTTCCACAAATAAAATGCATGTAAGGTGTGAGCAAATGATGATGGTCAATGATGATTACCAACGGTTGATCTTCCAGTGGAGCGAGAAGGTCTGCTGACAGCAACCCTTGATGACACCCTTGGACACTGCATGGCTTATCAAAGAGTCCCTCCGTCGTTCAGATCGCTACTGTGAGCGTTGGCCCCAGCTCCAGTGGATTCGGCTGTTAGCCGAGCTCGGTGGCAAAAAGGGTTACGCAATCAGCAACGAAGAATGCCCAGATCCAATTCCTTGAGCGTCCGGCGGTTATGGGCACTGTTGCTGAAGGGTGCTTTTGATTTTTTCATTTTTTCAACAAAGAATGAGACTTAACTAAATGCTCTTGGTGACTCCCGAGTTAAGTCTGAACGTTTGAGAAACTATAAACTGCAATGATCTCCCCGGAAAACACGTCATAATGGCTAAAAAGAAAGCTTGTACCAGGTCACCATGGCTGAATTAGGCCAGATTGATTTCTGAAATCTTCAGAAGGCATGCGCTGGATGTGAATAGCATCAGCAGAGTTTGCACAACCTGGAAATGCTGGGCAGCTTAGTAGGCCCTTCCCCCGTTGCCATGGGATTTTTGCCAGGAAAGCCGCTAGCCGCGCCATCAAAATCAGTCATACCAGTACCGCTCCCCTCATATTGGTCCCCGGTGCCAATGGCGATTGACCAAATGGTCCAACCACTGGGTTCATGGCCATCCTGCGGGTGGTGACTTTTACAATGACCCCCTGGTGTAAACTCCTTTGCCGTGATCAGCCACATTTGAAAACAATAATCAGCGATGATCAGTGACATGACCAGCAAAGCCAACTTCAAGCTGGTCACCAGCAATTCTTCACACATTCCCATCATTTCCATTCATTTCCTATCTGTTGGTGGAGCCTAGCGCAAGGCTCCGCGCCTCCACAGCTACATGCTGCTACATGCTACTCATCGGTGCCTGAAGCCCTGGCCCTGGCCCTCCAGCCCTGTGGAGCCAACCGTGGAAGGTTGAGCAGCTGGAAGCAGATCAGTTGACCACCGATGACCAACCAATAACTGTCATCAAGAGTTGCTGCAGTAATCATTAATCAAATGCAATCAAATCATCATGAATCCACTTACTGTAATCATCAACTCCAGCTTGACTGAACCGCAATATCTACCACTCCAAACATCACGATGTCTGCGCAGGGCTCAATGGGCATAGAGCTGCCGCAACTCCATGTGGATGTACCTCGTCGTGAGTTGGGAAAAGCCCATGGGCTGCGCACATGAAAGCAGGGGATGTGATGAGATTTGCCAACGAGTTTTTTGATGCCAATTTTTTCGCTTGCAAAAATGGCTAGTACATGCTATTGACTAGGGGAAATGCATCATCAAGCACCGAAAAAGCAACAGCAAAAAAGAAAGAATGGAATAACCTGAATAAATCATAAAATTTGAAGCGTGGCTCACAGTCCCTATGCCTATGACGGTGTAACCAGTTGCCTGTGTCCAGTCCACGGCTAGGCTCGTAAGCACCACCAGCCGGCCCTGTCACTGTTTTTGCTGCTCCTGTAGCTACGGTTTCAGATTTTCAAATGTTCAGCCTGTATATTTCATGGGACTGGGCTAGTAGGAGCTGTTAACCGGTATTTGCCAGTCATTTACCATAATGTAAAAGAATAGTTGTTAATAGCTGGTTAACTAGTCTGGCATGACTATTGCATGTTTCTTCGTACAGGCGTTCAATACTAATATGATGTTAGAGTGAGGGGGTTTGTGTCATCCGAATCGGATCACCTGCAGACTCCGACCCAAGAGCTGAACGCCAGGCCAAGTCGCCTGGAGCCCACACGTGACGACGATGACGATGAGGATGACTATGATGATGACAACGAGGATGATGATGATGATGATGGTGGTGGTGGTGGTGGTGATGATGGTGGTGGTGGTGGTGGTGGTGATTATGATCATGATGAAGAAGATGATGTTGCTGATCCGGATCCTGACCCCACAGTAAAGCATCCAACGAGGCACATATCGCCATCCACGCTGGAAGAGCTGCTCGACAAAGGACCCGCTCTTGGGCTTTCATCCTCCGGGCCTGGCTCCTCCTGGGCGGCTGGGAATGCTATGGAGGTTGGTTACTCCTTGTGCTGTACATGAACTGCGAGGAAGTTGGTGGTTAAGGATGTTTGCTGGTGGGGAATTGATGTCAATTGCTGGTTAGTTTGTGGTTGATGGTCGATTGCTTGGAAATGGATGGTTCAATGATGTTTCATGTATGGTAAATTGATGGTCATGACGGTAAATCATGCTTCATCATTAGGACTACCCACTATGGGTTTTTATTCTACATGCCGCAGCAACAGGTTCACAAAGCAAAGAAAATGTCAGTTGTCATTGCTTGTGCCTACATGGCAGTTTCTTGAAATGGGGGTACCCCTAAGTCATCCAATACTAATAGTCATGTATAATAATAGGCCAACCATTTTTGAGGTCCGAGTTTTGATAAACAACCTGCATCAAGAGATACATAGTGAAAAGTTTACGCATTGCCTCTACAGCATCGCTACCAAACCTGAAAGTTAGGCTGCCAACCTTCGCAGTGCACCGCCCTCCATTTGGTTGGGGCACTCCTGCTAGCTCCTTGGCTCCCCCATTAGGTGTAGGGATACCCCTGGCTCCAAGTTGCTCACAACAGTCAGCTCACCAACGAGACCGTGGAGCTGCGTCTAAACCAATTGATGGCCCCCGATGGGTTCAAACCTGGCCTCCGGTGCTTTTTACCCACGGTGGTACCTACGAACCATCCAAAGGATAGCCATTAGCAATGGGGAAAAATGGGGAAACCGAACTTGTTTTGGGTCCATTCTCGGAATAACCCAGATGCCAACCCCAGAAATTCGCCCAAAATTTCTCGTTGCAAGGGACGATGATGGCTTTGCAATTCATCTCGCCCACCAGTAGCGTTTCCGTCCCAGGGAAAGGCGAGACAAACTTCGTGCCCCGCAACGAAGGTTCCTGCACGGCACTGCGGGCATCCCAACAGCAGGTTTCAAGGTTCCCGGAACCCACATCCCCTGAGAGTTTTCTTGGAAGATGGTTGTACCACCCCCTAGTTCTAGAGATTGAAACCCAACAGCATCCTGAGGTTGGAAAAACCAAATCATTGGCAGGAGACAGGCAGGATTTCCTTGGTTGCGAATGATTGTAACACAGGGAGTGCTATGTAAAGTTATCACTGGGGCAAGAGATCGCAACTTCGGCGAGGCCATGTTGCAAAGGGGTAACGACAAAAAGACATCGGTAATGGTGGGTTCCTTGGAAATGGCAAGTAATCAATGATACTCTTGATCAACTACTTAATTAACTACCTTGCTAACTTATTTTTTTTGTGACTAATTCATCAATTACCAAACTAACTAATCAATTTATCAATTAATTGATTAATTCATTAAGGGGTTAACTGGTGACAAATTGATGGTCAATGATGGCATTCGGGGTGTGGTGGGTTCCTCCAGACCGCGCCGCGAGAGATTTTCAATGGGAGCCATCATACGCCACTGGTATACTGAACCCATCCCAGTTTCGATCACTGGATGTTCGCTGCTGGGTACCAAGGGCCTTCCTTGAGCAGCCATGTCACTGTGGAATTCCAATAAATGGTGGCGTTGAAGCAGCACGGGAGCACGTCCTTGCAAGGATGCCCTGCAAAGTGGGCGTTCGCATGCGCTTGAATCCAGTTGGACACATTTTGCCTGTCGCCGTGATATCAGCTGGGCAGGAGATGGAATGACAAGTTGGAAGGAATGATAGATGCATAGCAGGATGGATGGATAGATGGATAGATAGAAGGGTAGATCGAAAGATAGATAGATAGATAGATAGAAAGATAGAAAGATAGACAGGTAGACAGATAGATGGATGGATAGATAGACAGATAGATAAATAGATAGATAGAAAGACAGATAGACAGATGGATAGATAGATAGATAAATAGATAGATAGAACGATAGACAGACAGACAGATAGACAGATAGACAGATAGACAGATAGATAGATAGATAGACAGACAGATAGATAGATAGATCAGATAAATAGATGGATGGATGGATGGATGGATAGATAGATAGATAGATAGATAAATAAATCAGATAAATAGATGGATGGATAGATGAATAAATGGATGGCTAGATAAATAGATGGATAGATGGACAAACGGATAGATAAATAGATAGACAAATAGATAGATAGATAGACAGGTAGATGGATGGATAGAAAGAAAGAAAGATAGATGGGACAAAACATGGATAGATGGAAAATGGATAGGTAGATAAATGGGAAGACACACAAACAAATGGATAGAAGGACAAAAAATAGACACATGGATAGATAGATGGATGGATTGATAGATGCAATGCACAAATATGCTATAACCTCTATTGCCTGATACTATATGCAAAGTACGGGTATGATAGCACGATGGCAAAGCAGTTAGTGGTTATAATTCCCTATGTTAATGTTTTGTACAAAAATGGTATGATGGTTGCTGATGCTAGATCGCCAGCATGGCTGTCTTGAAGCAATATTGTCCATTGCTGATGACAAACAAGGTGATGGTTATACTAGTCAGTAAAATAAGAATAAAACAAAATCCAGCCCAATGGCAACTATAGAGCACGATCCAATTAACAATTGCCATCATTGACTAAACAGTTCACTGTGATGATGCATGCTGCATCATAAGCCAAGCGACAACGGACTAGTAACTCTACAATATTGCGATTCACGATGGGGTGACACCATCTATAATGGATAAGAATCCAAAATAGCCATGAATTCTCAAGGGCCAATTCCAAAAAACCCACCAAGAAGGAAATGTTGAGCAACAAGATCAAGATGGCAGTGTACAGCTACTCAAACCTTCGTACCGTCCTGAGGAATCCATGGTGGTGCCAAGCCATTGAAGGTGTGGTGCGTACTGGAATGCTTCTGCTAATGTCATAAGGACATTACTCAGGTATATCTGAAACATATCAAACATATCCAAATGGGGGTTTCTTGAGATTGAGAGCCCAAAAATTGGATGGTTTCTTGCTATAAATGGTCAAGATTCACTGATTGGGTGGGTCCCCTATTTTGAGAAACACCCAAATGGACCTTCCCATTCTTGTCCCATGGGCAAAACATGGCAGTGCTGGATCCGCCTGTGATTGGGCTTGAGCCATTCGACCAAGTTGGGAAGATATCTGGCTTTACATTCTGCCGGTAAGCTGAAGGTCAAACTCACCGACCGGATCATAAAGTCCGCTTCCACACTCCTGAGTCGCGAGGGAACCACAACCAAGCTAACGGCTGAGAAATCGGTAGCGAAGAAATTCCTTGAAACAAAGATTCAAGTTGAAATAGAAAACAAAGGATGCAACTTAATAGAAAACAGTTGAGTACAACTTAAACAGCTAAGTAATGTTAAACAACCTTCCTTGAAAGGATCGGGTTCAAGAAATGCATCGCAATCACAACAACGTTGCTCGCCATGGCTCCCAACATCCACTGTGAGGTCGATCTTCTGCAAACTGTTCCTCCAAGCATTCCGAAGTGTTCCAGTGAAGACTCGATCAGAGAGTAAGAGGAAAACAGAGAAATAGAAATTTAGAGAATCAGGAAGAAAGAAATAAGAGAATTGGAGAATCAGGAAAGAAGAAAAACAAAGAAGGAACACTCTGTAGAATAAGGGAGAAAGAAAGAGAAGAAGGAAAATCAAACAAAGGATGCCTTCCTAGTGCAAGGGAAGAGGCTTCCAAGAAGAAAGGGGAAAGAAGTTGGGTGAAGAAGTCGGGTGAATTCGAGAACACCACGTGACATCATGTGGCATCATGTGCCCTGAAAGACCCTGTTTTGTTTCAACTGGGAGATTTAAAGAATCCGAGGGTTCTTTAGGGGTACAACAAATCTGGGCCCAAAATTGCGGATTGGCAATGCCCACCATTCACAGCCCAACAATGGGTTCAAGGGTATGGTCATCGACTCACCACATGATGTCTTGGAATCCTGGTGGGTCTACCTACCGGTGCACCGGTGGGAAGTCCAACCATGGGGGGATCAAATCGTCGGGTCGGCACTCGAGGTTTTACCGAAGCCGTACTGAAGAATGGGCGAGTTGATGGATTCATATGGTAACAATAATATAGTCATCAAAAACTATGGCACTGTGATAACCACTGAATAATCAATTCACAATCGATGGTTAAATTGTTTCAAACACATTGAAGGATTGGTTAATGACCGGGGTTGGCAAATAGCTACGGTAATACTATTGAGCAATACCATGGTTATGACCGTTGCTTGATTTCGCATAGCCACGACCATCGTTGCTATTATTAGCCATACTGTTGGTTGGACAGCTTACCTTTCTCCAAAGTTAGCAATCAGTTAGTTGTCAATGGATATCACCACTACCCTGTGATAGGATGTGACCAGGAAGGGGCGCAGCAATGACAATGGCAAACCATAGGTGCCATGTTGGTAACCAACCCTCCTAAACGCTGAGTCGGATATCCTTCCCCAAGGGATATGCCTCTAACAGTCAGTCAACGATTAAACGTTAGCACATGCACTCTCTATTCACCATCGCCAGCCATGATTAACCCCTGTCATTAACCATCATTAGCATTCATTAGCCACTAGTAGCATCTATAAAACATTCCCAGCCAACAACTAACAAACATTCATTGCCATCATTGTCAATTAAACATTATCGATAACCATTGGAACAATCAACCAGCATCAAACCAATTTTATCCACCATCGATCAAATTACCAATTATGCACCATAATGACCATCAACCCACCATCATTAACCATGAGCGAAGTTGAAATAGAAGATTGAACTGCAGCATCATTACCTGGTTGGCGTTTGAACCACCCCTCCAAAAAATATGCTTGTCAACCAATTTAATCATCCCAAATATTGGGGAACGATAAAGAATGTTCAAAACCCCCACCACTATCAACTACTGTCATTGACTACCATCATTATTAACCAGCAACTGGTCACAGCTGATCTCTCTCGTTTCTCAAGCTTTTGTGGCGGCTGAGCTACAACTTCTTCAGGTCGCACTGTCCTGAGTGCGGGGACCCTACTGATGGGGCCTGGATGGTTAGTGGCTGATGGATGGCAATGATGGTTGATGGTTGATGGTTGATGGTTAAGGATGGTTGATTCATAGGAGTATTGCGACCTCGGAACTTTCCTGCTCCGATGATGGTATTCTTATTACGATTGCTGCTGCTACTATTGCTAGCATATTGCTATTTCTGTTAGTGCTCTTACTACTATCCTCATTGCTATTGCATTTGCATCACGCTGCTATTGTTACCGCTACTATGGCTACAATTTGCTAATGCGATTTGTACCCCTACGTATCCGCGTGATAGTTGATTGATGGTTCAGCTCAGGATGGTTGATTCATATCTAAGTATCATAGCCTATCTTTCTATCTATCTATCTATCTGCATACCTAGCAATCTGAGTGTGCGTCAGTCCGTCTCCCTCTGTCTATTCATCTGTTTCAACATCCGACAATCTAACGATCAGTGTCTCTATCTGTCTATCTTTCTTATCTATTTATTAAATATCTGTCTATCTGTGTGTCTATCTACCTATCTGTCTATCTGTCTGTCTCTCCATCTATCTAGCCATCCAAGACTTGTTCTCCATCTGTATCTATCTCTATCTGTCCCTGCCCAACTCTAATTTGATCGCTTTTGGTCCTTTTTGGAACGTCAAAAAACGTCGCATGCCCGTCAGTTTTGTGCGATTGTGACTTTCAAACGTGCTTCGCGCAGCAGCTGCATGCAATTTTTTTTTTGCAATGTGGACTTGCACAGACACCTCTCTTGACATCATCTCTTATTCTCTAACATCTCTTCTCTGAAACTACCTGCCTGCAACTTTCCATGAGTCGGACGTTTGACTTGCAAACTACCTTCGAATAGTCGGAGATTCACCATGGATTCTCTGGTTACTCATGCGTCCCACCAAATTCTTCGTAGTCAACAAGCAGCTTTGGCTTGTGGGTGCTCGTGACTCCAGTAATCTAGCTACCTCTGCGGCCAACATATTTTCTTTTTTGCAATTCTAGGAATTGGATGGAATTGGAAGAAGCATTTGTCCGGTGCAATCCACAGATTGCTCTTATGGTCAGCTGTTGGTCCTTAGCTTGGCTGAATGCAATGATACTGTCAGTGCTGCTGTTGGGGCACTTTCAAGAGTTCGTTTGCCAAAAGGGAGCGTGAAAAGCTACATGCCTAAACCACTCCATTGAGCCCATGAGTACTCATGAGGCTTGACAAAGGTTCAAGTTGAAAACACAAGCGCTGGAGATGGCCAATCACTTGGATCCACTTAGTGATGAACTTTGGATTTTTGATCCATGGTGGCTCGAAATTTCAAGGGTTCAACTTTGATGGAAGAATCGATGGCCCTCTCTGGTTGAGCTAAGTCGATCTGCTGCAGGTGGACTGACCTCCCGTTGCAGCCAAGCAGCGACTGCTCCTGCTGCTGTTGCTGCTGGATTTGCTGCTTCTGGATTGCACGGTTCCCGCTTCTCAGCGATGCAACCCGCGGTCAGATTGCGGAAGGGGAAAAATTGGGTACTGAAGGGTAATCAAGGGTAAAATTGGTCAAAAGTTTGATTAGGTAGTTGAGGGTTTATCAATTGCAAATTGGTCCATCAACATTGATTGGTACAACCATTGATGATATGGTGATGGGTCATATCCAACCCACCAACAAATGGGTAGATGAACGTCTCAACGAAGACTATTGTGGGACGTGCGTCAGGGTATAAGGGTTACCCAACCAGGGTACCAGGCCAACAGCCATATCCATCCCTTCTGGCAGTCTATTTCTCATTTGTCCCTAGTTCTTGATGTCGAACATCATGAGGCACTTGTTGTCTGACCGCAGAAATCTGCCATGCATCCCGGCATTTGCGAAATGTGGCAACCGATCCCGAGTGTGACGTGAGCATCTAACTTTTCAGACTTCTCACCATGCAACATCAGTTTGCAACCTTTTCTGGTCGATTCATATGAATTTAAATTCATAATCCCCTTATATGTGTAATCACAAATATTTGCGGAAACTCCTGGTTTCCTGACAGCTGGATCTGCCATCATTATTGTTCGTTGTTGGTGCGTTATTCTCTGCCGGCCGTCGCCGTTGAACCAGGGAAATTAGATGTGATTGCCCACCGTTCTGGTCGGCCTCCCATGAATGACAACCTGGGCTTCCGTGAAGCCATTGCTGATCAGTCGTCATGGCAACCCGCAGCAAGCGGGTTGCACCCGAGCCATCAGCAGGCATTTTTTTCAACACATCTGACATGCTGAATACCATCACCTTCCATGATCTCTTTTTGTCCGCTGTTTCTCAGTGGGGATCAGCAACTGCCATCAAACATCATCAAACACGGAGGGATAGAATTCATCAAGCCACCCTATGAATCATCGTGGAAAACATCAACTATTGTCAACACATGAATAGAAATTTCAATCAATCATGATTGATGATTAACATTGATCAACCATGTTTTGACAGTCGTTCATGACCGATGATCAACCATCTATCATCAATCTCACTATGGCTTTCATCTACCACCACCCATCTATCATGAATCAACTCCCTATATTGACCATGATTAACGACGATAAACCACTTTTGATCCTTATTATTTCACATCAACCAACGCTTCGGGCGAGTGGAAGCGCGCGCGCGATCAACTTGTTTTGTCACGTCCGCAGCCAAGCGTTGTGTTTGTTTATGTCCAGGAACGTCTTAGGATCCGCTCCCGAGACACTGCATCTATACATGCGCACACAACGCAACGCCTGTAGGACGCAACCAACAAATTCCAAAATTCTTGCCCCACCCCACATACCCCACCCCATTCCCAACCCAGCATCAACTTGGTTGGCAAGTGCAAGCGAAGGTTAATAACATCCCACCCCACCCCACCACATCCCCTGAAAAACACCCCATTACGAAACCTCGCGCAGGCCGTAGCGTGATTAACATCCCCTGAAAAAACACCCCGTTCCCAACCAATCATTTGAACAAACAGGAAAATAAAAATGTTTCAAACCTGGTAACCAGCCGCCAAATCATTAACAAATGAACATCAATTAACTCATAATCAGTCTGAAGATTGTACATTAACTAATGTAAACTGATTTTTTGAAGAATGTAGTTACAAAAAAAAAAGAATAGATGATTCAAATCGTGACTGGCTCGTCTGCCCAAGGTGCTGGACGACGGCGCTTGGGCCCTCATTGGTACGGGCTGCTGAAAGCGTCTCCTTAGCGCCGAGTCCCCTGCTGGGCCCCGAATGCTGAGCGGGCCTGGGGAGAGCGTAACAACCTGTAGATGTACAAGCAAAACAATAAATAGATCATCAAAATAACAAAATCACTATATATCTAAATAAATATAAATACAAATAGAAAACATATAGTTAACTATATATCTAAATAAATATGTATATCTATATAAAATATTCAAATATTCATATATAAAAATAGAAAATATAAATAAATGTATATATATGGTCACCCCCTCTATATATATATGTATATATATATATGGAAGTACATTCTTCAATATCAAGATTAACAATCTATAAATGTAAATGATTTAAACAATGTAAATGCATATGTATGCATCTCTCTGTCGATATTGTTGGAAAATAAGCTACACATATGAGGCTATCTAATCATGTGTCTATCTACATCTATCTTCTGAAACTAGTGATAGTACCCTGACCGCAACATTGGTGCATGTATAGATGTCTATTAGCACCATTGGGTGTAATGTAAACATGTACATTTACCTCATCAAACATAAACATTCAGCAAATGCGGAACATGTGTACATTTGAGCCATATTTAGACCACGAATGTGAATACTCATATGATTTTGCAAATGCGGAAACCACACATCAATCAACATACAACACAGTAGCTGACAGCGATGTTGCTCGAAAAGAAACATGGCCTGTTTTTCCGTTGGACTACGACCATCACAAGTCTTGAGCGTTAGCAGTAAGCATCTTTTGAGCATTAAGCATGATTTCAGCAATGAGCAGTGTTGAGTACGATTAGCAACCACCGCCCACCCTCATCATAGATTGTGGTCGATTCCTCAACATGACGAGTGACAAGTCCTTTGCATTAATGATCAAACAACATGAGCATTTATGCAATCACAAACTTCCACGGTGAATAGGGAAACTCTATGGAAACTCACTATCCATTTGCTTATTTCTGACCATCCTCAAGGTTCAGCCAGTTGCTTCTCCACCATTCGGCCACGTTCCCACAATGCAAACATGCCATGGTCACAGTCCCCACCCGATCCAACTCCAATGGATCAACGGCACGTCCGATGCCCAGGTTCCCCAAGATATGTCGCATGTCGCCGTCGGGATGAATCAATGAGCCGGGGTCCACTGGGAGGCAGTCCTCCATATGCTGGAGACCTACTGAAACGTAATGCTTTCTGTGGAGGCGCGTTTGGACAAGGAACTGCTGACATGAAGTTGTGGTAACGTGGGCTGTACAAGGAATTGCTGACATGAAGTTGTGGTAACTTGGGAGGTTCAACCACCATGAAGGCTATCTCTACCATTGTTATATCATATCCCACCTGTAAAGCCAACTGCGCAACCAAGCCGTGGTGTAATGGAACGTTTCAGTATCATCCTGAGCCCCAAGTCGCTCCTGTCTTGCTCAGGCACTGAATGTCATACCGCAGTGGCTATTGACAATCAACTTGGGCGATGTCAGGTATTGATTTTTTTGCCTTGCCCAGCGGTTATAACCCAACAGTTGCATTCTTATGAATATGACCGGCCAGTAACCATTGGTGGCTGCCCAACTAGTCATTCATAATCCATTTATTCATCATGGACCTGTTGGACAACCAGAAAGGGAACCGAGGGGGCGTGAAAACAATCATTCAACATTGTCAAGGATCGCAATGTAACCATCATCCACCGCCATCTGCAAACACCATTTGACCATACCCCTGGCTCCAAATCGCTCCCTCCCAATCATCCTTTACTAACCACTTATGGTAATAAACCAACAATTTCAGGGGTACCCCTGGCTCCTGGCCTCGCTCCCCCATCCGGACTCCTGCGGGTCATCATGGGAATGCTCCAGGCGTTCCACTCGATCCCCCGAGGAATCGTTGCTGATTCCGATCCTAGGGCTGACAGGTCGCTGATGGTGGGGTCCCAGCCACTTAGAGCTGTTGGTTGATAACTACCGGGTGAAATCTGCCAGTTGTAGGGGGTGAAATAATCCGATTTGATTATTTATATTATATATCTGCTGGGGGCCCACCTTGTAGTGGTTGCTGGCTGGGCCAGGAATGTTGGTTGATGTTGATGGCAAATCATCATGAATTCATGGGGGATAGTTTATCGTGGGCTGCTGAAGATGGTGGGCTGCAAACTTCAATAGCCTTGGGGGCGAAGGGTCAGGATTGGTACTGGCGATTGGGATGACCCATTGTGGTCAGGTGCTCAGAGCAATTATAGCTCCTGCCCATGGGGACCGAGGCTTCGCTGAAGGTATAGACAATCGCTTGCTGATCTGCAGATTGCACTTACAAACATGGACACCAAAACATAACCGTATAGATCATTCACAAAACATCACTGACACGTTTTTTTCACTAACATCTCGAGATCCAAGTCTGAATAAAGATACGTGGCACACATAGATACAGGGTGCATGACATTCTTAGACGAGACGGTTGGGACGTTCGCTATTGAGAAGCCAACAAAGAAAATCCGTTGGTGGAAGACTTCAACGGATCAGAGATTTGAAACCTTGGAACTTAGGCTGAGCCCATCCGAGGTGCCTGCATGGCTGGTTGGACTTCGGTTCTCCCATGAAATCTGCGAAAGTTTCGGATGCAAACGAAAATTCATTGTCACTTCAAACAACTTTTCCCAAGCAATATGCGGCCCGCAGTTGGGCTGCATGAGGTTCGCCACGCAACCGACTCAACTCCATGGTGACAACAAACACCAGTGCCCGCTGCCAGCCCATGGCCCACCCTTGAGATTCAGCCAAGCGGCAAATGTTCGTTTTCCTAAGTGAGCTGATGGTCAGCCGGGGGACAATAAGCCGTAGTATGGTCAGCTGGAACCTGGTATGGTCGTTTCCCTGAAATCCAGCAGTTCAGAAAAGCACCAGCTACAGCACTCAACGTTCTCAAGCCTCCAGGATTGCCGTCTCACGTGACCGGCTCTTCAACCCAGCGGGAAAGCCATCCTATTGGGCATTAGGCCTTTTATCATCATCAAGCGTGATTCAGCGGTGAACACCATTTATTACCGACTGTGAATCAGCAGTAGCAACTTAACAACCACAATCAGCCGCCATTAATCCGTCAATTAGGCCTGAAGTGTTGGTATAGTAACCCCATTCACCACTATCATTACCAGTAATTACAAAGCATCATCAAAAATCAACGACCATCCTCAGCACTAGCTTCACAAAACCATTATTGTATAAAAACCACAGGTGGCTATGCTTATCTTCATTGACCAGCACTGAAACATCAGTGAACCATTGTCCACAACTAAACACCACCCCCAGTCAATCCACCACCTAACCAGTTAACCCCTAAACCAACCAGCAGTTCAACAACCAAGTAAGCACCAGTTGTTGAACCGTTCTTATTGGTCATTACCCCCCATAATTTACAATCTTTAACTATAGATGTAACCACCAATAGGTTGAGATATACCCACTAGTGACTTCTTTCAGCCCTATCGAATTACAAGCCATAGTAACCACTGCTAACCATTCCTAACCCTGCTTTCACGCCCATACTCCGTTGGTTCTTAGCCATTCTTAAGCACACTTTCAACCATTGTTGGTGGTTTTTACTCCCTATCATTACCCATTATTCACAGTTGTAACCCCTATAGACCACCATTACCCGCAGGTAAGCACACAGGTACGCATAGATATCACCATGCTTAGGTCACCCGGTAGCTCTGGCCCTCCCTTCAAGGGGAGGCACCCCTGGCTCCAGCCGTCACCAAGCAGGACTAGGGCAAGATACCTTTTGAACAACCATTCTTACCCATAGGATGAAACCCATACCAGGATTAACCATTAGTAGCTTGTTATTGAGCCACATAACCCCCAGGTTAACCATATAAACCATACCACCATGCTACGACCATGGTTAAGCACCCCTTGGAGGCCTCCCATCGCTGAACTCCCAGGCTTGGCGCGGTGGAGGTCAGCGATGGCACCGTGACATGGAAGAGCTCCGCGCTGAAGCTGACGCCGCTGGAGTCCTGCAACGCGTCGGTGGTGAAGCAGCCGCGCGGTGGACCGGAACCGTGGGCGAATGAATGGTTGATGTATGGGTGGTTAATTGGTGGGTAATCATGGATGAAAATATATGAAAATAGGTGGTGGTCAATGATATAAGGAATGAAAATGGTTCAGGAGTGGTTGGTGATGATTAATTATGAAACTTTCTGCTTGAAGTAATGGTTTCCGTGCATCAAACTTGAGGGGGAAAGAAGGCCCAAAGTGTCTCTTAAGGATCCAGCTGTGAAACGAGTTGGTGGCCAGCGAAAAAAAACGTCCTTCTTGAAAGGAGGGGGAAAACTGGCCAAGATAACTATGCTTGTCATGGCCAAAAATGCTTTGCAATGGGTAAATAATCACACTTGTGGTTGGCTGATGGGTGTGGTTGTCGTTGTTCTTGTTGGTAAAGTAGGGAAGGTGCCAACCCCATTCCTCAACTACCAGGCATTAGCACTGCAGGGTTGAAACCTGAAAAAGCGTTGAATTCGTCACGCTGCTACAGCTGAGACTGGATATGGATGCTATGAAGCACAAACTCACCATTGACCACCACTATCACGAACCAAGGTCATTAATCTCCGAGTAATCCATGAGAAATGAAGAATGATTGAAATCAGTGTTGACCACCACTATCATGAACCACTACCAGCCCGTAATTCATCATCAGTCGAGTGTCAATCTGTTTCCGGTCGATCATCCCAACTTTGGATTCCATACGTTGGATCAACTAAGGAGAATTCGATGAACAGATTTTACTCAATAAATTCCACCTTGGATACACAATGTCGGAACACATGCCACGCCAGGGCAGCATTCGCAGTGGCATCCATGCTTCCATCGAGAAATACATGGGATTCCTATTTGATCCCCAGCCCTCCCCTCAAACCACTGGATAGGACATCGTGGGTCCAACCAAAAATTCCCCACAACTGCACTGCTGGAGGGCAAATCCCCAGTCCAAACTCGAAGTTTGATCACCATGGGGGTGTTTCTCAAAATAGGGGACCCCCAAATCATCCACTATGAATCATTTATAGTAATCAACCAACCATTTTTGGGGTAACCCCCATGGCTTGAGAAACCCCCATTGGGCTGGTCACAAATGGTCACAGGCGTCCCCTGGGCGCAGGTCGTCCTTCATATCCAAGTGCAAGGACCGCGCGGGAGCGTTGGCTTGCGAGGACTCCGTGATGAAATCCTCGCGGGGATCACGAAATATCCACTCAAAGGAACGCAAATATATTAATATATTAAGTATATAAATATATACATAAATGGACAATAAACAAAGAAACAAATCAATAAATCAATAAATCAATCAATCAATAGTTAAATAGATAAATAGAAATGAATAGATAAATATAAACAAAGAATAAACAAATGAATAAACAAACAATAAACAAATAGACAAATAACCAATGGTTAATGATGCCTCATTTCCAGTAGATCCAGAGGTTTTGTCGCATAAGTTTCATCAGAGGAGCGAGCTCTGCAGATTGAAAGCTGCTGAGCCGGCAGGAATCGTTTCACCAATCCCTCCTTCAGTTTGCTGTTGGCAGTAGCAGAGGGTTGCATAGCAGGTGCTTAGCTTCAACCATAGTTAAGTAGCATAGGAAGCCAAAGTGGAGTCACCATCATTCACAACAGGCCCTTACCATTTACCAGAAATGTATACACATTATAGCCATTCAACCCAATTGATGAAATATCATTTCTACTCAAAAATCTCAACCCAGCGGGAGTATACAAGGCGGGGCCCCCTAGTAGGGTAACTACCAGCTATGGTAATAATAACTACAGTTAGATGGCTTTTGAACCACCTTAAACTACGGGTCCCCCCTTGTAAAAGCATATGTGACCACATAATAACTCAATCAAATCCCCAGGTTTTTGGTGCGAAATCAGCAGCAGAGTTCCCAGCACTGCGCAACAGCACCGACTCTGCACCGCAGTCCATGAAACGTTGCTGATCTTGCGGCGCAATGTATCGAGAGAATGGCATCCCGTCCAAGGTGTTGTTGTTGTTGGATCCGAAATGGCCTCGATTCCAAGCAATTTTCTCGTGTCATCTTGCCAAATGATGCTTGAGTGGGGCCATACAGGGCCCTCACTGTTGGTACCATAACTCTGCTCTAAGTTGTTTTGTGAGCTAATGAAATTATTGAAGATGTTAACCAATGGGAGGCCCATGGATCCCAGTACCCCCAAGGCCATCTTGCAACTCAGCCGCATCAAGCTGATCAGGAATGGGACTTCCCGTCAGGGGCCATCCATTAAAAGTCGATGGTTCATTTGCAGCTGGGCTCTTACTCACACGCGCACACACAAACACACGTATATGTAGCACTTCAGCAAACATTAACCATAAGTCAGCATTCTTTGAGATCAAGCAACAATGATAACCATCAATATCAGCAAGCAGTCTTCATCATCATGAAGCGCAATTCATTCACCATCACTAGCCGCCGTCAACCATTCGAAACCCGCCATCATTAATTAACCATGAATGAAACATCGTAATTATCTGCTAGCATTGACAAGCACTAACCAGCTTTTCAATCCTAATTAAATGCCAGTCACGCATCAAAGAATCATCATCGAGTACCACCATCGCAGTAACAAATTTGTGCAACCATCATCAAAAATCAAGAAGTGACTTGAGAAATCACCATCAACATCATTAAACAAGTCAGGTCACTATCACCAGCTCATTGACGAGCGCTCATTCAGCACCAACGACCCACAGCTAACCACCAATCAAGAAGTACCCATAGTCCGCTATCAATTTAGCCATCATTAAACCAACAATGCACCATGAACCAATCATCACTTCAGTACCATCACGAAAGCTCCGCCGTCCAGTAATCATCCCTTAATCAGCTAGTTGACTGTGACCAAATCCATTTCTTCAAAAAACACCCCTTGTCTGACCCACAAAAACAGCTGGCAATTTTCCATCAAACATAGGGTGGTTAACCATGAGCCACCAGCTATTTACCATGGTTTTACCCCTGTAATCGATACTAGTGAACCACCGGTTCAAATCATGATTTTGAACTGCTGCTCCTAATCTCCTTATCATTTATCATCCTTTTTTTGACCATCAACCAACAATTATAAACCAGTATTGACCATGAAACAACCATCTTGAAAACATGAATCAACCAACCATTCATCAGCCAGTGGCCAACCATTCATCAACCATCAACCGACCATGTATCAACCATTAACCAACCATCAATCAACCAGTCACCATCCACCAACCCTTCACTGCTGGACCAACCCCGTGACCCCATGGCATTCGTTGCAGCCGCGAGTGGCACATCAACATGTCCAACAGCGACCTGCTGGGCGTGCGCATCTTCAGGTCGTGCGTGAGGCGGACCTGGTGCCCGCGCCGGCGCCGAGACAGTGAGATGATTCGTTGCGGGAGGGTGATGTGGTGCCGTGGCTATCTGCTGGTGCTCACCACCCCGGCATGAAAAATCTGCAAAAAAAAAGTTTGAGAAAATAAAAGTAATCACCAGCCAGCTATTATAACCAATAATTGCGAGGGAAAAACATGTTTAAAACCACCAGCCAGCTGCTATGATCATGGTTATCCGTAGCGTGTTAGCCAGCAGGTCAGTGGATGAACCAACAGTCAGTAGTAGGGTTGTAACTGTTATCATGATTAGTATAATTAGCCATAGTAGTTCGATGAATAACCCATAAGATTGATCCACTAGTGGTTCTTTACTTTTTAGCGGTCAGAATACCAATTAGATTGCCACTAGGAATAACCAACAAATGGTTCTTTATGTTGGTTTCAAACCATGGTCATATACCTGGCGATTGATGATGGTGATTTTCATGGTTGTTAGTAGTGGGTTCTAGCCAACAAATCATCGTTGATGATGGCAACTCGTCAGATTGATCTTGGCAATGGTGATGAATGGTTCATGGTTCTAATTGCAGGGGTCAATTGCCACAATAACCAACTAGCAATGGAAGATCCAGCTGGTCAATGTTAGCTGGCTAATTTTTTTTCAAATGATGGTTAAGCAAATGGAGATGCTGGCAGCTCACTTTTGCCGGTCAATGGTTAGTTGTTGGCGGATGATGGCTAGTCGGTGGTTATTCGGTACTTAAAGATGGCTACATGATGGAAAATGGAATGTTAGTGGTGATTGATGGACAGTTATTCATTATTATTTCTTCAATTGGGTACCAAATGTTTGGTAACAATGAGTTCACGGTAATTAATGATGGCTATCAAAGAGTCAATTCAATGATTGTTGATTGTGGTTTGAGCCATGGTCTTTGATGGTTCATTATTCGATGGTCAGCTGTTAGTTAAGGATGGTGTACTAAAGGTGAATTCATGGAGGATTCAGGTTTCGTAATGGTTAGCAGTGCTACTCGGTTCATGATGGTTTGCAAACGAGAATAGAGGTTTAGCAAGGGGAATCATCAGCAATCATAGGAAATAAGCATCATTGCCTAGAAGGTTGCGAGACGGGCAACCCCAACGCGTATCCAACTCTTGGAAACTGAAAGCTCTGGTTAGATCAACGGCTGCGCAACAACGCTCCGGGAACAAACGTTGGAAGAGACTGACAGCGGTGGATGCACTGGGGAGACAGCCGTGCAGCATGGGGACAAGGCACCGCAAATGGGAGAAGCAATGGCAGGGGCAAAGAAAGGTGAAAACGCATCCAACTTTTGATGATCGTGGAGCAACGGCGATGGTGTGTAGCAGTCATGCCTGATTTGGTCGATGCTCAGCATTCCTACGGTGAGCAGAGGATAATCACCAACCAACGATGGTTGGCTAATAATGGCGAATTGTTCACATTCATTAAAACTACTAACCACAAAAAATAACGAGTATGCTCCCACTAAGCAGTGCTAATTCCAATGCTTAATATTCACCAACTACAGCATGATCCCATAATAGAAATTGTTGATCTTCCAATGGTCAATTCCAATGCTTACTTCCAATGGTTAACATTAATCAGTACCAATTCCTTCATGAATCAACTGCGAAAGTGCCGAGAAATCACGGTGGATCTGGTGGCACCAGCAGGGCCGAGAGGCAAAGGCATCGCAGGTCACCGAAAGCAACCGCTGCGCAGCCCCGCCCTCGCGCTCCTTGGTGCAGCGGGCTCGGAGCCTGAATTTCCACAGTTAGTGTTGCCAGAAATGGACCCGCAGAGCAATATGGGTCAATATTAACCAACCAATAATGGGGATAATGACCAACAGGGTTTTGACCCACAGCCATTTTGGTTGAGTTTCTGCAGCAACACCAAAAATAACTGATCTTTTCCGTGGACCCTTCTGATTTGGAACGGTGAAAGTATGGTGCAGATTCACTGGGCTCAGTGCTCAGGGACAAGAATCCTCAGATTGAAACAGGCACCTGAGATTAAGAAGGCGCCACTGGCAGCAGATAGCTCGGTGTCTTAAACCAAAGCTGAGCCATAAGTTTGAAAGTAATCAGCACAAAAGTTACCCTCAAGTTGCCCAAGCCTCATAATTAGGTTGAACCCTAGCTACATTCCTCCTCAAGCTTTTGAGCAGCAACGTGCTGTCGGCTTCAAACGCGGGTGCAACATGAAACAAAGAGCCCTTGAGCACAGCAAAACCAGCAGCACCTACACCGTGTTCGAGATTCTGCTTCCTCGACCTCTTTCACCTTGGCTTCCAACTCCAAGGTGGCCACTGCTGCATGACATTCCTGGGCGAAGATGTGGACGTAGATATGTTCCGTGATGGCACCTGCGATGCAATCTTTGACCACCGTCGTTGAGCTTCACCACTGAGGTGCAGTGGGTGTGCTTGCGGTGCTAGGTCCCAAGCCCTGCACCACAGTGGGCCCCGCCTTGTTGTCCAAGTTGGTCACCACAAGGATCATCAACGAAACTGCCACCACCTCACCCACCATGGAGAACATCAGCCTGGTATCGCAGGGCGCTTCATGATTGAGGGATCCTGACAAATGATGATGATGATGATGATGATGATGATGATGATGACGACGACGACGACGACGACGACGACGACGACGACGACCACGACGATGATGATGATGACGGAGAAAAAATCCATTGAGTCTAAGCCAGGAACATACCATGAATCACCTAAAAATGTGGGCACCCGGAAACAAAATGGCTTGATCCTTGGACCACTCCGATGGCTTCAAGGCCCAGGTTGAAGCCCTGACTTCGCCGATGCAACTGCTGGTGGCGCCCGCCTTTCGATGGGAGCAGAGGGATCTTCGTTCAACCAATGCGACAGCACGTAGAAAGGAGCTAACAAAATGTTCACCTGGCCGCTGTGTCGAGCCCCACCTTCCCCCGGGTCCATGCTCAAAAACGGGCTAAAACACACTGCAGCTACGTTTACGAGGGGCTTGTGGGTTTTCGGCAGGACAGTAACCCGGGGAGCAGCATGCTCATGGAACACCCAAGGTACCCCTGAAATCATCAGAAAAAATGCCGATGAAGACTACTGATAGTCGTTGATCAAGGTTGAGAATCAGCGGGTAGCAGTGGCTACCAGGTCACAAAACCTGGAAAAATTGAGAGGTGGAGCGCTCACTGCGCTCACTGGTAAGCTTTTTCAATCACAAAAACTGGATCTCCATGACTGACTATGACCATCCATGTCTTATGACTGACTGCTACCATCTATGACCCATGAAAGTGGTGGCAATCCTGGCAACTTCTGCCGTCGCCACAACATGGCAGCAACCACGTGCTCAGTGGAGCTCGAACAGCATCTGGACCAACCAGGGGACCAACTAGGTCTCCCATTGTTCCCTACTATTGACCATCACCACTAGCACACCATCTCCGTGCAAGATGGAACCTGGATGAACCTGGAACAAATGGTTCCGGTCGTTTTGTCATTTTCTTCCTCCATTGAAATCTCAGTCTAGTAGCTGCGACAGGACAACTCCACCAATTGGTTGCGTCCCTTGACTGTCAGCTGCATCAGAAAAACTCCGCAGTTTCCAGGCACCTCCGATTTTTTTGGCTTAATCAAATGACCTTTTTGAACACACAATTTCTAAAACAACCCTTTGCAAACCACCAAGCAACGCCGAAATTCGATTAATTGGTTGGTTTTAGAGGGCTGGTTTCATCAAGCGGATGCCAAAAATTGGGTAACCGGTAACCCAGCAAAAAACGATCATTTTACTCGGAAACCATGGGTTTTTAAGGGTACCACTATGGCTTGGCACGTGCCACGGGATGCTACAAACACTGTGGTCAAGGTCTGGGCGCGTCTGGGCGGCCTTGTTGCTGAACTGGGAATTGGTGAAGGTGAAACACAGCATTCGGGCCATGTAACCTGAGCTCGGTGGGATTGGCAGCGATGAATAAGACCAGCCGTTGATGACAATAGATACTGCTTGGTGGTTGAACCTCCACTGTGAAAAATTAGAGTCGACCAATTGTTAATAACTACGAGGGAAAATAAGAAATGTTTGAAACCACCAACCAGGATAATACTTATTCACAACCAAAAGCCAGCCCACCAGCTTTGATCAACGGTCATTAGCAATTCATGGTTGATTAATGGTTAGCAGCAATAATGAAGTATTTTTGCCTTGTTCTGACTTATCTCTTACCACTGATTCTAGATGTCAACAACAATCAGTATCGGTTCCTTAATGGACAATTCATGGTCAACAGGCTGTGAAAATTCCGTGGTGTTGGCAAAGCGTGATCCACCAAGCTACATTTTTTCAAGAGGTGTTGATGGACATTCTCCAATAGTCATAGCTTTTAGTTCATGACCACATGTGCATCATATGGCTGTGGGTTGATGCCCTGTACCTATGGCTGTTCAGCCCCCAAATGACCAACCTAGTCCAACTGTTGAAATGTTCATGCCCATGGCTTTTGGATGGCTAGTATTGATCCACAGCCATATTGGTCAAACGTTAGATTTTCAGCGTCGCCCAATCAGAGAACTCCCCACGTCGTCATCTGAACCCAACTGGATATGATTGATGATGACCCCCTACTATCAACCAAAATTGACGGCTAACGAACTGTAAGTAATCATTGTTTATTGACCGTTGGTGACGTTGGATTGAACCTTGGCTAGCGGCTAGCGAGCTGCTCGAGCTCATGTCTGCCAAGAGGACAGGACACTGGGCGGGAAGCTGAGCTACTGTTGACCAATCATTCATCCATCATTCATCCATCATTCATCGATCCACCTATCACCATTTAATTGATCAATGGGTGATAGGTGGATCGATGGTGATAGGTGATCAATTTCCTCAAATCACATTGATCACCATCAATTGATCCATGGATTCCCGAAATCCAAAGCCAACCCTTCATCTTCACCATCAATTTCACCATGAATTTCCTGAAATTTCATGACCTATCACCATCGATTTCCTGAAATCCCAAGCCAACCAAAAGCCAACCATTCATCCCAACCATTCATCATGTTCACCGGCCAACCATTCCACCATTGATTCCTCACCTCACCTAGGTGACCCCCCCCCGTTGCTTGGCGCGTGGCATGCGGGCATCAGTTCCCGTGGCATCCCCAAAGTCGCGCCGAACCTGGTGGCTTTGGTGAACGCCATGGCTGATTACTGCTTGGAAATGGTGGACGAATAGCTAGAGATGGTTGGTTTTGTCGATTTTTATGGGTAGAAATGGCCGCTTTTTATGGCACTGGTTGATTTTGATGGTTAGACATGGTTGGTTTTTATGGCTAGAAATGGTTGATTACTGGCTAATGATAATCAATTCGTGGTGAATGATGCTCAATTAGTGGCGAGCGGTGGTTGATTAATGGTCGGTAATGGCTAATCAATTATTAATTGGTTAATGATGATTGATGGTGAAAGGCCCAAGGTGCTACAAAATACATGACAAGTCAAATAAAAGAGGTGCCCCCCATATGTGATGGTAAATTACCAGCAGGTAAACTGGGGATGATCGACAATTCATAAGGGACTTGGCCACCATCATGGTCGACAGCCATGCCGTAACAAGTCAACGATGGCATTTGATGGTTCCTGGTTCGTATCCGCTCCATTGCTGAATAGCAATGAATTGACAACATACTATTATCAATTCATAGTCAGCTAAGAGCTCAGAATCAAAAAATAAAATGTCTGTGATGGTTGCCTTGTGCAGCTTTTCCCTTCATCTTGTTGAGGACGATGGCAAGTTCTCGTTAATTACTATTAGCTGGGGATGATTGCTCATGGTCCAATGATTCTTAACCGTCCATGCGGTCAATAAGGGTCGATTATTGTTGGTCAATGTTGGTTGCCATGCTGGATGCTGTTGGTTATAGTTGCTTATGAGTTCGTGAGCAGCTATCATACACTTGCTTGGTAGGAATGTCAGTCAACCAAGAATAAAACTTGTTGGTTTGCATCAAGACGATCATAAACGATCAATGATTACTATAGTCAGCTGACCAATGATAACAATAGTCAATTGCTTGCAGCTGCTGGGAGCTGCTTGTTGTTGGTTTTAGCTTGAGCCTTCACCACCACCGGTGCCGCGTCACGAATCTCAAGGTGCAAGCCAGGAGTTTGGGGAGTTGTGGAGCGCTAGCTCATGGTTCATGATGCCTTACTGATGGTCGTTGCTAGCTCATGGTTCATGATGCAGATGATCAATAGCAAACCTTTTTGAAAATGGTCTGGGCAACGATGAAACGACCGACGCGAGAGTGGGGAGAAGACAGGGGCGACACTTCGCAAATCCTTCGCCAGTCATGGTTGCTGCCAGTAGTAATCGAACCGCAATAAATACAACAGAAATCAGCATACAACATCAATGTACACAAAGATCTGAGGACTTGAGTCACATGGTCTTACCTGGATGGTGTTAGAAAAAGGGCTAGAACAAAACTCCTGGTTGCGTTTGTTGTTTTGCCTTGTTGAAGCCAAGAGACACCAAGACACTCATAACGGTCATGTCTCCTGAGCAGTGGGAAATACGGGCCCTGGTCCTAGTTTGAGTGTGCACTTGAGAAGTCGAATTCTTACTGAGGAGTTGCTGTTAGCTTGAAGTTTCAATGTTAGTATCCCTTAGATAATGCTAATGGTTATATGATTAGTATTGGCCTTGGGCATCTTGACAAATAACTATCCCTAACGCTTCTCCAGCTACTGTAAGGAATGTTGGAGTTAGCATATCCATTCCTAGCTCAAAGTGCAGGCGTCCACCCTTCAGCATGGGTTGGTACCATGTTTGGTGCGGGTGCTTCTGCATGGTTGGCGCACCTCTTGATCATTGCACCCATGACATTGTTGGTCTGACATGCAAGTTGGGTGTCAATTGTCAGCTGGTCATTGCTGACCTTTGGATCAGAAAGGTTGAAACATTTTCGTTGACAATGGTGTCTATTTGGTCTTTTTGTTGGCTCTTGATTGATTTGTTGGCAAGTGATCGTTTTTGGTGGTAGTCGGTTATTGCTCACCGTTTTGATTGCAGTGTCAGTTTTCAGTCTTTATTCGCCATCGTTAGTGGTTGTTGTTTGCAAGCGTTGGCCATTGGGTTCATCAACGCTTGCCCATCTTGTGGTTCGTCATTATCCCATCATCCGTCATGACCGATTGCTGGTCATGAGTAGCAAACCTTTGCCGTATGCGTTGGTCATGACAAGTTCTTGCCAATTTTCTTAGGTTGTGGAAAGTACACAAAGCTGATCAAGAACCATAGCCAAATAAAACCAGCAAGAACCTGTCATGACCTGACATAAGCAGGTATATATAAGCCATGATCCATATGTAATTGTTGATCATTCTTGCTGATTAATGTTGGTGGTCAGTCCCCATAGCTCGTCCTCTCTGCTAGCTGGATGCTGGCAATCTGTGGAGCGTTGGCCATTGTGGCTTGTTGTTGGCTGGCCGCTGGTCATTTCAATTTGTCATTGTTGTCTATCTAATTGTTGGTTGTCAGGGTAGTCATTGCTCAGTATTGTTATTGGTCATGTATTTATTGGTATGGGTTGCCCGATGGACTGTGGCCCCCCCCGCTCTTTGGAATCCGTAGCAACTAGCTCCTTCCCTACCAAAACGCGCGGGGTTTCTCCAGGGGTGTTGGCTATCAAGAAGCTACCTGTCAGCATTTTTGAGGATGCCATCCTTCCAACCTATGAACCCTTCACCATCGTGGGCGTCAACCCTTCTTGACCATCAAATATCGCTCATCAACATCAGCTAACAATCAACGAGCACGGATCTCAACGACCATTTGCCATCAACCATCCTAAACTGTCCCGAAGCCATGATTTCAAGCATAATGCAACTGCCATTCACGTCCGTTTACCATGAAGTAACCATGATTTAAGCATCATTTTAGCCATCTCATCTATCAACCATTCCCGCTCGGATCTCGCCGTTCCAAGCTTCGATTTAACCTCTCTGGAGAGAGCTCCACGGTAGGATCTCCCATCCTTTGGCCAGGGATCACTGAACACCAGGGTAGCATGGGGTGGTTAGGGGAGGTTCCATGATGGTTAGGGTAGGGCACCATTTTAACGAGTTACAACCCTACCATTTCAGTAAAGACAAGGCTAGGGCCATTATTAGTTACAGGCTAGGGTTATGACTAGTAGGGTCATGACTAGTTGACCTACCACCGTTGTATCTATGACCAAACTAAGCCGGGTCGTGGGCTTAAATGGTCTTTAAAAGAAACCCACATCTTCCATCATCAACCATCAACATTCATCTTTGATCATCACTTAAAAATGCTTAATAGATCAAGCATCGATGGGCGTTCATCATTAATCATGACCGGCAAGGATCCTGCTGCAAGCACCAGCCATCAATAAATCATCAACCAGCAGCGAACCATCAACCCCCACAAGTCGCAATGAAGTGAACCATGATGAACCATGAACTATAGCATACCTATGATGAACCATAGCACCATATAGCCATCTATAAGCCCAAGTAGCCAGCCATGAACCATGAAACCCAGCAGCCGCTGCCACCCTCCAAGCTACGCACCCAGCTTGGCCCGGCTACCGGTCGGGGTCCTCCTCATCACCGTGGATCCGATGGAAACGGTCACGAAGAAGGACTTGCCGTTGATCATGGGAGGGACCAAACCCACCGCTTGAAAGACCTCGGTTCCGGTTCTCGGCGCAGTAACGGTTACGGGAGATCTGTGGGATTGCATGGTTAGTGATGAATGGTTAGATGAGGTGGTTCATGATGGATGGTCAGTGATACAAGCAAAGGATAATATTCATGGTTAGTGGTATACATAATAATTACTCAATCAATACTCAATTAATCGTTGATAGTGGTGAATTTGCCGGCAAAGATCCGAATCGCATGCCAAATTCCACGATGTTCAACAAATAAGAAAAGGGTGGGTCCCGATAGCAATTGGTAGCATTCCACGAAACCCTCCTCAAAATGAGTGGTAACAATACATCAACCACAAGTTGATACACCACAAGCTATGGCCGATTGAAAATGTCGCTGGATGTGGAGTTATAAGTGTTATTTACCATGTAGTTGACAATGAATGACCAATTAACCACCATTAGCCAGGTCTTCCATTGCCATTAGCCGCCACTAACCACCACTAATGACCAATCAACCACCATCAACTCATCATTGCCATCACGTAGCCATCAACCAACCACCATGAATCACCAGCTCATCAGCTCCGGAGGGGTCCATCTGGGACACCCGCAGTTGCTACCCATCATGGGCACACCGAACGTCCAAAAGACAAGCCCCCGAACATGATGCATCACAATCCCAGTAAGCCAAGTTTATGACCAATCATGGCTACTGGCCTGTCTTATCATTTTCGTTTGTTTAATGAGTGATTCATGGCTGGCCTCCACCCCAGAATTATCTTTTTTTCGGGAGGGAAAGTTGCAAAGCAAAGGTCACAGCTTCACCGCAACTTGCTTCCTACTTGTGGGCCAGGCAATTTGGGGGCTCCAGCACGAATAGATCTCACTAAGCTGCCACCATGGCACGACTGAAGCAGCTTGGTGGCTTGCTCATTGGATAAAAAACTTTGCTCAAGGCAGTTGTGTGTGACATCGGGGATTTAAAATGTTGGGTTCCCTTTGTAGTGCATGATTTCGGCCTGAAAGACTCCAATGCACCAGGAGAATGATGCAAGGTACCATGTAGCTTCACATATCCCTAACGTTACAAAGATGGTTGAGTCACAGTTGATTTTAGAGCCCTTAAAGGATAATGATCACGGAAAGAGCATCCATTATGACCGGAGATTTCACCAAAGCTGGCCACACCTGGTTGAAGAACACTTGCTGCTTAGTTGAGGAAGTATGAGCACCACGACATTGACCATGCCATTTTCGATACACATGATGAATGATGCTTTGATGATGGTTTTTGATCTATCTCTCTCTCTCTCTCTCTCTCTCCCTCTCTCCATCATCATCAGACTATTGGTCATTGATCACTATGAACCTAGTACTATGAACCATTACTAGTCAATGGATATACAGTATCTCCCATAAAACCCTCTAAAACCACTAGCCAGCCATTGGCCGTGGTTGGTTCCCATTACTAGTGCACCATCGGAACCGTTGTTCAACCAAGCGGCGAACAAACTCAGCACGAATACGTCCAACACAAAGGACCACAAACTCGCAATCCTTAGTGGTGCAAGGTCCAACCAGCAGCAGGTCAGCAAGGAGAACTATAAACCTCTTGAAGTAAACGAGAAAACAAGACACAATCAACATATTAAAAAACACATGAAGGCCAGGAAACAACAATACGATTGGTTGATAAAGAACAAGCACAAAAAACAACAAAAACAAGAACAACATCAACCAATCTCGAAGACCAACTTCAGCGAACCAAAAATATCAACTGCCAACTTCGTGCGACCGAAGCGTACGATGTGCAAACAACATATCAAGTGGCAGTGTGCCTGGTGACACATATGCATATCGTTGTTTTCCTCAACACATATGTCAAGGAAACCATATCCATATCTATCCATATCACATATCTTAATGGAATATGGGAAGCCGGGAACCCATGCACACGTACGATGCTGTATTGTGTGTAGCGAATGGAGGCGCGGCCCAACGTAGCGCATTTTTTCTATCGGGGATTGTCCAACTTGATATTCAATCTACTCGAGGATTGCTATATTTTGTTCAAGCTAGACATCTACCTAGATGGTGCATGACATGCAACTGGCTGTTTGGTTTCCAAGCCAATGACAGGTATTCTGAAGGAGTTGATTTAGGTGATTTTGCAAGCGGTCATTTTCAGTCGACACTGCAAAGTGTAATTTTTTCACATGTATTTGAGTCCCGAAAAAAAGCATCTCAGTTTTGCACACCTTTCCATGCCTAAACTACTTGTGTTTCAACAAGTTGCTCAAGGCCTTCTAGTAATGGCCGGCAGATTTCAGTTGCAAACTCTTCCTCCGAGCACACTGAAAAACCAACCGTTTCACTTCTGGCTTCAGGATGCTGCTTACTGTTCTAGGGCCAGCCAGGGAAGGCAGTCGTTCAGTGAGCACCATGACCTGTTCAAGATCTGTTCGCCACTGAGAGCCCGGCTTAGTGGCTTTCAGGTCAAAGCTTCCTTAGCCACCATCAACCATGATATCAAGAGTACTTCAGTATCAATTTCTCGATGAATCGGCCATCATCGACCCATGGATACCCATGGGGTCCCTTCCAGTGGTCCCAGCGGCTCTTGCAAGGTGATCCGCCGTCGTTCGTGCACTCGTTTCTGTGCCTCATCGCTCAATCTCTCCTGGCCACCCGTGAACTTGCGCCTCAGCGGTGGCGATGCTACGAGCAGGTTCACTCATGGTGAATAGTGGTTGGTGGTTGGCTTAGCCGGTTCAGAACTTATGACTAACAAGAGTGAACAGTGGTTGATGCCGGATAATGACTGCTAACTCATGGCTAAGGGTGGATAACTAAGGATTAACAGTGGTGAATGCTTGATAAATGTTGGTAACTATGGGTTAATTAGCTGCTGAAGGGTTGATCGTGGTGAAAAAAGGGCCATTGTTTTATACGTAGATAGTTTTCGTTATAAGCGATTGATCATCATTGAGGCATCATCGAATGATTTTTCAACAATCCATTACCAACCTTCATTGATCTTTTTTACCTTTATTAGCAGTCGATCACCGTCATTGATGGGTATCCTCAGCACTACTTATCACCGATTGTTAGTGGCATATCTGGTATCAATTGCGATCATCGCTAGCTGCTACCACTAAGAGTTCACCACTAACCATTGACCTGTTAGTCATTCAAGTTATTAATGCCATGAATTGCCCCTTAAGACTAGCTACAATAAACATGACCCCATGAGTGAAGCATAGTAATCAATACCAGTCGAATTACTCATCTGATATCATTATAAACTATTCAGAATACCAGTTGATTACTCATTTAAGATCATTATAAACTACCCATGTCAGGAAAAACCACTCTTAATATGACTGCAGGGCCGCCGCGGTCGCGCCCGCGTAACAGCCGGTCCCTTCCACCGGAATCTCTCGAGCTCCAAGCGAGTTGCAAAAGTCGCAGGTAAAAATCACACTCCGCGACCACGCCACTGGTCATGCGGAGGCCACGTTGGGTCCAAAAGTGTCTCGGCGAGATCCAGCTGTCACTAACGGACAATGATGGCTGAATTTGCAGTCAACTAGTAGTGGTTACCAGATTTAAATGCATTTAGAAATGTCATTGATAGTTTGATTGCTCTCTCTCTTTCTCTCTCTCTCTCTCCCTCCCTCTCCACCGTCATCACGCGAAATGTCGCTTTCAGCCAGGCTGGGGGACGAGAAGCAAAAGGCCCATACGCTGAGGGTGCACAAGCAGCTTTATAAGATAACATGTAATCAGTGGCAAGTTTGGCTACAGTGGTGAGTGGTTAATGGCGGTTATTTGGTTTTTAGGCTGATTCATAGCAATTGCAAGCGCCAAGGATCCAGCGTTACTTGTCAATGGGTTAGTTGCATGGCTTGATGGTTGAGCGACGACGCTTGACGGTGTCACCATCAGTAACCTCGAATTCACCATCAGTAACTAGTCCTTAACCATCACGTATCCATAAAAATCAATTCAGTTTTTGATTGTGCAACTATCATTTGACATCATCAGCCATCATGAGCCGTAAATCTTAACCATCAGAAAACATAACTTCTACTGCCATTTGGTTACTCCTGGAGCTCCCAAACACTCCCCCATCTAAAGGCCCTTTATAAGGCCAGTGGCCACCCCTGGTTCCCCTCCCAGCCGCACCAGTTCAAGTCCAAGGTGCAGGGCGACCAGGCCATAGGATGCGATGATCACCGATCCGTAGAACTCCTCGTTCCTGAGCCGCGCTTGACATCGCTGGAACCGCCGGTGCTGATGGTTCATGGACGGGTGGCTGAAAGGGTTCAACTGGGTGGAGATTAATGGGAAATCGCAGCTGATAGATCAATAGGGTGAATCATAGCTGGTAGTCGTTCATTGATCAAGCGCTTACACATCATGAAATTCGTGCTTAATCAACCGGTATCAAAAAGCCAATTGATGGCTGGCCGATGGTCAATCACTGAGGACAATCGTGATTAAATAATGGATGCTAATGGTTCAGAAGCCAAAAAACATTCATGGTTAAGACATGGATAATGATGGCTTTGTTCAAAATGGTTGCTGGACTGGTTTTAAACTAAATAACGAATGCTTCATTGATTTAACTACAAACTAATCGATGCTTACTTTATGGCGATCTACTGCTTATATAGTTGATGGTTCACTAAAGGCAAACTAGCCAATTCTTGGCCAATTAGTGCTTAACTTCAGGTTAAGTGATGGTATGGACGGCTAATCTATGATTGAAACTGTCAATTGATGGCTATTCGTGGGTAACAGTGAGCCATGGCTGGCTCAGTATCTGATTTTGTGCTCGCAGCAGGGGGCGGTGGGTGAAACGTTTGGGATTCCCATGGAAAAACGTGGGCCCAACTTCAACATTCAGCTCAACCACTACGCTGGGTGAGACTTTTGATGTGGAGAGATGCTTTCTTTTTAACGGTTTTTCGGAAGAGAAATGGAGGTTCTCCACATGTATATATTAGCTTGACCCTAGGAAACTGACCTTCGTTTGCAAGCATTCAGTGACCATGAAGGAACCAGTGAGTCACCATTCGATGCATGGTAGAGCCGTCGGTGGCTAGCTTATTAAAGCATCACTCACCAGCTCATCGATCTCATTTCACCAGCAAGCACCTCGGATAAACCATCATAAACAGCCAATGAGTGACCCATCCTTAGCAACCGATGAGCCATCATTGATCATCAGCTCATCAATGAATCGTCAGCCAATCCTCAAAAATTAACTTGACCTGTTTGCACTGTCTTTGGGTGCCAGGATGTGCCAGGTTAAGGGGTTGGGCACCCATGGAATAGTTGGTGGACAGTGAAGTACTTGCTCATTGATAGTGAATGAAGCGTGATTGATCGTTAAGCATGGCAAGCTGATGATCAACTCATGGCTAAGAGGTGGCGAGTTGATGAAGTACTGGTTAATGGAATGCATGGCTCATAGGTCTGGATATGCTTTCGGTGTTGTTTCTTAGCTAGGAGTTTAGCAATGCGTGGTATTATGACCTTGGTGATCGCAATGCCTCATCCATAGGAATGGTTTATCGTAACAACATCGAAGAGTGAGCTAATTAATGGCCAGCGAAAACCAACAACAAAAGTGAATGTGCCAACTACCTTGGGGGCTAATTAGCAAAGAATTGTCGACGGAATGTGCTGATATTAATGGCTAGTGCTGGCTGTGCTGGCATGCCCAACAATTCACTGTTCATAAACGGTTGGTCTATTTTTCAGAGTATTGTTAGTGGTAAATCGTGCTCAATCAGTAGAACGGCAAAGTAACTAATTCTTCTTGCCATGCTGAGTATGAAGTACTTTGGTCCGTGAATTGCTGATTAAAACTCTCCAAACACATGCCCTCTAAGCTAGTCGAGCATTTTATTCTGTTTGATGTCTTGCACCCCGCGTACCTGCAAAGGCACCTCGGCGCAAAGTTCTTCATAATCTTCATTTGCTGGTTGGTGAAAAAAATGGGCGATGAAAAGGGCAATCAAAAGGGCAAGGGGACAAGGATGGCAAACTTCAATTCAAAAATTTCACATCATCATCGGAATGTCAGAAATAACAATGGCAAACGGCACTGATCATCTCCTCAACATTAGACAGCATCAATTTAGCATCAAGTTTCCTGTGCTTGGTTCGGGTGCAGCCATTCTTAGCCATCCAACGGTCCATAGTGATTCATAAAGTACCATCCCAAACAACTGCATCATTGGCCAGTTCACTTTTTTTTTTCTCAGGGCCTCACTCGGATTTGCTCTGATGGTGCCCGCAATCGGATGCTCAACCAAAAGTTCACCACTGATCATCAGCTAATCCTCCATTAGCCAAACCATCATGGTTATCATCAAAACATGCGTCAGATCACCGCCCATCACTTCACCATCAAGCGCCCAACGCTGCCCAGCATCGGCAGAAACGCCATCCAGGCGAAGAAGCTGCCCATGGGGAAAGTTCGGCTCGTGGCGCGCACCGCCAGCGGCCGGAAATGCGGGGATGGGGAAAATCGGATGGCTCTGGTGGCGATCTGATCTGATGATCTGACATTATCAAATGAATTGATCTGATGTGATGACAAATGAATGAGCAGCAAGCAACTCATGGTGAACCGCCACAGCAACGTTGCTGGTCCTTGTTGGTTGGGCTGTGGGATGTTTTTAGGAAGCCACTGCGAAGATCAGCGACGGAAGAAGAGCGATGAAGCAACAAAATAAAGCACCGCTGACCAAGTGTTAAGCCTTGCCTTGTCATTAATCAAGCGTAATGTCTGATTAAGGCGTCATTAACCATTTGTAACCCATTTTAGAAAGATGTTAATCAAACATGGCTAATCATTAAACACATTTAGGACAACGCAATTAGTCAAATCATTCCTACCGAGTAGTGCCAAGGGCTACCAACTGTTTCAACATGACCCAGATTAAGCATTATTGTTGGCTTCTCAAGCGACCGTTAGTCGTCACCCACGGCATCCTAAACCCACGTTTCAGCATCCGGTTGTGGTATTCTTTGCCATCTTCGGCGTCCAAGAATGGCTGGACCAACTGATCACCGAATCGGTGTCTTAGGCGAGTTCTCGGGTGACCTGGCAACGGTGGATTTTCTATTGCCAAGTTGGTTCACCAAACAGTAGCACACAGTACTTAGCCAAAAAGAATCGAATGTTTGGTTGTGGCTGGAATGGATTGTAATGACTAATAATGCTTAGCGGTCATAGACTAGCGATTATTAGTGGTGATCAGTGGATTCATGAAAACAATTGTCTAACATATTTGTTAAAGTAAGTATTGTTGTTTGATGATGATTAAACATGACTGATAATCATGTGGATACAGTAGAGATCATCGTTCTCGCAATTGTTAATCGTCCATTCATTAACCATCACTACTCACCACTAATCCCATCCATTCACCGTAGCCAGTGCGAACCATTCATTGACCATACCAATCACCAATAACCACGTGCCAACCACCATGAAACACCATAAAGTCCCCGTAAACCTTCACCAATCACCACTCATCCCCACTAACCACCCAAAAAATCCATTCACATCCATTCACCAGTCCTACCCCACTGATTCGATCCACTAACCATCACTAATCCCAGCAAGTGCCATAGCAACCACCCACAACCATCACCAACCATCACCACCCACCCGCCCACCCATCCCATCCCGTCGCGCACCCCGAAGTTGCCATGCGCCGTGCCGTCCAGGGCGGGACCCAGCAGAGCGCCCGCGGCGAACATGGCAGCGCTATGGGGACCGAAGTCTTGGAGATCCACCTGGAGAGATGGGAACCGATGGTGAGGGGGGTAATCAATGGTTGATCATGGGGTAACCCTAATGGTTAATCATAGGGGGTTCATAACCAATAATAGGGGTTTATAATTTCATGGTTGACCAATGGGTAAAAATGGTTGATCCATGGTTAATAATAGGGGGGTTTATTAGCAATAGTAGGGGTCAATAATTTAGGGAATTATAAACGGTATTGGTTGATCATAGGGGGGTTAAGTGATGTTGAATGTGGTTTTCCCTCCATGGTTAAGACTTGGGCAATGGCAATGATCAATAGGGGATACTAACGGACAATGGTGGTTGGTTGAATCATTGGTTAGCGGTAGTTTATACTAAGGGTTATAATGAATAGTGGGATTGATAGTGCTTGACTATGGTTAGTAGTGGTGCTATAGGGGATTGTAGCGGTTGCTAACAGGGGATATCTCCAACAACAATAATAAATGAATTCATGGCTAACCAATACATAGTAGTCGTTTATAATCGGAGATCATATTGTTCAACAATAAAAGGGATTGAATCATGTTAAATTGATAATTGAACCATGGTTAGCCAGAAAGTGGGTGGATAAATTGATGGTGAAATGGACACACAAGTAGCTCTATTCGTGGTATCCAATATATGAAGATTTATGAAAACAGGAAACCCCAAACTTCCCCAAACATGGCCAGTTTATGAAATGGCGGTTTGGGGGTACCATGGGGTACTCCTATCCAAAGAATACGCCATAATGGTCAACTTGGGTGGCCAGGTGAGTGGTCAAACATTGGGTTACCTGAGCGATGGCGGGTGACTACATTACGAGCCATCGTATGAGGAGAGAATCGGATGACTCTGATTAGTGATTGACGGTTGACAATGTTTGACCGTGATTAATGGCTCACAATGGTTGAAATTGTAATCGAGAACCATCGTCACCACCACCACCACCACCACCACCACCACCACAACCACCACCACCACAACCACCACCACCACAACCACCACCGTCATCATCCTCGTCATCATCATCCTCGTCATCATCATCATCATCATCATCATCATCATCATCATCATAATCATAATCATCACTGTCAACCATCAACTAATTGCAAAACCATGCTTAGTTGAACCATCAAGCTCTTCGTCCTTAATGATTGACCGCTAGTTTACGGTTCATTGATTAAAATCAGCCGTCGTATCGTTGAGGGATAATCATGAAGTGGTTTGTGGTTTCAACCCCTCTGAACAATATGAGTCAACCAACCACTTGATACTACCAACCAGTTGCCTAAACTTTTGGTAATACTAAACATCTGGGAAAGTCAAACACATGGTGGTTTCTCAAAATAGGGGACCCCCCCAAAAATGGTTGGTTGAGTACTATAATGGTCAATATTGGATGATTTGGGGGTACCCTATTTTGAGAAACACTCATTAGGCATTGTTTTCCCTATCATTGTTAGTGATTATCCCCCATGAAATTGGCCGATTAATATTGACACATAGCCATATAGTTGGTATATATCCCCTAAAATTGTTAGTTATCACCCCCTAATATCAACCATTAGCCAGCTATCATTGGTTGGTTAATTTTGACCCATAGCCGGCAACGTCTGCAGTCTCCGTGCCCCAACCCCAACGAGGTGTGAGCAAGGTTTGTCCAAGACACGAGCACCAGAGCTATGGCCATACACGATAAAGAGAAACCCGCACTGGGTCTATGGCACAATGGTTGCATCTTGCAAACAGTCATGTATTCACCCCTTCGCCATAATTGAAACTCCTAATATTCTTGGTTATCATCCCCTATTATGAGTTAGGGGATCATAACCAAGCCATATAGTTGGTTATATATCCCTATACTTGTTAGTTATCATCCCCTATTAACCATTAACCAGCTATCATTGGTTGATTAAGTGCTTGGCCCATCGCCATAACCGCCAATGACCGCCTCGCATTTCGGTGAATCTGCCGCCTTGGATGGCGGATCAAATGCGCCCCCGGAACCACGCACCACCGTGGTGGTTCCCGTGCCTCGGTGGTGGTGCGGTGACTGGCATCAATGGAAATCGTTTTTTGATGGTTTTTTTTTGCTATGTTGCAGTCACTGGTACCATGGTTATTGATGGTTACTTGATGGAGATCGTTTTTTGATGGTTTTTTTGGCTATGTGCTAATAGAGGTTTCGAGTAACCCACCAAAAAATGATCATTTTATCAGTGGAAGCCATGGGTTTTGGGGGTACCACTGTTTTGCCACATGCCCATTTGATGGTTGAAAATGGTTGATGGTTAATGGCGATTTTAATGGTTGATAATGGTTGCTTGACGGCTGTTTGATGTTTGATGTGTAATGGATAGCTATAATTGTTGGTCATGTTTGATGTGTAATGGATAGCTCTAATTGTTGGTCGATAATGGTTAATTGATGGCTATTTGATGGTTTATGCTTCTGCATCGTCTGAAGCTTTTTAGCGGCCAGTGGATGATAGTGGATGATTAACTGATTAACTCATACACCATGATGGTTATTCTGATTGGTGGTTTCAACCCCAAGGGAAAAGAAATATTAGTCAACCAACCAACCAACCAGTTAATATTAGTCAACCAATCAACCAACCAAATATTAGTCAACCAACCAAGGGATAATAATTACCACCGACCAGTTATTGATCATCAAACAGCTCTCAGGTCTCCAGTCCGACTCATCGTCTCACAATATCTGACCGCCTTGGTTTTGCATCTCAGAAAATTCAGTCCCATTCAAAGGTTGTGAAGAAACCTCTCCGGCTGACAAGTTTAGCCTTCAAATCCTTCAGGAGTTTGGCTTCTGTGTCTGAGTTCTCTCCTCCCCTGACAGAGAAAGACAAGACCACGCGACTCAGCTCCTTCGCATACTTTCGGAGCCAATCAAGCAGTATCTTGTTCTGGTCAGCACCACCCAAACCCATGAAGTTCAGGTATATAACTACATCCTCGGACGGCTGCCGGTCAAAAACGGAACAACAAAAGTTCTTCGCCAAAGGCATGAAGGCTTTGTGCCACTCATGGACAGCTGGGTCGATGTCAACCAAAATTACCTCCACGTCGTCGACTTTGAGAACGCCCCTCTCTTTGATTTTGGACAGCAGGCTGTACACCATCCGACCGTGGCCATCCATAAGTATGATTTGGTGCACACGATGCTTCTCCATCTTCTCTGCAAGCGATTCCGCCCGCTTTTCTTGATCTTTCGCAACCTCCGGATCAAAGCCTTGGTACAAAGCATCCCCACTCCACAGGTCCAACCAATTGCTCCACTTTTCTGGCTTGACGCCTACTTCCTTTAGAAGTTTTTTCAATGCCTCTGTTTGCTTCTCCGTTGGCTGAAACTGAGTAGAACCTAGCTCGCGAGACACGTAGGCCACAGCATAAGTAGAAAGGCCCACCACCTCGGCAAGATTTTCAAAGGCCGGAGCCAGGGTCTTCTCGTCTATCCACATTTGGCTTTTGACCAAAGTTTGGCTCCATAGTGGAACTTTGAGTTGGCCGTCTTGGTTGAAGATTTTCTTCTCCTCCTCCTTTTCTTTTTTGTCATGCTCCTGGAATGCAGCCCAGAATTGGTTCAATACCTCCTTGTAAAAGTCGTGGCCCTTATTCAGGACATCCTTGGGCAACCCCTCAATGATTCGGCCAAAACATTCTTCTTTTCCGCAACTGCGCAGCTGTGTGCTCTGTGCGGGCTGTACTGCAGACACATTTCGACTGCACAAAGGAACGTCGACAATGCAGCAAGTCAAGCAAAACGATTCTGATGGCATGTAAAGGAGGTGTTGGTCATATGTTGGTAAGTGTTTACTTTGCACATGAGTTTCCTGCAGTCTGACATACTGCTTGCCTGGAAACGCGGAAGTTTGCTCAAACAGCGAATTGTGGCGTGATGCCGGGCCTTCAAAGTTCCAGAAAACAAGCATCGTGGATGTGAAGCAGAAGTGGTGGACTTGGATCTCGTTGGTCCCAAGAAAGGCCGGCATGCTTGTTCAATAATCAAAGCGACCAACCATGATCAACCCGTCCGATTGTGATATATGTATGTATATATATATATATGTATTGTTTTGCAATTTCTGCGGCAAAAGATGTCCAGGGGACAGTGATGCGAAAGCCTACCAATGTACAACGATTGTAGGTTGCGGTTTTCAATGCTGTGGGATGCCTTTTGCAAATCATGGTGACAGCATACGTATGCCACCAAATTTGACAACAACTCAACGGCCATGAGTGAAAGGCCCAATTGTCAACTACTACGGGGCTGCAGCAAGTATGCAACCTGCTAATGTTACAATCCGTTGCGGGGTCATGCCTCTGGAACACTGCCACAACATCACTTGCTGCCAGCAAACTTGCGTTCCACGTCACGTCGAGATGATACCATACGATGCCCAATCTCAAGAGGGAATAGCAGCTAGCATCGCAGATTGCTTTTCCGGCTGGGAAAGCAATCTGCGATGGTGGTTGCTATTCCCTCTTGAGATTGGGCATCATATATGGTATCATCTCGAATCATCTTGAGAGCACTTTGACACAAAACGCTGGCACTTTGATCTACTGTATTTCGATGTCGCATCATAGCTTGCATCGTATCATATCGTATCCCAGCAGCAAGGAACACCTACCGTTGAGCCGAAGCCATCTCGGCAAATCAGCTGATTTCGGCATAGAGCTTTTGCCTGCTGCGGATGCAAAAAAACACCCCGCAGTAGATAAGATCGATATAAATCGATCGTGTTTATTAACCCGAAGTCTTCGGGTTAAATTTGATTGAAGAGGGGAGGTGTTACACCGGCCCTCGCGCAGCTCTACAAAGGCTTGAGCCAGCCACCGGAAACACACCCGGTGCCATGCGTCAAAACAGTTGACCATAGAAAAACTCAGCTGGAGCTGCCACCAGCTGCACTGCCACTCTCACCTGGTCTCCGCTTGCCATACTGCGCCGGCACAAAGCTGTGGCCCACCAGTGAACACAAGGCGCCTCAGAACGGCACTAGCCATGAAAAAGGTAGCAATTCATGGGGAAAATTGCACTTTCAATGGATGAAATGGTTGAAATGAGTTGATTCAAAGGAAATCGCAGAAATATCAATCAAGTGATTGTTCTTCATTGGCATCAGTGAAAGCCGTGCCGGTTCCTTCATGGCAAACAACGACGAGTTCAATGGCAGCAGTGTTTGAGAATCAATCAGTTGCTAGATGCTAATCAATCAGTTGCTAGATGCTAATCAATCAATTGCTACATGCAACTGGTTACTTAATGGAAGCAGTCAATAGTGGCTCGCTGGTGAATGGCTAGGAGCCAAGTTTCCAATCAGCAGCAGCTTCTGGTACTTCCGTCGCATGGCGCGCTGCCCAATTTCTTCGGGCTACAGGTGGGGCGTCAGGCGAGACCGTTGTCATAGCATTTGTGATGGCTCAGAGGGTTGCACCATTCCAGTGCATAAAGGCTGATCATGGCTAACGATGGTTCATTACACTAACTGTTGTCAATCATGCTTAAGCTAAACGGTTCATGGTGGTTACAAAGGTACATGATCATCCGCCTGATCATTCAATGGGTTGTTTGTTGTGCATGGGCCAAGCTGTCTGTTGGGGTTTGCCATTCAGCTCTGATAAGCTCTGTAATCATTGAATATTAAGCCTTCTTTAATCATCATGATTAGCTACACTTGAGTCTTATAACCATCATAAACCACTACAATCACCGACTAAGGATTCTTCACCGTTCATTAACCATCATCAAGCATCTCGGACCATCATTCAGCATCAAGTATAAAACCATATTCTAACCATTGAATTGTCTCAATGACCGCCATGACGCGGACTTGCAATGAGCCGGCATCAGCTGGTCAGTGAGCATGGCAGCTATGGTTGGTGCTGGAAATTTCTGATACCCAAAACACCGGGAAAGCCCATGTCCTGGGAACAATAGGATAAAAGTCGTGGAAGCACACAATCTAATGTTGATTTTGTTGAAGAACATCTTCGTATGTATATACATATGTAAATGCAACATTTGTAAACAAATCAGCTGGATCATTGTCATCAAATGGCGAATGTTGCTACACTTCTCGCATTCAACCCGCCTATGAACTGCCACAAGCCCAAGAGCTGTGAATTGCACTCCCCAAGCCATGTATCATTAGCTAAACATCTCGTCCCAGTGTTGCTACTGGTTCAACATGAATCCGCTGCTGACTCTGAAGTGAGATCCATCATGATCCATTTCAAAGTTTTATACCCATATTGCCTGTTGCTTCAGCCATTGTCGCAGTGTGAACAGCTACTTGTCGTACACCCGGCCAATGAATTAAGAGCTTGTCCCTTTAACCAGGCAGTATACCATTTGGTTGGAACGCTCCCGGTAGCTACTTGGCTCCACCTTCAAAGGGAGAAACCCTTGGCTCCAAATCGCCTCCTCCCAACCACAAACCAGAGAAACATAACCAACAGCTATGGATGATCAAACATAACCAGCGTAGCCATCATCTATGACAACAAGCCAACAATTGAACGGCTCCGCAGTGGCCACCAATCTGCTGATGATTCAAGTGGGCATGGCCAGCCATCATGAGATAACCAGATTTCTGCTGCGGCGCGAGGCGCACCGCCCTGGCTTTTTTTTCATGCGAAGCGGGCTGAACGCTGTTCCCCAGCTTGGGGTCGAAGGCTGGCCGTTGCATAGAACAACTTTGGGTTTGGATGGCCCATGAGGGGCTCTTTGGCCCAACAGGTCGAACATGTTCAAACCTCAACCAAAGGCAACTGGCAAAGAAAGCTACCCATTGGAAACAGAGTGCTGTGCCATGTTCGACTGCCAAATGGTATGAGCGGAGCCAAACTTGGGACTGCTATCACTTTGGAGCTGTCAGAACCACTTCTGTGCCGCCCCTGCCGCGAACCATTGATGGTGACATACCTACAACCGGATCGGTCAATAGTTCTGTTGCTCTGCGGTAGAATTAGAGGTTGTTTATAGCACTTTGGATCTTGGATCCTAAAAAACAACAGCCAGCAACAAGCAATCATCTGAGGGTTGGGGGTGCTTGAATTAGTTGATAGATGCCTAGCCAAAATGGCCAATAGGTGAAGTAGTAGGAGTGCCAAAATTGGCATAGATATCCTCTGCTAAACAAACCGCACGGTTGGCAAATCCTCCAGTGCTGGTGTATCCATCCAAACAAAGCGGCTGTTAGCTGCTGGTTGCAGCTGTTTGCAACTGCTGTCCTGATGATATCAACCAATTTGCTAACACCTGCTTGCTTATGAACCCCTTCCTCCAGCTTAGTGACCAGCTTATGGAACAGGATCAATCGATCGCCGCGCTTCATCGCTTCTTATTCTGCTTCATAGGCTGGTCACTCAGCTGGCTTCATCGAACAAGGAATGACAGTATCAATCGTTCGCCATCCTCAAGCGGCTTCCTATGCACCATAAACATTAAACAAACTATGGTGAACAACACCATTTTCTGACAATTGTCACATTGGGGGTGACGCTCAGTCCACAACTACAGCTTGGGGACATCGTTCAGTATCAGCCAGGCACCAGTATTGACACTCACAGTAATCATTAGCCAATCATGACTGGCAAATGATCATCCAGCCATGAACCATTATCAATCGTTTGCCAGCTATTGTCAGCTTATTGTTATCGGCTCAGTGCTATCATACCAATTGTCCAGGCTGATTGTTATACAGTAAATCGTTTGTTCTCTATCAATCAGCTTTACCACTGATAACTATCACGGGCTACCACCTTGGTGTCGCACCATGAACCACTCGCAATCACCAGCCATTGTTGGTCGTCCTACGTTCGACCATCTGTGGCAAATATGATTGATAAACCATCAGCATGATAGCAATGAAAACATCAACGGACGAGCAATGCTAAGAGCAATTATGATGGAAATGGCCCAGAATTGTTGTTCAAGCTTGTTTGTGATTGTATAGGCATGCAAGCTAAAAGCAATAGAGAACATCAGTCAACAACAAGGATGATTACGGCAATCACAAGAATCCCGGCAAAAATTCTTGAGTGCTGATCCAAATCGCCAATGTGGTGCACCCTTTCACCGCTATCACCAACAGAATTCTGAAACAATGTTGGTGCTGTGCCAGCACAGTGGGGATCATAAGAGACCTCGAAAAACAAAAAAGCCAGCAATAGTATAACAAAACTATGGAAATACAGTGGTTACTGTGTACCAATAGTAAAGCAATATCAATCTGATGCTACTGATCCTTATTGCTATTCTGATTATTGCCTACGATGTTTTTTTTTCCTTCTGCCTGCAGGGGCAAAGGATCAACGTCAGGGAAACTGGTACTCCCTAATTATGATTATCACATATTACTGTATCATCAAACATGGACCCCGTCACAACAACCATCATAGAGCACCATGCGCTTATGTTGATTATGAGGAATTACGGGGTTATCAAATCACCAAAGCATGAATCATTTCATATCAATATGGCGGCTCTTCTGTTCAAAAAATGCTGGCGAAAATAGTCACTCCCAACATCTCCCAACATCACTGGCTTCACCATGCTGAATCGCACCGGATCCAACCGGCCACCACTGGGCACCCGAACCATCTTCCCCTGCGGCCTAGGCAGTCGACAGGGATTGACCCCATTAGCCAAGCGGGAGCTGCCAATGTCTGATCAGGTTTCTATGTCACTGCTTGGATGGCCTCGCCAGTGCTCCCAAGCGTGCCGGGGCTGCGCGTAAATGACTCGTCACTGCTACGAGAGTCTGAACAGAGCTCCATATGGTGGTTTCTCAAAATGGAGGTACCCCCAAATCATCCAACATCAGGCTCCCCTACAAAAATACAATTCTAAATCAACAATGGTTTGAGGGTTCCCTGTGGCTTAACACCCATAGAGCTACATGATTTCTCTCACAATGCCAGCGTCGCTCCCCAGCTGCGTGCGCCTTCTCTTCTACCTGCGTAGCTGCCATGGGAAAATGTGTCGAAGAGGCTA
>VSDK01018585.1:56313-103169 GCA_009767595.1 Symbiodinium kawagutii | reverse complement strand
GTCCGCCTCCACTCGCTCTCCCCCCAGCCACTTCTGCGGCCGCGTCATCCACCTGTTTCTGCCTCTCATCTTTGATGGCCTGGCTCGTGGAACTCATCTTGGCAACCCTGCCAAATGAAGTGTGTAGATTCCCTACAGTACTAAACCTCGGTTGTTTATCAAAAACGCAACATTTTTCAGGTCGAAACCAGGGCTTGTCATCCCAAAATAAAAAACCACATTTAAATCCACCAAAATCAGGTCACCCCTCAAAAGAAACAAACAGCACCAGACCTTAGCATGAAAACCAAACCAAGCATCCACTGGTAACTGCTTTCTTCCATCACCCCCGGTATTCTGTGGGTTGACTCTGGCACCATTATTCTGGTTACATAACCCTGCTGGCACCAGGTTCATCACCACCACCACCACCAGCATCATCATCATCATCATCATCACCATCAACGGATCTTGCACCAATATATAGGCTGAATGCGGCTTAATATGGCTGACAGGGATCACACAAATCATCCATTTGCTGCGGCTTCCGTGCGGAACGATTTCAGACGTCCTGCATGGCTGACCCGTCGCTCCCAGCGCTCCCAGCGCCAAGCTCCCACCTGCTTGCGCTTCACCAAGGCTTCGATGCCCACTGCGTCGCCCAGTTCCATCTCCTTTATCATGCCTTTGTCTTCATTTGGGCGTCTGGATATGAATGGCACCAGCATTGCTACTTGATGCAGTCCCCTTCAGTTGGTAGCACTGAACTTGTGAGTAGGGAGCTTTCAAAATCATCACATCGCATCTGTGAGGGGCGTTCATAAACAGCAAAAACCGCATGCTCACAGCAACGAAGCCTACCCATGATTTGTTTAAAAATGAATCCCTAATGAACAGCAGGCGGGGACAAACTCAAAATCATGCCTTCTGATGGTCACCCGTCACCCGGCAGTCAAGAACTACAGCCAATCCGGCGCAATTTTGGCTTCTGTCTGATGTGTATCCACAGTAGCCTTTTCTTGGCTGCACGTCACTTTCCGGCATGGCCAGCTGCAATGTGATCGCTCGAACTATGCTGGCAGGTAGGTCAATCGCTGCAATGATAAATCAGCTGATTGGTAATGGATTAATCATGTCTCATGGGTGGCAAATAAACTGGCTAGTGAGGGTTTATGATGGTAAATGGCTGGTTAATAAGCTCGTTGGTAGTGCCTGGCAATCATGGCGACTTGCGAAGGATGATGAGTCAAATTCCTGGCTTAAACTGGCGCCCCTACTGGAGACAACTGCAGGATGATCAGGGAATCCTCTTCCCCAGCCCGGCTCAATGCATGGTGATCCGTTTCATTCATTTGCCCATCATCTCCCGTGACTGGCCACCATCAGCCATTCTTACCCATCATCGTACATGACTAGCCATCATCAACAACCAGCAACATCTATCAATCATCATCTAGCATTTGGTTCCGGGACTCCTGGTAGCTCCTGCTTGCTCCACCTTTACAGGCCCTTCGAAAGGCGTGATCACATCCCTCCACCAGCTGGTGATTCTTCTCAGATCCGCTTCAGCTTGTGAAACCGCCCTAGGAAGCTGTAGATCCCGAAATCGAACATGACCAAGCTGGTACCCTCACTCATGACCTTCCAGCGCCAACCATCACTAGTCATAACCATCACTAAGCAAAAGCTACACCAAACCGTCCTCCATGATGCCTTGTGGACATTGCTTGGCACATCTTGGCCCGAAAAAAATGCAGCGCAGCCGGCCAAGTCGCAGCTTTGTACAACGAGCCCAACGGCGCTCGGTTCGTCCGATGGCATAAGCATCAGCCGTACCCAGCCATGTTGGTCTTCGAACTACCTGGGGTATCTCAATGGTTGCTGCCAGCTGATGGTCGCAAGCATTCACAAATGTGTTCCGCTGAAGCCACTAGTGACTGGTCTGATGAAAAAATATAAGTAACGACCTTAATTCCAGAAACATTTTGTGATTCCTATCTTCATAGGTTTGCTGCCATGAAGTAACCACAGTAGCAAGAGTTTGACCAACGTAACGATAGTAAACATAGTAACCATAGGGATGTGCCCAACCGCTCAAGATCTCCTCACGAATCTTCTCACTCCTTGTAGTCCATCGACAGGAACCTCAAGTTGCCAGCTGCCTTGACTTCATGATGGGGGTCAGTGGCTTATCATGGACCAACGCCACAGAGGTAGGTAGTGCTTAAGTACCACTAAGAGCAGGGCCTCATTGACCAAAAACAGAATATTGGTGGTTCATATTGGTGGTGAATAGCAATGAGCCAATACTCATTGACAGTTTTGGGGGGATCTGGCCTATGATATGCTGTGAAAATTAATGAGCGCAAACAAGAACATTGGTAATATGCCAACGGTAGATGTTGGAATGGTACCAGTAGGTGAATCAGCCGACACCACCAGTGACAACAACTGCGAACCACTCCTGCTCAGAATTCGCTGTAGACTCTAGACACAATGGACCTCCAAACACAACTGAACAGAATAGCTGGCATGTTACACCTTTATATGCATTTTGGGAGAGATGGCGAACAGAGTTGGGTTAACGCTTATACATAACTCATGAGTAGCAAAGTGCTTATACAGTAAGTGGTTGAAAGCCAGTGAATTGATTGCTTGGATAGTCAAGATTCATGCTTAATTAATTGCTTCTACAGTAGTAGTTCTTGCAAAGCCATCAGTGTGGCACCCCTCCGATGAAATCATCCCATCTGCCCCTGAAACCCGCACCTTTTAGAGGGAAAGGTCAGCGTCATTCGCCATGGTTATTCTCATTGCGCATCACCAGCATTGAGCATGGGTCAAACCATCACCTATCATGGTCAATGTAGGTCATGATCATTACCAAAAATTCACCAGCAAATAATCATGGTTAACCAGCATCATCTACCCGCAACTCATCAACCAGCTTTGCCATCACCATTTCATGGTTCAACCTATTGAATTGATGGTTAAATGATGCCCGACCACTGTTGATAACAGTGAAGTAATGATGAGAACGTGAAGATGGTAAAAAAAGACATGGGTTGGTCCACAAAGTGGCAAATGATGCTTGGCGAATGGTCCACTACTCAACCATCACTGAACCATCAACGAACCATTGATTAACCCACCATATGGGCGTTTCCCAACATAGGTGCGCCCCCCAAATCATCCATTATCTGAACAATTTATAGTTGTATACTATCCATTTTCGGGCGTCCCCTAGGGCTTGAAAAGCCAACCGCCATGAACAAACTATCACCCAACCGACCACCCAACCCATCCAACCCATCCAACCCATCCAACCCATCACCCACGACCTCACCATCTCCGGCCGTGGCCCTTGCGACCTCGGCCGTGCCCCCGGGCGCACCTGCACTGCTGTGGCACTTCCCGTTGCGAAGGCTCCAAGGCCAACAAACCCCGAAGAAAATGGACGAAGTCCTGGGGCGGCCGCCCGGCAACTGGGGACACCCAAGTTATGGTGGGTTTATTGATGGCTTGCAGTGGTGAATGATAAGGTCATGAATCAACCAAAAATAGCATTAACAATGGTTATAGTAATGTTGATCATGGTCATGGTGTACTAATGGCGAACAATGGTTTGATAATGGTTAAACAGTTATGGATAATAAGGGTTAACAGTGGTGTAGAATGGTTAATTATTGTTAATGATAGGTTTGCACCAACTATGATGGTCAATGAACGGTGGTTTCACATTCTGGTTAACAAGTGGTTTAACAACCGCCATTTGTGGTTGAACAGTGGTTAAGAATGGTTAATAAGGGTTGATAACGGTTAAGAACAGGAGGATTAGAAGCAAGAATAGTGAATACATCAACTAAAATGGTTGGTTTATTGCTATCAATGGTTAAGCTGGACGATAAGTAGAGACCCCCTATGACTTGAGAAACACCCATTTGGGATATCCAAAAAGTGATTGAATCGATCACTTATAGGGGATTGTTATGGTTAGTAGGGCTTACTAGGTGAAATATAGATGGTTAAGAGCAGGAGTTATTGGGGTGAACTATCGTCACTCTAAGGGTGAAATAATGAAGTTCATTGGGTGCTTAAGTCATGAGAGACGGTTAGCCAAGGGATGATTATGGCTAAATGACTAATGGTTAATGAGTGTGTGGCGATTGGTAATGGACGAGGACTAGTTAATTGATGGTTTAGTGATGATACATGATGGTTAGCCAATGGTTCATTGGCGGTCGACAGTGGTTACTTGACTATATTAGCTATCTCGTGGAAACGCTAGCTATGAAATACATGGCTGAATTATGATGGCCGAAAACTCACTAATGATGATTATTCAACGGTTTATGACTGGCAAACCATGGTTGTATAATGATTGTTGCTGATGGTTCATCCTGTTCTACTTGTAGCTAGATTCGGTTCCAATTGATGGTTCGAACTGATGAGCCCAACAAAAGATCAATGTGAACATCAAAATGCTGCTTTTCGTTGGTCACAGTCACTGGGAATCGAAACATCAAGGCACCATTCATCATGTTCATATCTATTGAATCCAGTCATGATTTTCCAGAAAGTCTGGATTCAATAAATAAAACCAATGTGAACATCATGATGGTTTACTTGATGGTTAACGACTCAGTATTCATCAGTGCACCACCAGTTAGACATCACCTAACCAACAGTTAAGCAACCACCAGTTAACCATCCAGAAGCCGTCAGCAAACCACCATGGACCCAGCATGATTGTCCCATCACTTGGGGTGTCTCTTTCATGGATCTCCAAGGTTCCAAATGCTCCGGTGGAACACGGTTCTCCAGTGGCCACTGCCGGATGACTTTCATCACCTGAATCTGGAGGTTTGATGGGCACCATCAGGGGAACTCACCAAGGTGGATAGTCAACGGTTGGCGGGTAAATAGATGGTCAACCGATGGTTGATCAATGGCAAACTGGTCTGGATAAGCAACTGGACAAGCGGTAAATGACTGGTTGGTCGATGATTAATGAGCAGGTTCACGCCGATTTGTAGTTAATGCAAGCCATGGCTTAGGAATTGTGAATTGGTCGTGAGTAAATTCTTCATGAATTGTGAATCGATGATTGGGCGATGCTGAACATTGCTTGTTTGTAGGGTCAATAATAATGGCCAAGGAATCAAGGAATGGTTGATTACTGGTGGCCAGTAATGAATGTTGAGTCCTGGTCAATGATCGCTTGAAGCGATAAGGAACCATCAGCCATATCAACCAATCATATCTGTGGAAAATGCTGAGTGGTGAGTTGGGATCAATTGAACCACTCTTCAGGTGACTGCTTGAAATTGGTCCCAGAAAAGTCTCCAATTCGTGTCGATGGGTGCAATGCAATGTATCGAGCTTCACGATTCGTAGCAAATGACTGGCCACAACTTGGACATTAAACTGGTTCGTGGTTGAACCACCCCCATGAACAATATTTGTCAACCAACCATTTGTTGATATTATCAACCAGTCAACTATGACCATGGTTGGGGTTGAACCACCCCTATGAAAAATATGCTCAACCTTTTGTTAATAACAACCAGGGAAAGTAAAAATGCCCATCAAACCGCCAACCGGTGGTGATTTGATGAATCGGCTTGCTTTTGTCACTGTGTATCTTCACTTGGGCAGGAAGTAAGAAAACAAACCTGCAAAGCAAATAAGGAAACACATGAGAATACTGTACTGTGTACTTCAAGTCGCGCGTGCACTCAACCACAAACACAAGCAATTGCTTGCGGTATTGAAAATTGCGTAGCTTTAAACAGCTTGTGATTGATGGCATGGGTGCCAACATTTGCAACAAGAAGAGGCAATCTCGGAACAGCGTAAGCAAACTTTGCATCAGCCAGCACCAACCATCAATCAAACGTGAATGATCATTAGCCATTGATGAGCCATCAATCAGCTGTTGTTGTCTATCATTAGTATTGACACTATCATTAACCTTGCTTCAAGAAGCAGGTCATAAATCACCAACCAACTGCCAATGAACACTCGTTCACAAACCAATTCACCATTCATTCACTAACAAATTGTACATTCACCAACAATCAGCCATCATGAACCAACCACTAAACCATCCACTAACGGATGATTGATGAGCCAACCATCACCAACCAACGATCCGTTCATTTATTCATTCACGAACCACTTGACCAACCACTTAACCAACCAATGATCCATTCACCAAGCACTTTTCTTCCTCGATCTTCCAGCGGTACCGCACGGCTTCTCGCTTCGGATTCATCAGGGCACCGATTTCTCTGACTCGGCGTTGTCGGGCCATTGAAGCCTGGGGCCGCACTGGGAAGGCCATGGCACCAAGAAAATCATCGGAGAATGGTGGATCACATGTGAAAATTGATGCTTCGGCAGATCAGGATGGTTTATGACTTTGGTCTTTGAAGCATTGATGCTTTGGCAGATCAAGATGGTTTAATTATGAATGTTGATGATCTTTGTCAGTGGTCCTGGTATGTCGTGGTTGATGGTTGGTAGTGGACAGTGGAAGCATGTGGAAGCTGTGGTCCTGGAGCTCGCTGCCGGTCCTACTGCAGGGCTCCTGATATCGGCACATGAAACGCACTTGCGCGCATGCCTCGCAATCACAAATCAGAGGTGGTTAACTATAGTTACTTCATGTTACTTCATGTTACTTACCTCCTCCTGATGGTGAGTGGTACTTGCCTCCTCCTGATGGTTTTCATGGTTTTCCTCCCAATGGCTTCGTGAACATCCAAACAAACTCAGTTCTTGGTATATGTCATTTGCTAAAGTAGCTTTATCCGATAGTAGTACGCCTATGATTGTAACTAGTCGTGATTGCATACCGTAACATCGCACAACATGATGAACAAAACCAAACTTTGCCCAACCCAAAGATGGTCCAAACCAATCATCGAGACCAGTGGAGGTTGCTACAACGCCCTCCTTGAGTGCCAGGACATGCCAAGACGCTGTGTTCCATCTTCTGAAACGAAGCGCTGCTTGGTCTTGCCGCCAACACGGCTGAGCATTGACTCCTCGGCAACCACCCTTTCAAAGGTTGCTTCCCCACGATCCTGGTATCCACCATTGATGATTTCTTTCTTGATCATCATGATTCTCCAGCCAAGTGCTACCATCGTGATATCGAGGAAACACAGCTACAGCCTCCAGCACTGAAACAGGGTCACACCCTGATTCTCAAGCAGCATGCCACAGGTGACTGCCACAGGCTACCGGCACATGCTGGAAATCGCCCTTCCAACAGCCAAGCATCGGGGAATCGGCCCAAGCTTCCTCAGCGCGGAGGATTTCTGAATGGTCGAAAGCCATCAATGGACGTCGTGAGATTCGCCGCAGTTAGGCTTGCAGTTTGGATTTTTTGTGTTGTATGGATAGTCTTTGTATGGAACGCTGCTATGTAAGTAGTATGTTTAAATGTAGATCTCAGAATTACGTCTTTGATGCATGAAAAGCGTCTTTCCCCCCATCGATTTACCACGACGAAACATCAACATTGACTGAGGATTCACAGCGCTCCGGGATATCCAAGAGCAGCCGTTCCGGGAATGGCTTCCTACCCGGCTACGGCAAGCACTAGGGATGTTCACCCCAGCCGCAACATTTGGTGCTGCAGCCCCCTGAAAGACTTACTCGCCGCCAAGCCTTCACCACTTGGAGGTCGGAGTACGCAGAATAATCTTTTTTTCCGCCCACAAAGGTCGTAGAACTTGGGGTTTCTCCAAATAGGGGACCCCTAAAAAGGGCGGGTCTATTGCTATAGATGATTGATATTGGATGACTAGGGGGGTTCCCAACTGATGTTTTTCCAAGGCAACATGCAGTTCCCATTTGCGTCCAGCATCTTTCGATCAGGGCCTCAGCAGGAGAAAGTGTTGATGAAGATCTATGGTTAGTGGGTTAATGGTCTATTTGTGGTTGATTTTTCACTTGGTGATTGTAGTGGTTAATGACGGTTCACTTCATGATGATGATGATGATGATGATGATGATGATGATGATGATGATGATGATGTCTGTCAAGTCTAGATTACACATTTAGAATGGTTGATGATGATCAATCATCAAATCACTGAAGCTTGGACGGCCCAAAATCATACAGGTGATCCCGTGTTCACAAAAGCGACTAGTTGCAGCTAATGCTCAATTTTAAAAAACACAACAGCCCACAAAACATCTTGGCAATGGAAAAAAGAATCGGATTGACACCATTAACAATAGAGCATCATTAATCCTTTCACACTCTTAAACAAATAAATAAATAAATATAAAGATAAATATAAATAGGATTTATAAAGATATAAATATACAAATGTAAAAGAAAATAAGTAAATACATAAATAAATATATAGATATACACATGTAAAAATAAACAAATCAATACATAAATAAGTAAATAAATAAATAAATCGAAACGTGAATATACACCTGGAGCAACCCAAGTAAACACTCCGTTCCCAAAGCTGGGTTTCTTGTTGCCATTAGCAAGGGGCCATGGCCATAGCCTTGCCGCCGGTAGCCATCAGCTGTGAAGCCATGGGAGCAGGAATTCTGCTATGAACATCTCTGGTGGGTGCAAAAAAATCCGAAAAAAAGGTGCCTTTTAACCAATCATGGATAACCAGTACTAGTGGCTAGTAGCAATCATTCCAGTATATCAGGGGAAACTAAGACACTGTTCCAAGCCACCAGCAGAACTGACGAGTTTTTTTGTGGGGATCTCTGCCGCCGCGGTGCCAGGTGTTCAGGGCTGTTGTGAGTCTCGAAGAGCATGGAACCACTGTAGAGCTCCCACAGGATGCAGCCCAAGCTCCACAAATCCTGGACGTTCCGGGAGGTTTCACCAACCAAGTCATGGGAATTTATCATATAAAATTGGGAGTTAAAATATCATATTATACCTATACCCCAACAATATTACAATGATGGGAATGATACTAACTAATATCATATAATCTATCATTAGGGTATAGTGAGTTACTTTGATGATCGTATGATTGTCCTTTCTCAGCAAACATGTTAGTAGTGGACGGCTATACCTCCACTCCCTACCATTTGGTTGGAGCGGAAGCTCCGTAGCTCCGTCCCAACAGCCAGTAGAAGCAATGACGGCAACTCACCGTTGATCTTAGCCTTAAGCTGTCACCGTTATGTTTGCTGAATGGTTATGTTTGGAAAATCTAAGCGACCAAACATAACTCTGAATCTGGTTGGACTCGTTGCTGGCACCAAGAGTATGCTAAAGTCAAGTCATTATCCTCGATCGTCCCCGCGTACGGTTGAACATGACAAATCACCTTGAAACCGCCGACCAGATTCAGGTTGTTGGGAACGGACGTGAGCAATAATAACCACAACAGTTACACTTTCACTTCAGTGATGTTTGCAACAAATGCATGTCTCCTTGGCTTGTTAATAACGAATTATGAATTGTTGAGGCCATTGCATCATGTCATTTACTGGTTCTTGGCGAACCCCTTTACAACAAGCTATCAAACAACCTGCCAGCATTTGGGCCCGTCGCATAGACTTCCTTGCTGTTGCAATTCCCTGATCGCTTTCAAGAGCCTCCAGATCTTTCTGGTCCCCCTTGGTAGTTGGGCTAGGCTAACCATCTCCATTTGCAAAGAAGTCCGAGAAATCCCAGGTAGGTACCAGAGGTTGATGGTTTCAGAGATCTCCCATAGCCATACGTCGAATACCCCTGGCTCCTTCGCTTCCTCCCCACCACGGGCCAAATGAATTCATGGGAAAATCCGAAGATAATCTCGACGATTCACCATTACAGATTATGTCATGATGATCCTAGAATCCAACACCGCAGAAGGTATCGGTACACCAATTGACTCAATGATGGATTCTCCAAACAGTTTAGGAGCTACCAGGTCGACTGCCCTCTGGGGATCTAACATAACTTGGACAATCATTTCGATGATGGTCTCCTCCTGGGTTTCTCGACATACAATGACATACAATATAGCGGTTTTCCAGTCAGCTATGTTGCATTGCCACTAAAAACCATTATTAATCACTACTGGGCATAGTTGACCAACTCTTCCATCATTTTCCGTTGGTTTCCTACTGGTTTCCAACGGTTTTCCTGGTGGTTTCCATGGTTGCCACTGGTGTTCCAATGGTCTTCCATAGCTTCCATGGTTTCCCCATGGTTTCCTCATGGTTTTTCCTGGTGATGTCCCCCTGGTTTTCCACGGGTTTTTCCGGTGGTTCGGACCCCCACGTTTCGCTCGCTTCACCGCTTCCGCCAAGGCGCAGCTTTTTCGCTCCAACCGAGATGTAGCAAGACTTCGGGGCAGCGATACCTGGAGCGAGTGAGCGAGTTCGTGCATCCGTGGTGCGGCTGGTGGCTAAGGACACGTAATAATCAATGATGGCTAGTGGTTCATGACGGTTAATGATGCTGAGTGGTGGTCAATCATGAATTCATGCTGGTTTGTGGTGGTCAATGATGAGTTCATGGTGGTTAATTCATGATTACTAGTGGCTAGTGATGGTTAAGCGGTGGTGAACAATGGTTTGTTGAGGCTTCATTGATGCTGAAGGTTGATGGCTAGGATGACCCAAGGTTGATATGCACCATCCTTACCATGGTCGCCAGGTGATGGTGCTTCATTGATGGTCATGGCAAAATTAACGACGGTGAAGTGATGGTTGGATGATGCTTAATCGTGGTGAAGAATGGTGCTGGCTATAGTGAATAGCAGCTGGATCTTCCTGCCGATGGGGAATAGCAGCGCTGTCCCAGCTGCTCCCAAAGCCCGGCTGAAACTTCAACAGTTGGCTGGTTTTCAGGTACCCACTTCTGGATTGCCACGTTGTTGACTACGGCAAATTGTACCAACATCAACCATCATTGCTCATTAACATGAAGCATCATTGACTACCATGACCCACCAGTGGACATACATTCGCCATCAAGCCATTAACCTGCAACAACCACTATTAACCATCACCAGCCGCACTGTTGACCACACAGATTTACGGTGGTGGTGCCTTTCCAACAGCTACAGCACCACCGGAGAACTGTGCTGCCCGCGTGCTGTCGCGTCTGGATGACCGAAGAATGATGCATGTCCACCTGGGCCATGAACATGCGAACGCTGCTGTGAACTATAATTGTCACCTTGTGGCACAGCTATTGACCCCTGATCACCTATGGCAAGTTCATTTCCCATAAGGCATTTGCTTATAATGAAAGAGCATGCTGTCAATCCCTACTTAAGTTTCTTATCACTTAAGAACTCAAAATTTTGACCATAAGTATGATGGCTATCCCATGGTTGTTCATAATTAGTTTGTCGCGCTCTTGTGAGTTGATCGTGCGCAAGTAACGTGCAGTTGGAGATCCAACGATTTGGAACATCATGGTTGTGAAGGTGAAATAGGGAGATATGCATTCTCAATGTGGTTTGCAATGTTTTGAGCATGAATCGCGACGCTTTTTTCCTCATAACGGCTCGAAGAAAGTCGCTGCAGAAAAGAAAGCTGAGCTCGTAGATATGCATTTTACGGCAACCATTTAAGGAAATAAGGAACACTTTTGGGTCCTTGTCTCTTGGATCCTTCTTGATCACCACCGCGAGCGCTCCCGCGACGCCGTGCTCACCATGCTGGTCTCGCTGAGATAAAGCAAGTCGTAAATGATGATTCTAAGAGGGTCTATGTGGGACCGGATTCGAACACGGTCTCTGATGATTCTATAGCCCGTCCCTCAACTATCAAAATTCTAGGTAAAGGTCACCAATCCAAGAATGGCAATTGACACTTCCCCACGAGTTGTGACAGCTCAGCCTGCCCCTTCGTAGCTGTCAACAAGTCTTCAAGGATACGAAGCACATGAACCCACCAAATCAGCTGTGACCATTGACCTCAAGCCAAATTGAACAATCATTCAACTGGCGGTTTCAACCCCTATGAAAAACATTCGTCAACCAACCAGGGAAAAGACATATCAATCAAACCACCAGCCAGATGGTCATTTCGCCACTGAGCCATGGATTTTCCCACCATGAACCCAGCATGAACCAACTCCATCCCGGTTCACCGTTGAGCGCGGAACATATGTGGCGTTCCCGAAGTCAATAAGCTTCACCCGACTGTCAGCAGGACGGATGTAGGGCAGCTGAGCATACCTCGCCATGGGCCGATGGATTTATGGTTCATGATGCTTAAGGCTTTGACGGGCCAATGATTGGCTAGTGACACCATGATGGCCAATGATCATGGTGGTTAGTGGTTCATGGTAAATGGCATAGCTCCCTATGATTCATGCTTACTGATACTTGATGATGCTTAAGCACAATGAATTTCAACTCACGGTTCACCATAATGCTTGATGCTGATCAATAATGGCATATGACACCAAGGCTTTGTCCTGAGAAGTCAGGCTCAAATGGTTTCTCAAAACAGTGGTGCCCCCAAATCACCTAGCGACTAACCATTTATAATAATAAACCAACCATTTTTTGGGGGCTTCAAATGGGTTGAGCTCCCCCAAACTAAGGGTTCCTTGTAAACTGGTCATCCTTTCGCGGGTTATAGGTTACCTCATGGCTTGGCACATGCCCGAGTTTTGAGAACCCCCCGGCAGGGCAGTCCCAGCGTGCCTGGGGCATGGCGGTTGCAGCTCGCCCCGGGGGAACTTGGACACCTGCGGCAAACTGCGCGTCTGCAGGAGGATGTTTTCCTTAGATCTGCAGGTGGTTGCAGGTGGTTGGAAGTGGTTGGAGGTGGTTGGAGGTGGTTGGAGGTGGTTGGAGATGGTTGCTGGTTGCAGGTGGTTGCAGCTTGCTGCTGGTTGTAGGCGTATGTTTCCAAGTAAATTGGACGAATGGTTTCAATTCTTGTTCTATTTTGGGTCCTCTTCCCTAGTATCAATCAGCATAGTAAACCATCATTAGCCGGCACTTGATGAGCTATCGCTGCTGTTGAGTTGCAGTACTTGGTAAGCACACCCAGCAAGAATACTCGTGGACTGATTGTGATGCCAAGTGTTTTTTACTACTGGACAAATGGGGCAGCATATGTAGTGACAACATCACAGTCACATGACCTACTCGAATACGTGTTGCTCCGGTGGCCAGGGTAGCCACGTCGTGGAAACCACGCTGTGGTTGGTCGTTGAAGGAGCTCATGCACTCCCATGATCAGCTGCAGCGTGGTTCTTGCACTCCCCTATGACCAACCCTTACGTGCCATGAATATAGTCAATATCAAGCACCATGGTCCTCTATCTTCACCATTCACCTAGCTGCCAATATTCAACCATCATCATGTTGGTTTTTTTACCAGGTTAAAAAACTAGCAGCACCGAGTTGACCGCTTGGACGACCAGCTCCTGAGCTGGTGAACTTGTAACGGTTTAGAAACGTCTGGGCAGCTAGTGTTCAAACAGCTATGACCTGACCATTCCGAGGTACTTAAGTCATTTTTGATAGTGAAAGGTTCTTACCAAGCTTAAATAGAGTCCATTCATCAAGTAGTTTGTTGTGGTTGTTGTTGTTGTTGTTGTTGCTGCTGCTGCTGCTGCTGGTGTTGTTGTTGTTGTTGTTGTTGTTGTTGTTGTTGTTGTTGTTGTTGTTGTTGTTGTTGTTAATCATGAAAAATAATGGCCCACAAGAATTCAGGATACCAATCCAGTGCTCAGATTCATGCCACCACGCGCCCTGGCACCCTTGGAGGCCCACCATGTGCCCCTAAACTGTGTTGCCGGGTGTCGGGCTTCAAGTCCGTGTGGGTCAAACTCAACGAATGCAGAAATGCCAATGCTCTGAGACATTGGCGAGAAAAACTCTGGATGTCCTGGCGGATCCAGGATGGATCCAGGATGGATCCACAGCGCCGTAGGGTGCACAACCTCTATGCTACTAGGATGGATCTTGATCAACCAGTATGCTTGGCACCAAAGGGTGCAAACAAGTTACCATGATGAACCACCCATCTGCCACGAACCATGACCAAGCACGGACTCAACAGCATCACTGGCACCTGCCATCCCTCTGCCCGCCACTTCTCTCCTGCAACCAGTAGCCCCTGTAGCCATTCCACTTCAAGAAATCGTACAACGAATGGCCCAAGAGCTCCGTGACCATTACGAAGTAGACCTGACGTGTTGCTGCTGGATCGGATGCCCGGCACCGTCGCTGGTTGCGGAAGGGGTTGGAGATGAGGGGGTTGTCAATGGCTAGGAAGGGTCGTAATAGGGAATAGAAGCAACACTGTGCAACAACTGTGCAACAACTATAGTTCGATGATGTTCGATTGGTTGGTGAACACCCAAAATAGCCAACACGTGCCATGGTACTGGTGCATGATGAAGTCCTATAAGCACAACATTCGCTTCATATGACCAAGTTCCAAAACAAATATGGGTCAATAAGTTCGCCACCTCATTCTCACAACACAATTGGTAGTGAATGACCGATCCATATTAATCCCTGGAACTTCCCACAATTTTTCCAATTAATATCTCGTCTTCATACCTGATCGTAGTTAAATATCAAAGATATTGGCAGTCAATGACGAACACTATTGGTAGTCAACAGCTTCAGTATTTTTACTACCAATAGTCAAAAGTGTTATTACTCATTCATGGGTAGTGAACACTATTGAACACACTATTGACAAATAACAGTCACTACCATAGTGTTGACTAATAGTATCACTAATATTTACTACCATGGACCATACCTTTCCAGGCCCGTTGAACCCGTCAGGTATCTCCTGCTGTGCCTCGTTGTGAAGGAAGGCTCCAGAGAGCCTGACGCAGTGGAACTGGTCCTGTGGAGCTGCGTCATAGTGGCATGCTGTGGGGCCATGCCTGGTGCTTCAAAAACTACTCCAGGGCCTCATGGGGGAGTGAGTTTTCATCCAGAACTGGCAGAAACCACGTGAATTCACGGTGTTTTCTCTCAAAACGATGGTCTCAACCCTGGTTCATTGTTCATTGGTCGATTCATTGCTGGTGCTAGTTGATTAAATGATTGACGATTGAGTCATACTACTGGTAGGCAATAGTTATACATGCAGTATGCCTGAGGTGCACCAGCAACTCAACCGTTCAGATTGGGCTTCTCTTGGGTGCCACAGCACCTGGGTTTGTCGCCATGGTGTGCTCCCAAGTTATTGTTGTGGGGGATTGCTGGATTTAGCAGGTTCCACCGCGGACAAGCCAGTAATGATCATGTCATGATTCACTATTGAAACCACTATAGCTAATAAACCACTTTAGCTAATTAACCACTAACAAACCATTGGAGATCTTGTAACCACCATTATAACCACCATAACCACCATCATTTTCACTATAACCATCATCATAACAACGATAACCCACAACAAAACCACGATAAAACTATTAGCCAGTTACATCAGTCATTAACTAATATTATAGTTATAACACATTAGCGAGTTTTACCCCAACAGCTATAACCCCAACAACTGTTAGCTAATTCAGCATTGCAACCCCTGGTCCCAGATCTGGTCGGCTCCTCTGGATCGGCTTTGCGAATGTCCAGCAGGATGTTGACCTCGATTTGGGCGTTGTCCCGGTACCGTTCCACGTCACGGATCACCTGTGCAGCAGTCCACCGGTCGTGGAAATCATGGGACCCGTAGACTCCCGGCAGGGCCCAACCAACACGGGACCGTCCCCGCCTTCAAAGCCACATCCTTAGTGTCTCAAGGCGTCGCCATTGAGTTGATGGTGGCATCGCAGCAATGTGGTTACTTATAGTTGAGTAGTGGCTCACCACCACGATGGACCACTATCACATAAAAAATGGTTGACTGCTGCTTTCAACCACCATGATCAACCAACATCATGCATCTCTGTTTGCTTATGCACTGTATACTGTTAACCAGAATGAGCCACTACACCACTGCGATCAATCATTTGCTTTGACCTTTTCCAGCAATCCACCAATGCAATCTACCCATTGAAACCCTTGTAATAAACCATCTCTCTCTCTCTCTCTCTTTCCATCCCTATCTCCTCCGCAGAAGCCAGCATAACAAGCATCTTCAACCACTAGACCAAAATCATCACCACTAACCAACCACCACCATAAAGCATCAGAATCTCAGCATCCTCACCACCCAATCCACTCACCTCAGCCCACTCCTTCTGCTCACGCACGGGTCCCAGTGGCCGAGTCCTCCAACAGATCCCGCGCTTTCAGCACTCGTCCGAAAGCTCCATCGCCCAAGAGCTCTTGGATCTGCCCACCGGGAAGGAGGCGACGGGGCGACGCCAGTTCAGCCGTGATAGGTTAGTGAAGCCATGGTGAGTTCGGGATTTGGTGGGTGAATGTTGGTGAATTCTGGCTATGGTTGATGATCCTTGGGATGGTCGGAATGGTGCTTCATGACCAAGGATGGTGGATGATGGTATTGGTCGCCACAGCCCGAATTTCTCGGGTAGAAATTTGCCGATGTGGGATGGCATGATGCGTTGGTTTCAACCTGGCAACTGAACCAACTTCCTGTCAAATGAGACAAAGGCGAAGTCCAATGTCTCCAAGATCAAGTGAAGTCAAGCGTCCGACGAATCGTGAAGTGAAGTGAGAACAGTATTAGACCATCATGAGGCATCAGCATTGAACCATCATCAATCACCATTAATCACACCATTCAGTGCATACGAAGCAAACCAGAGGGCTGCTTCACGCTCCAAGTCTCTGCGTCTGTTAACTGGCCGCAGATCGAGCTTCAAAAACTTCCAGAGTAAACAGTCTCAACAGTTTGAAATCAAACATTTTTTGCAAGATTTACTCCAAAACTCGAGCTTCATTAGCATTGAATCCCACACGCATCAAGTCAGTCATGTTTCACACGCCCCGCGTGATGCCTATATAGAGAACCCCCGTCTCCCGCATACTCTACTGGAATGTTCAATAAGAATCACAAAATCACCTCAAAACTCTGCCCACGAATCCCGCGTGAAAGTCTTTCCAGAAATCGTGCGCAACGCACTGCCAGAGTATCTGTCCAAAGTGGCACGCTCAAGAAACACTGTAAGATGACCACATCCTGAGACCTCAAATCTCTTGCAGGGTGTCATCGCACATCCCTGGTGAGGCCCTGGGCCCGTGCCGGCGCCTGATATCGGCAATCCAAGACCTGCCCTGCTTGCCAAGGGAAATGAACCTCAGGTCACCGCAGCGCCTCATGGGCTGACAGGATGACCAACCACCCAACCAAGACGTACCAATCGTCAGGGGACGGTCCTTGGCATGGTGAACTTCGTTGATGAAAACACCCATCACTGATCATCAAGAGACGCGATTCAAGCGATGATCCTCAGGGTCACCATTGCATTGCGAAGATTAACCATGATTAATTGCTGCTCTTGACTCTTGACCATTCAGCAACACTGAGTCACCACTACTGACCATCGTTCTTCATCAATAATCACCATGATTCTTAACTTTTCAACCATCAACTAGCCCACAATTCACCATCATTCAGCAGCTTGTTCACCATGGTTCACTATCATTCAGCAGCTAATTTTTTGATATTTTTTGACCATCACTAGGTATTACCCGTTGTTATCCCCCATTTCACTATCATTCACCATGGTTCTCAACCATTCAATGGCCACCAATTTCCGTTGCCCAGTCACATCCTCCTCCGAGTCCTCTTCTGCTGGTGGCTGTGGCAAGGCATCAGCCCCGTTGCCGCGGCTGCGGCTGCGCACGGGAACCATGCTGGAATCACATGGCAAATGGTGCGCTAAAATCACTTGAAGTTGGCTAAGGAATGGTCAACTAATGCAGGTAAGTCTGCAGTTGGCTGACGTTGGCTTGGTTGATTCGGTTGGGCATTACAGTACTTCAGTCATTAGGTTGGACCCTAGTAAGCGTCTTTGATGATTAGTGGTACCTGGGCACCAACGCAACAGCTGTGGGTTTCTCTGCCGTGAAGCGATCGAACACCATGGAAATGTGTGGTCTAAGCTGAGCCCATAAGAAGCAGAGTTGGTGTCTCGACATCTGTAGCCACAAAAACGGCGTTCATGACTGGTCGGTGGGCAACGTTGCCCCAGAACTATGCTCGTTCCCATCATCCCACAGGTATGGCTGGAAAATCCGCCAACTATTTGAGAACCAAACCCAAAGATCAACACAAATCAGCCAACCACTTGAGAACCCACCAGAAAAGAACAAAATCCAACTGAAAATCAGCAAAAATGAAAGGTCTCAGGGACCTGACTACTCGCCTGCTGAGCCAATTTGCGACATGCAGTGGCGAACCCGACAAAAAACCTGGGGAAATGTGGGGGCCGACCTTGGAAATCACCCCAAAATCATCCTTCTTAGGCGGCTAAGGACGAATAAAACCTGCCAGGAGGTGTTTCATGCGGTTTTTCCTTGATGCTTAGCTATGCTGACCTACTCTTGGCTGATGAACCTTTAAGGACAGTCCAAACAATTCATTGCTGCGGAACGCTCCCAACACTTCTAGGGAAGGTGACTGGCCCAGGTGCCGTCCTTGACATGACATGGGTGGAGCGTCAGAAACATGATGACAATCCGTGACATGCATCCGGTGACATTGACCAACCTCTGGGGTGACGGCCAGTGAACCATGCTTGAACATCAAAAAACATTCCTAAGCATTATTCGTGAGCATTCTCACCGTCCCTGGCCATCAAGAATGATCAGCCATTCTCAAACACTGATCAAGCATCATATTAATGACACTTGCATTCGGCCAGCTTTTTGCGCAAGACCACAAGACATGTGCTCTGCAAGAAGGGAACTTTGCACGGCTAAGTAGCCAAAAGCTAGCGATGCAACTGACATGAGGAGTTTTCTCAATGCCAGGTGCTGCTAGTGTTCTCCTCCCCCTGAAAGTGAAGGCGGTAGGATGGGGAGGTGGATGGTGAAGCTTGAGCGTTATGCCCACGGCCAATCATTCCATCCGTCATTACTGAATAAATTCTAACCATGACACTTGCATTCGGCCAGCTTTTTGCGCAAGACCACAAGACATGTGCTCTGCAAGAAGGGAACTTTGCACGGCTAAGTAGCCAAAAGCTAGCGATGCAACTGACATGAGGAGTTTTCTCAATGCCAGGTGCTGCTAGTGTTCTCCTCCCTTACCCACAGGCACGTGTGTACTTAAAGTTTGAATTACTTCAAGGCACATTTGTTCAGGATAAGGCTGAGCTCTATGTGTCCACCACTGATTTGCGGCATCTTTCCCTTGCAGAATGATGTGACGGCGACCAGTGGCAGAGCATCGGTTGCTAGACCCTGAACATGTGCGCATCATGGTATGAAGTGGTACTCCATGATAAAGAAAACCAATGGCTTTTCTCCAAGGCATGTGGTACTGACAAAAATCCAGACGACCAAAAGAGATACCAGAAGAATGAATCAGCTTCTGCAAAGGAGGTGTCAGCCAGGCTCGGGACGTCCAAGGATTTTCTAAGGCCCATGGTATAGACAAACCAGTCATCATATCGATCAGAAAGGTAGTGAACTGCAGTAACCGGTTCCCCAAATAGACCTTGGAGGCATCAGACTGCGAGAGAGACGGATAGCCCCAGAGGTTCTCATCATCATCACGAAGTGGTGGAGGACCGCCATCCCATTTTCGAGCTCGAGACCAGCTTTGGCACGGCATGCCAAACCAAACTAGAGCTGTTGGATGGTTAGTTACAAAGTCACGTATAGCCTTTCTAACCGAAGGAGACAAGATGTCACATGAGGTACCATAAAGAATATCAATGGCCAGAACTCTATATCCTGACTTAACCGCAGCAGCTGAAAGATGGCAACTTCCTGAAAAAATTTCAACTACCCATTTGCCCTTGTCCTTGGCTTTCTCTGGAAGCAACACCTTTGGAGCTCCTTCGGGAATTGGTTCTCGGCCAAACTGCAAGCTGCCTGTGTCTGGGTAGGCAGTCGTTGAAACTCCTGAGCCACTCGAGCATGAGCCTCGTAGCGCCGCAGTGACGAATCGGCTTGCCACCGTCCTCGCCTCTTCACGTCGCTGAGGGCACGATAGTTCATCAATCGATCGTGCGATGGGCCCGAGTGTCTCAGTTGGTACAGTACTGCATAGCTTGCTGGCAGCTCCAGTTGGTTGAGGCACAAATCCCATTCCCGCTTCAGGTCCTGGTACTCCAGCTTCAGGAGATAGCTCTTGGGATCCCCCGTCAGAATTCGCTGGAAGCAAAGTCCCAAGCTGGGCACCACTGGTGAGTCGATCAGGATGGTCTCGTCCTGAAGGCCCACCTTTGATTCTTCTTGACGGTCGGCTGGATGAAGATTTAGGGCGAAGTGAGCTAGTCCTCTTCCCGGTCTGGTCAAGTCCTCTTCGAGAAGAAGCAATGCCTCGCCGGGACGGAGGTAGCACACGAACATCAGGGTGATGGCCAGAGCTTCCAGGATCTTCCCATGGCTGAGCATCAACATGCCTATCTTGGCAATCAAAGCCCATGCCAGAGGAGGCCTGGTATTGCCCGGGTCCAACTTGCTCCATCCCTGCAGTGATCGTCTGCTCCTCATCAAAGACTGCTTTCCGCCGCAATTCGGGTTTGCATCCAGCACGCTTGCAAAGACCTTGCTGCCCTCGCTGATGTCTCTGCCTTCCATGAACATATGATTCAGAAAGGTGCAGCAAGCTTCGTCCAACTTGATTTCGTTCTGAAGGCTCATCCCATTCAGGTTGACAAACTGAAGGAATTCTTGATACCTCAGCACATAGTCGCGAGCAACTGAAGCCGACACCGCCCTCTGCTCTAACAAGGTCTGACCAGCAAAGCGAGGCTGGATCCCCAGCTCCTCGAACACCCTCTTTCGATTGACGAGCCTCTCGCCTCGGTTCTTTCCTCGGAGAGCTGCACGAAGTTGTTGGGTGCTCGAGTTCTGAGTCAATTGCTTTGCCTTGGACTGCGGGATCGACATCAGCCTGCTCACCTCTGAATTGGGAGGACCTGGAGGACCTGGGGTAGATGAGCTCTTCTTTGATCTTTTTGAAACCTTTGCTGAGCACTTCTTCTTCTCTCCTATCAGCTTCCCATCTCCTCGAATCTTTGTCTGCGACATTCCACTCACTAGGAACCCAGCGTGCTGCGAGAAGGCAACCACTGGCGAGGAGCAAGGCGGCCACTCTACGTGAAGCTCGAAGCATGCTAGGGGAAGAGGTTCTACCTTTGTCTGTGATAAGTACTGCTGCTAAGTTGTCATTGAAATGCAAATGTCTCTTGCCCAACATGGATGTGTTGCGAAGCTTGTGACGAAGTGCGGCTACTATTCCTCGGCTCTCCAACAAAGTGATGTGCTCTCGATGCTCCATCTTGGCTGCGAAACACAACTGCCAATCAGACTCATCAAGAAACTCTTGAGGGATCTCGCGGAAATCCTCATTGATCTCAAAGACTTCTCTGACTGGAAGCTTGTCGGGCAGCACTGTGGAAACATCACTGAACACATCCTTTTTTGCTACTGTCCTGGATCTGGGAGCCGGTTTTGGATCACTGCTCTTGAAACGCCACGACTCTTTCTGACCCCCCATCTTAGCAACTTCGTTGATGTCAATGTCACGTTTGCAAACAGCTATACCAGATAATGAAGCATCAGAGGAAGTTACCGTGGTACACCATGGGGTACGAAGGTTCGTGGAACACATGCTAAGCAGCACACTCACCCAACGCGCTTCTCTGCAGGCACTTCTCCATAGCCTGGTAGGAGTGTGTTCACATCGAGAGGCGAAATCATAAAGGTTCCGAAAGAGACTGAGCAACTCTCTGCGCACCATCATGAAGTGAACAGCATGTCCAATGAGCTTCTGGATAACCCTGCCTGTCACCCTTGGCCGTCGACTCAACCAATCGAAGGCAAACTGAACCTTGGCCAATTTGTGAGGGACAGGTTGTACTATTCCAGAAACTCCATCAATGTGATAACCCAGAGATGTTGCGGCAGAACATGCATCTAGTTCCTCATGTACTTTGAACCCCAGGTTTCGAAGATGTGCCACAACACGATCCTTTGTTTCCTGGACTTGCCGTTGACATACTCCTGCTACGTTCAAGTTGTCAGCATATGGTATCAGGACTGGAAGACCTCCAGCTAAGTCCGGAGCTGGGGCTTTGTCATGGACCAGTCGATCCGGTCCCAGGCCTGATGCCAACAAGCATTGTTCGGTGTGAATTCTCTGTGCCAGCCACATTGCCCATGACCAACCCATTGGGACCACTCTCAAAGTTGGATACACCTCGCCTCGTCCAAAGTCTTCTCCTCCCAAATGCGAAGGAACTCCCCAAGACCTAAGAAGATGTGAAGGAATCCCAGGCATTGCAAAAAGAGGCTGAAGATCAGAAGGCATAGCTAACGAATAAAAGTAATCCTTGATGTCAGACTGGGCTATATAAAGAGTGGATTGTGAAGGCAACTTCAATTGACTCCATGAGGATCCAGCCGCCATCGACATAGCTGGGGGCTCTCGAAAGAGTCGGTTCACACCTCGGCAGTCCAAGATCAGCCGCTGTCGGCCATCCTTCTTTGCGACCATGAATGGAGTCACCAGGCCCTTAGGTTTGGACGTGAAGGTCAACATGCCAGCATCATACATGTCCTTCACGAAGTCCTGGTAGTCCTGAGGCGAAGTGCGAAGGGTCTCATCCATGTAGGGGGTGAAGGTTTCATCTTTTTCAATAATGTGTCCCCACTCTTCCTCATTCACCAGCATACGGCTGGAGGCGTCTTCGATGGTTTCTCGCCCAACTGGATCCAGCAATCCTGCCAACGGAATCGGCTCGCTTGAACTCTTTGGGATGCTGACCAGGGCCCTATCAAAGACTCGAACTGTGCTAGACTCCATGCCTAGATAGGCAGGAGAAGTGTGCAGGAGCTCTTTCAAGGTAGCTCCACGCTCCTCGCATGTCATCTCATGTCTGTTTAGACGTGATAGCTGCTTAAAAATATGATGCTGGCTCTCTCTCTGGGATTGAGTTGGCACCGAAGAAAAAGAACGATCTGAGGGCGCTGCATAAATCTCATTCAAAACTCCAATGACCTGGTTCACCTCCTTCTCGATCCGCTGAACACGGCAGTGGCGCCTCTTCGAAGAAACACTGCAACCAGGGGACCTAGCTGAAGGCTCACACATAGGCAAGGGAAAAAAATCTCGCCACCTGCACTGAGCAGGCAAGTGCCCAGAAGACCAATTGGATTGAGCTGACCTTTCACAGCCGGCTGCTGCCACCGAAGACCTGGGATTGGGAAGTGTGGCAGACCCCCCCAATCCCGCTTCATTCGTCATGCCTTCTCTGCGCCGCCGTCACCCTTCTTGCCGGGTCCTTGGCGACGCTTCAGGGTTTGCTCCTCACGAGCTTTCCTAGCCTCCTTGGCTATGGAGGCTTCCGCCTTCAGCTCCTCTGCGACATGCGCTGCGAGTGCAGCATCATAGCCTTGACCACTCTTCCTAAATCGCCATCCCATGTAAATGTCAGCCGCACTATAGTCCGGTGCATTGGGGTTGATCCTATGTGCTTCCCTGATAACCAACATCCTCCGACACAGAAGTTCGGCACTTTGCAATGCGGGGGCGTTGATTTGGTCAACCACCAACATGGCTTCGAGAATGCGGCTCAAACATTCATGTTCGAAAGTAGATCGATCCCCTTTACCAATATCACTTGACCTCAACCAGTGCTCATGGAAAGTGATGGGGGTAAAACCTTGGTCTCGAAGGGAACGAAGATGCTTCAAACAAGTGGCCGGCCCGGAGAGTTGCAATCCACCTCCAAGGGGACTATCTCCATTGAGACGTTCGACGCACGAAGTGAATTCGCGACGCCGGGTGCCCTCTGCATCGAACTGCACAGGGAGTATCCGCAGGTCCTCCAATGCAAAGGAAGCAACATCGGCTGCCTTCATCTTCTTCAGGGCAAGGAATTCATGACCTACAGGGATGATGGCTCGATTCCCGGACACCACATGACCAGCTGGTAGGGGGGCTGGATCGGTAGCGATCACATCACCACGAGAGTATTGTCCTATCTTCTCCATGGCCACCCATGTAGTCTCCGCTTGACCCCCAGCAACAGCAGCGACAGCGGGAGCAGCCGGAGCGGCTCCACCGACAGCAGCTCCACCAGGGGCTGGGGCACCACCATATCCCATGTTGGCCGCAAGAACTCTTCCCTGTGTCATCAATTGTCCCAACTCGGCTGGGGTGAGAGGTGCAAAACCGTAAACTCGGGCAGGATTGATATGTCCAGGAACATGACCGTTGGGACCACTATAGTAAAAACCAGTGAAGTCTAAGTTGCCAATGTCCATCTCCTCCTCGTAGACATCTGCATCGGGCGTTGCTATCACCCAATTTGACCCCGAGGTGGGGGCCAGAAGCAATCGAGTGTGCCAGAGCTCTGGCACTTCTCCATAGTTCACTAGGGCAATCCCTCCGACCTCCATGCTGCTACTGGTTCTTCAACTCTAAGGTCTTCCCAAACACTCCTAACCCACCTTGTCCTTTCTTCCCTTTGCCTGGACTTGGCAAAGGCGTGCTGGTCTCAGTCCAGCCAAGGCGCAACCAAGTGGCCACACACCCTCCAACCACCAATCCCACCAAGCAGCCAATGATGCCCAGAGACACCACCGAAGTTCCGCTCCAACCTGACGGTGCAGCGAGCTCAGGCAGTTGACACAGGCAGTTACAAATAGCCGGTGGGGGTGAAGGAGCTGGAGCCGCAACCCAATCTCGAAGGATCCAGGTTGTAAGTGCAGTCACCAGCGCCAAAGGGGCTGGCTCCATCCGAAACCGCACAGGCGACGATTTGAAGCTTGAGCGTTATGCCCACGGCCAATCATTCCATCCGTCATTACTGAATAAATTCTAACCATCATCATTATTGACGATTGTCATCAAGAATCACATTTGCCAATGATACCAACATGCAATGGCTGACGCAATGCGGTTTCAAGTACATTGAGACAACAAAACGAATCACCGTGGTTTGCAATGTGGAGATTTCTTTGGGCAACGAACCGCAGCTTTAGTTCATTCGCCCGTTTAACTACAGCGAAGGTACTGCATAAGAATCTCTTGTATAAGAATTTGAGGGGCTCGGATTTGTTTCCGCTCCTGTTGGGCCTGAATATAATTGCTTCTTCGGTTAAGAATTTGAGAGACCCTTACAGTGGCAGTTAAATTCTTAGCGCCCATGTTTTGAGGTATCGATGATAATATTCCAGGCCAAAAACCGAGACAATTTTTTTGACAAAAATTCCTTGCTAGACCACCAAGAGGCAAACAAAAATTGAAAAACGTGTTATTAATGTCCCGCCCGGGGGGTTAAGCCTACGACTTTTTGGTTGAAAGCCGCCCTTTTTGCCAACTGCGCCGAGCAAGCCCAGTGTTGAGCCACCGGCACTCTTTTCAAGGACCAGAAAGTGTTGTGAGAGCGGCTTCTTGCAAGTTTGCCATGGTAAAATCAAATCTGAGGAAAGCCAAGGGAGTAAAAAAATCATCCGGTTTTCTATAACAAGAATCATTGGAATACATACTTAAGAAACTGTTAAGAAATTGAGGGACCCTCGGACCGGGAACGTGGAAAATCATGAGCAAACTAAATTAAGAATTTGAGGGATCCTGGACCACAGATTTGGGATTCTTATCCAGGACTTCCACTGTAAATTGTTTCCTCTTTTTTCGCCTGGGCTTCCAGGGAGTTTGACTTCACGAACCTTTAATCAACGACGCAAGATGCCACATGGCCGCCACGGGAGTGCACCACTGCTCTTGGGTCGACACGAGCCATGCAGGGCAGGTCAGCACCGGAGGTGGTCAAGGACCTCAGCGATGTGCCGACGCTCCCACACAACTGAAGGGCGGCGAGATGTGCAGCTGTAGGCATGCGAATGGGCACACAAACGAATGTAGTAGATATTTAAATTTGTATAATATATATTTATATGTATACACAAATAAGTAAATTGAAAATTCTAAATCTATTGTGAATGTGTTCGTATACACTTATGCATCAAGAAAGCAGGGCTATATCCATCACACACTCAAACCAAATGAAACAAAAAGAGACAAGCGACCTCCCCTTCCGACAATGAAAGACATGTAACTGCAAGGGCAAGCCTTCTATCAAAAGGCTCGTTAAGATCAAGTCTCTTGACTATTTCCATGAAACCGCTTGTTATCATCATCCCGCCGACGAACCAACCAACAAGGTACTATCACAACACTGATATCACAACACTGATGTGCCAACGACTGCGTTTTGACGGATTGTCAGATGCATTGGCTACTAAACAAACCCCACTTTGGCCATGGATGGCTGGTACTTTTGCTGATGCACTGCAAAAGTCTCGAGCGTTGCATCCATTATGAACCCGTCTCAAACGATCGCTATGAACCATCATTTTGTCATCATGAATTAGCATTATCAACGATGATTAAAAACCGCAGTTAACGTTGAAGATATTGACAGCCTTGACAGCCTGATGCTGTCAATTTTTTGAAACATAATTCGGTAGCCCTGCATGTGGCCCCTCAGTAGTTGCAACATTTGTTGGACAATCCAAATTGGAAATGAAGTACTCAACGATGCCAAAAATAACATAATACTTTGGTGCTACTTCGGTCCGTTGTTGATTTGCGCTGTTGTGGAAGTTGTGTAATGATCTCCTTTCTTAAGCGAAGCTCTTCTTCCAAAATGGGTTCCCACAATCCAATCGCTCCAGGATTTCCATACAGCTGGAAGGCAAGCCGCAACGTTTCCAATTTGGTGAGGTTTTCCTTCCCCGAGCATGGCCCTTCCGGACGTGCGACATCAAAAATGTGGCACCAACTAGTGAGGGGGGCAATTACACTCAACATTTACCATCAATCAGCCCATGAATTATCCAATGCACCACTGACCACCACCAGCTGCCAGCAGTTGCCAGCATCACCACCAGTCATCACCAGTCACCACCAGCTACCACCAGTGAATGGTCACCAGTTCCCAGTTTCCAGATGGGACGCTGCCATCTCCACTGGCTCGTCGCCGAAACAGCAGCGCCTGCGACGGGGAGGAGCCAAGGTGGACCATGGTGGACGGACTTGGACGCCTGGTGAGGATCGGGGTGAAGGGGAGATGACAATGGTGGAGTAAGGGATGGTATGCTGGAGTTGGTGGTGCATTTTTTGGGACAGTGAGGTTCATGATGTTTAAGATTGCATGATCACGGGCATGATTGCTGATCAATCCACTTTAACCTTCATGTAGCCATGGTCAACTTCAGCAACTTGATCATCATGCTTAAATGATTGATCAACCATATGTAAACTCTTCAGCTGGTATTTTGTGCCTTGGTGCAGCAATCAACGAAACTCAACGCATGGTCAGTTAGACTCCAGGAAACTGTATCAAATCTAATGTTGGATCCATATTAGAAAAAGTATATCTTAACGGGAAATCACCCGCTGTTGAAGGTAAACCAATGCCGGTTTAGTCATATGGATCTACCATGGCTACAAGCCGGTGCTTGTCGTCTGTTTGAACACCTTGTGTAACTAAGCCTGATCTTACTTAAAGATCTGCGAGTTCTGCACATGTGAGAATGGAGGTCTGACAAGGTGCATGAACCACTATCAATCACAAATTAAGTAGCAGCCATAAGATAGCCATAACTATCAACAAACATGATTGAACGGCTAATTGACCAACCACTTCAATAAGCAGCAATGAACAATCCTTAAAGATGAACATCCATCCAACAATTCACAAAGCATCAAGTAAACATCAGTGAACCACACAACAACCATTCCTTAACCACGCTAGACCACGCACCAGGGCGAGTGCTTGTTGCGTTTTTCCCTGGCACAGCGAGAGCAAGTGAATCCGGGAAGGGCCCTGTGATATGCCAACGTGCGAAAGCCGATGAATTACACTCCACAAGGGCAAATCAAATCTAGTATGATAGACTTGAACGTACAGATTCAAGACGGATCTGGGGTCTCTACTCAAAAGAACCCACTTTCGGGAGGCACCAACAGCAGCAGCTTCATGTTGGAGATACCGACCCTAGCCAAGAAGACCTTTCCTTTTGCGGGAGATTCTTGTGCCAACACCTGCTTTGAACTGTGAACTACCATGAACCACCATGATTAACCAGCATCAGTCATCATTAGCCATGATTATTCATCAATAACAATAAACCTCATCAACCACCCGGACAAACCACCGTTACCACTAAACGCTTGGCTTTTCTGGACCTTTTCCCGTGATTCAGCTCAGCCGTCGCTGTCCAAGTCGATGCTGGCCTAGAAAATGAGGTTGATCAAGCGACCTTGATTAATCCGCATGATCAACAATTTTGGATCATGTTCATGTTAAGATACTGATCCCCTATTAGTTGGTTTTTAGCCGCTTTCATCTTAGATATAGAATAGTTTCTATCTATCTATCTATCTATCTATCTATCTATCTATAAAGAATATATATCTAAATGTTAAACACCTGAATATGGGCGATTTTAATCGTCATCCCAATTTGGAAGTTTGTGGGCGCCTATGATCAGCCGTTGAAACATTGCTGCTTTTGCTGCATCCCTGAGCCGGGTAGAAGTCACCCGAGCTCCCCAAAATGCATGCGGCTGATCAATGGGAAACGGTGTGCATCACCGCTGTCAACTGGTAGTTCCATACAGAAAATGGCTATGGGTCAATATGAACCAATCGATAATGGGGGATGGTAACCCATATCAACCAATCGTAGGGAGAACAGTGGCTAATGATGTTTCATGGGGAAACCATTCATTTTTTGGAATACCATCGTTTTGGGGCCTACCCATTTATGAACGTAAATGGACGTGTCCTTTCTGAAGCAAACAGTCCCCAATACTTCAGCAGTCACCCTGCACCTCATGCTGGTCATTTGTTGTATGGAGTTGTGGTGTTCAATGTGTCGCATTCGATTATACTGTCTGAACTGGGGCGCTAATCGTAATCCATCACAACCATGACCCGGCATGGCTGAAATCCGTGGTATTCTTCCAACTAACCAGTGGACTAACCAGTCATGAAGTACCAATTGCCCACTGGTACACAATCAGCCCCACTGATGAAACAATCGCGAACTGATAAAGCACCAAAAATTCACCGGTCATTAACCCTCCAGTCCCCTGTATTCCGCTGGGGTCGTTGCAGCCCCGCTGGATTGCAGCTGACTGAAGGTAGCAGCAGCCTCACCGGTGAGGGGTGACTTATTGGGGACCTAACCGTTGTCAATCATCATCATAAAATAGATGGTCGATCCATTAGTTTACTATAATTTACCTACTAGACATGATAGTTTAGCAGTAAACCAATTGTACATATCGACCATTCACGGTTGATTCATAGTGAAAACACTGATGGAATCCACATCAACCAGTATCACAGGCCACCCTTACCCACTAGATTGACCAACCAAAATTATGTGGATCCATCAGTAATGCCAACCCTGGATTAATAACCCCCTTGTTGATTAATAGGGGGTATATCGCCCAAAAGGTTTGGTGTCCCACTATCCCCCCATTGATAAACCCAGGGTTTCTAATTCCAATGATTCCAATGGGAGCCATCAGCAGCCCAATGCCGAGGTTCTGCGACTGCAAGAGCTTGTTGCTTCGTAAGGGTTTTGGAATGACAGGATGCATGCGGGTTGCTCACGAGAGGGGGCCCCATAAAATGGTTGGTTTGCTACCGTAAGTTATGGATAAAGGATGGTAACTGGGGGTGCTCCTACGGCTTGAAAAATGCTAACATTTTGGTAGACCAACCTGGCGATGGAAATCTGGCATGGATGATTCGCCTGTGATGGCCAGCGTTCAAGGCGCTCCCTTTGTTTGAAGCGGGTCACGACTAGCAATGATCAACAGCTAATGAGTAAAATTCGTTTGTTCAAATATGTCCATTCCCAAAAAAATAAGTCTTTTTCTTTTTTTTTGGGGTGGTTCATTGACAATACATTGAATTGGTTGATCATAAACTCTACGTATACGTTTTTCTCAATCATGAAGCATCTTATCGTCCTAGCCAACGATCTTACACTTCGGCAAACTCAACCTGAAAGTCAAAAATCCACCATGCATACTGGTTTTACCCACTGAAAATGGTGATTTCCAGCTCCCAAGTTGGTCTGCCGGTTGGTACCTCACGGTGAATCCTAACCCCCAGCTGGGTCAGTCGAAGCGCCCCCCCCCGTGCCTCACCGCCGCGTCCACGTCCACGGGAAGCTGTGCCGCGTCTTGCACGCGGCGCAGCCCTGGATGTGTCTCCCCGACCACGGCCCTGGGACAGCGATGGCTGCTGTGGTTCAAAGTGGTTGGGTGATTGGGGAGTTTATAACTAATAGCTGTACCTATATTAGATTATAGCTATCAATAGTTTATAGCCAATCAATATCAAACTAGTACTGGTTTATAGCTATTATTTAGGACTAGTTTTATATTGATTGGCGAGTACTATAGCTATTGATTGGGGAGTACTTACTGATTAGTACTAGTTTTATGTAATGGCTACTTAATGAGATATACCAGTTTTATGATGATATATAATAGTTGATTGGGGAGTTTTAATATTGGTGAGTTATTTAATATAGCAATGGTTGATTATTGAAGCTATTGAGTACTTAATGAATAAGATGAGTTTTAATTTGGCTACTTAGCAAAACTAGTTTTATGACAATCTCTTAATGATCAATGTTAGTTTTAGAATAGTTCCTTTATAGTTCAAGGTTAAGATGGGTTCTTAGAATAGTCAGCAGCATTGGTTTGTGTGTAGCAGTGTCGTTGATAATAATGAAGAATGATAGCAAACAACGATAATGACAATGCTGATCAAGCTAACTAATGTCTAGCAATGGTTAGTACCTGCTGGTTAATGGTCAATATGGCACATAGATGCCAATGGCTGATATTCATACACCACCATTGACAACTGATAGCAATGATTGAGCGATGGCAAATAATGATAATGAGAATAGCAGTTGTGAATAGTTGATATCATTCTTTTTGATCAACAATAGTGGCTACTGGCTGAAGTCAATGAACACGAGTTGAGAAGCATTAAGCCTTGGTACGCATTTTGTTGATAGGACTGTGGTTAGTTCACAATGATTGATTAATGATATTTGTTGAGGTAAATAGCCATGATCATTAGCAAGTCTTATCAACATTAGTTGTTGCTGATGGTTGGCCATCAAATAGTATTAATGATTTTTAGTACCACGATTGAACTAATTATTGACTAGAACAATTAATTAAGTGGACTAAGAAATAATTGAATTGAGTCATAGCCATCTAATTTTCTATCTTCAGAAAAATCTATGGTTCTTCTTGTCAGCCACAAATTTGTCGATATTTAATTGAGAACCCACCAGTCAATCATAAAAGGTAATCGATTTCATAGATGAAATAACTTAGTAGTTGGACCACGCTGTTTGTTCCACGGCCCGATGGGGGTCGGGAACCTAGTAGTTAATATTGGTATCCCCAGTTCATCTTACGTATCTGTTCATGCTATACCGGGGCATTGACCTCTAGTCAATAAGTTGAACGACTCGTTTGCACTGGTTGCTGGACCTTGTTTATTGTTTATCATTTGTTGGTTCTTGCCTATTGATGGGTGAGGATTATTGCGTTGACTCTTCCTCAAATCATACCGCAAGTGGGCATGGAATACGTAGAACTGGTATGGGTTGCTGGTCAGCATCAATGCGTGCTGGTGAATCACCGTCAAATGTAGGGGTTTTTAATAGCAAAAGCTATTGGTTGCTGGCAAAAAAGGATGCTCAATCAACGGGATGCAATTTCTTATATGGCAGTGGGTCAAAACCCTGTACCCCTGGTTCCCCCCAGTTAACCATTGTTTTCCCTATTGTTGTTGGTGGAAATCCCCCACTAGTTGGTTGATTAATATTGACCCATAGCCATATGGCTTCCCAGTGGTTGATGACTGTTCATCATTGATGCCCATTGCCAGTTATGAACAATGGCAGCAGCACAGGCAGCAACAGGCCATCAACTAACATAGTTTGCACAGGTGGCTTCAAGATGCGACAAGAGCGGTGGGTAATGGAGGTAAACCTTAGCTATTGCGGGTTGGTTTCTACGAGCTGTTTGAAAAGATTTGTTTTTTGGCTAGGGCGTCCAGAGGGTTGAGAAGAGTGCCATCAAAAAATAGTAGTAGACAATGGCCAACCAATTAAAAACCATCCAGAAACGGTCAACCAATCAACATGGTTTTTAAACCAACCAATCACCGTGGTTTTTGAACCAACCAATCACCATGGTTTTGGAACCATCACTACCCATCACTACCCATCGATTTTTGCGTCTGCTTTATTGCTTCCACCGTGCCCTGCGCCTTCCGTGCCCTCTTTGCAACAGGTGCTGCTTCGTCGGTTTCTGGGAGCGGGGCAGTCAGGGTAGCAGGAGGCTGATGGTGAAAACGGATGAAATCACGAGTATAGGGGTTACAACCTACCCTATGTAGGCCCTACAAGGTGATTTGCCCGGGTGAGTAATGTTTAATCATCTATAATCATAATAGACATTAATGATTGACCATATTGGATCATGATCAAAAGATGGACGAATCCATTATGTTATGATATGGTGAGAAGATGGAACAATGATGATGAACCGAGCCTGTCCAAAAATGTGAGGACAAAAAATGGTTAACCACTGGTTAATAGAAACAATATGTCTCACTATCGTTGGTTAAATGGTTCGCTGTGACCAATGGGTGAACAACGGGTTCGTGATGGCTAACGGCAGGTAACAAGCGAACATCATGGTTGACGAGTTGCCAACCACTCAACAAAAAGGCTGATCAGGCAGGTCATGGCGTTCCGGATAGGAATGTTGAGCCGTGCTCTGGTTGTATCTGACAGTGTTCCCTGTACGAAACCAAGCCAAACATGATGTACACAGTTTGCTTTCTAATAGCGTACAACTTGCGTTCGCACCCAGCCTGCAACATTAGATGCTGGGAGTGATTCTGGGACGTCATTAGTATACCCGGTCGGTGGTAGCTTGGCCATGGAAGCAACATGAGCCTCCTGGGTCCGGCTGGATTTTCCAGACAAATTCTTGGAATGCCTTGTTCTCATGCTATGTTTACTCGGGTAATGCTCCAAATGTCGTACGGTCAGAGTCGTGTGTTGAGTAAATATCGAACAAGCAAGAAGACTCTGACTTCAGGGATGAACAAATTACTGAGAGTCTCAAACCCCCAAAAATGTACAAAACACATGACGCTTGCAAGTACATATGGTGACTTATCGAAATAGGAGACCCCAAAAATGGATGTGTTTATTGATATTAATCGTCAATATAAATACTGATTTTGGGGGTACCCTGTTCTGCACTGAGAACCACCCCATATGATGAAAATGAAGGCACGCACACAATCACTTGTGGCATTCCCTCAGGAGCTTCCCTTTTTGCATCCGCGACTTTCTAGGTTCCAGAATGCTTGAACCTAACCAACCAAATCATTGACCGTTAGCAAAACATGGCCATCAACCATCAACAGCTAGGAACAATCAATTCCTCAGTTTTCATGACAAAGAATTAGTCAATTCCAGCTAGCGAAGGCGTCATTAATCAACTAGTTGACCAGCTAGTGATTCATTGGCCAGTTCAATTCACCAAAGCACCATGGCACCATTCATTGATAGTTACTGTTGCCGCCGTTGGTAAATGCATGGTTTGGGGCCATTTTCTGGAGCCAGGGTTCCTGAACTCACTGCATCGCAAAGCGATGCTGGGCTGTGGGCGGGAGTGAGTTCTATCCTGGACTCTTTGGTTTTCCTTGTTTACCATTGGCGGTGCCTGCCGCATGCTAGTTGCTTTCACCCCTTTGCGTCCACTCCCAAGAGATTCGGAACCAGTGCGGCACTGCACCATATGCTTGATGGGTTGATCATGGCACCAGTTTCAAGCACGGCAGTTCACCATTACCAGTTCAAAGCATCGGCAACCAAGGCTCCTTCAGGTTCCTCACCACGCAAGCCACGCAGGGCCTGAAGGCAAACGCCAATGGTAGGAAGCGATGGGAAACGATGTTAGGTGGTTTAGTGGTGGTGAATTCATGTTTAAGTCCAGGTCAAGTGGATGGTTCATTCATAGGTAAAATTGGTGGTCAAATGATTGCTAATGACGAGTTAATTGTCGTTGATTGATGGTTGCTGATCATGATTGATTGCTAGCACATGAGGCTCGCACCAAACCACCTTGTGAAACTAAGTTCCTATGCCCACCATCCTTCAACCTGTCAACCCCTTGGTCAACCCGCCACGCTTTGGACCACCCAACATCAACCCATCAACCCCTCCCCTGCCACGAGCCTCCTGCATTCGCGTGGATCGCACTACGGCCACGTCGCCCGTGGCTGGAAGCAAATATTCCTCAGGCAGTGGCAAAGCTGCTGGTTGAACGGTTGGATCCTCCCAGTACTGGGTTGGGGGCTGGTGTTCATGGTTGGTTCAGGTGATGCCTCAGTATTCATAAGCCTTGTACGTCACTTTCAAGCATCATCAGCTGGTTGGGGGGGCCTTCTGGTCATGCCGGCGTTCCCAAAGGTGGCTCACCTGTTGGAAGCATATGATGTACAGCACGCTGGACACAGGGTCGATTAACAAGGCGAAATATTAAACGTGTCTTGGTATCGGGACCAAAGACTGACAACCCATAGGCAATCCGTCTTCGACACCGATTTTCTGATGCTGAAACTCTGCAGTGCTCGAAGACAGCATCTTCAATGATGGTGTGCAGCGTTGGGCATGTGACTTACCATGCTGAATATCCAGTAATCATCTACCAATTTCCATGGATTTCGTGCCTATACCATGATCACGCCTATACCGAGACAATCCAAAATCTGGTTGGTGGTTTCAACTCCCATGAAAAATAATCGTCAACCAATCATTTGTTAATGAGTACTACTGTAGGGAAAATAAAAAATGTTTGAAACCACCAACCAGAAAATTATTGTCATCCATTTTGTCACCGATTCAGCCCTTGTTGCAGCCCTCCGTGCCCCGCCGCCAGCCGAGTACTCAAGCTGACCGCGTCTGTTTTACAGCACTGGTCTATCATTTCTGTCATTGTGGATGGCAAGCATTGCTAATTTTCCCCATTGATTCAGGACAAGCCACGATAAACCAACTAATCATCACTCAGCTTCATAATTGTTTATTTACGATGGTTTATCATGGCCCATTCACCAATCATGAACATTATCAATGGCGATTGTCATTGAACCAGGTTACCAATATGAAGGTTGGTTACCACAATCAAGTTTCCCTGGTTTATTTTTTTGCCCGGGGGTCCAATGGCTTGCCCTCCATAGTGTGGCTCATGGAGCTTACTGAATCTATTGATGATAAAACAGACCAATCTATTAACCAACAAACCAACCAACAAATGGTGATCAATAAATGCTAATAGATTAATCAATGGTGAACCGAGCAATGCCATTAACCAATAAACCAATAAATGGTGAACCGACCAATTTAGGTATGGTTTATTGATTAAATGGCATCAGTTGGTATATTGATTGATAGATGCTAATAGATTGATAAATTAACCAATAAACCAACTTTTGTAGCAACCGGATGGAGCTCTTGATGGGCGCCACCATCTGCAGCGAGGCTCCGTAATGCGAGGTTGCCGCAGGGTGTCCTGGCCCCCGGTTGAAAAATGTTGAAACAGCGGCAACTGTAGGGGCAATAATAAGAATGACTGGTTATAGTAATAATGATGCTGATGATAATACTTACAATTATGAAAAGAAAAACTGCAGGGGCAATAAGAAAAACAATAATCATTATAGTGGTAAGAATGACATTCTTCAGGGGAATGGATTTGGAGCATACTTTTTGCCATGCAGTTGGTGCGTGCCTCTGGTTACTAGCCAATCTAAGCTTGTACGAGTTATCAACCATCTACTGCAAACTCGAACTTTCAACGGTTCTGATTCAGAGTTGGTTAGCCATGATGAACTCCATACAAATGGCTGCTGAACGCACTCCACCATCATGGGCACTGAAACCATCAGCCAAGCCTTGACGGTGACTTGACGACATGCTGACTGTTTTCTGTAAAGGTCCTCTCCAGGTGCTTCTTGTTTTTGTCAGCCAGCATCGACCAACTAGTCAAATGCCATGTTCACGAGTCACTACTGGCTATCTTTCTTGCAGGAGTTTTTCTTGATCACCGACCAACCACTCACAAGTCTTTATTCTCGTTGCTGCTATCTTGCCGTGGTGGCGCGCCTGCTTGTCAGCCCCTGACCGCATAAACAATCTAAACGCGGTTATGAGTATATATAAATCAGAAACACATATCTGTACACACATGTGTGCATGTGTCCGTCTGGTCATCCTGCCGCAAATTCTTGCATGTTTCCGATCGGTGGGGATACCCTGTGAAGTGTGAACTCAAACCTAGAAGCATGGGAGACTCACACCAGTTGAGAGGCCACTGAAGCATGGGAGTTGAAACATCTTCTGCACCAGGTGCCTTCAATAAGTTCCAATGTTCAAGATGTGACCATTATCCGAAAAGATGTGGTTAATAATAATTAAACATCTGTATATCCATCACTGAAAGGCTTTTGAGTCGCACAAATGATGACTTAGACATAGTAGCTTGGGCCAACATGAAGTCAGCAACAAACTCAACAACGTTCTTGCCGTCAATCACCCACCGTGGCATCAACCAATCATCCATTCACCTATAGCATAATCAACTCATAACTACTACTAATCATCCATTTACCCGTCAACTAATCATCCATTTGCCATGGCTATTCCGACCCATCGCATAACCAACTCAGCCATCACTGAACCATCACCATCAGCCCATGGCTGCAGCTAGTTCGAACGCGTGCCTGGTAACGTCTCAGTGCAGGATCTAGGCGCTCCAAGACTTTCTCCTCGGCGAAGCAAAAGGCTTCGAGGGATGGTTAATTGGTGGTGAATGATGGTGAGTGATGGTTAAATGGTGCTCAAATGATGGTTCATATTGGGTAGTGATGGTTATAGATGGTAAATGATGGTTAATGTTGGTGGTTAAGTAAACTAAATGGTAAATAAATGGTTAATGATGGTTGGTTTATGGTTAGTGGTTAGTTCATGTTTAGTGATGCTGGATTATAGTCGATGGTTGATGGCTCGGTGACAAGCACTCAACCCTCCACGCGGGGTCACCGGGGCAACTCTGGGCAGACACATTGTTTGTTACGAGTTTGGAATCAGGGTTACAGCAAAGTCCAGAGGCCAACCCAACCCGGTCCTTCAAGGTCCGGAGAGTTCCTTAAGCCGAGTGTTATTGGTGTGAGTTTTTTTTTGTGGTCTCATTGAGTTAGGTAGGAACCGGGAGAGTGCAACCTTGCTCGTCTCCAACAGGGACGTTGGGGGTCCTCTCGTGGGACACCTTTCCTTGTTGTTGTGACGGGTAAGTTAAAAAAACGGTCGTCTGTGGCCGAGACGCCGTTTCTGCTGGAAGGATAGTTGGGTGCGTAAGGTTTTGGTTCAATGCCGGCCCGAAGGTGTTTTCTTCCAACGAGGTGGGGAGGCATGACGGAGTTTCAACTTTGACAGCAGTGACACTGTAAACGGTATGCACGTGACCCCTGTGCGCAACATGGACGACCCAGTGGGACATCCATACGCGCGTGGCAGCTACACGCTGTCCTGACGGCTATACGCCAGTCAACCGCAACAAGGGGCAGGGGTAGGGTATGAATGAGGTGCGTATGACTGGGTTGGAGTGCAAATGGACGTGCGCACTTGTTACACCGTTCACTGGCATAGTGCATAGTGTGGGCTGTTGGGACTGACCAGCTCTTGAGGGACCACTCCGTCTTATGTTCTTGGCTTAGGGAAGAAAACCGGCGCGCCAGTCGTGCGAACTTTGGTTTTGGGCGACTTGTTGTTGCTGAATCATGGCTACCTTCGTCGCATCCTCTGCTGCTGCTGCTGCTGCTGGTTGATGGCTAAAGATGGTTACGTGATGGCAACTTGGCGGCTTATGATGAGTCGCTGATGGTTAGTTCATGGATCAGTGGCAGTTTCTGGGTTGGTTTATAATCAAGAATGGTCATGGTTGATCTGATGCTAATGCTGTTCATAAGATCTTCATCATGATGTGATTGGTGCTTGACATGATGGTTCATGGTGATCATGTTTCATGGTGATCATGGCAATGGTGGTTCGTGCAGCTTCATTCATTGTGAATGGCATGCCAAACCAAAAACTCATGGTCATTTAACCATTGAATTTTCACGTCTCGACCGCCGGGGTGACCAAATCAATCTGCAAATACACGGTAGTTAATCATTACAAAATGTTCCAAACCATTGCCAACGATCACTCATTATTTGCCAACCACCTTTTCCCACTAAGAATTAATCATCCTTACCGAGCTAAAGCAACATTAATCAGCTTGTTAAGTATCAAGTAATTAGCCATTGTCTAAGTATTGTTTCGCGATCATTCACCATCCTTTTGACAGCACTACTTAATCTAACCATCATAACCTGTCGGATAACCATAATCTTTGATTCACCAGCCAGTTCACCATCAATTGACCATCATCGACTGCAAGTATATCGAAGTATCGTTTCACCATCATTAGCCATTCATCAAACAGCCACTCAACCGTTACTTACTACCATTTGGTCACACCACTCCCGGCAGCCTCAATTGCTCCCCTATTAGAAGGGCATACCCCTGGCTCCAAGCAACTCCGTACCAACCCACAGTGAGCTTAACCATCATTCTTAACAATCAAGTAACCATCGCGGGAACTTACATCATTTAGGATTAATCCAAAAAAATCGTCATCTAAGTCGAAGGATCGTTTCACCATTGTTAACCATCCGTTAAACAGTCACTTGATCGTTGATCGTCAATTAGCCAAAACACCATCATCAAAACAGCATCATCTAAGGTGCAATGAACTATTACTTAACCATGACTTACCAGCAATTAAGCATTAGTAACCATCATTAAGCATTACTATCCATCATTATCACTGTACCCACTATTATCATCCGTCAATTCACCATCAATTCACCATGAACCAGCCTGCTAAGCATCATTAACCATGAGTATCAGAACAATTAACCATCATTATCCATGAGTATCATTGTCATAATAATTAACCATCAGTATTGTTCATCAAGATCAACCATGGTTAAAAAAACAGAATTAACCATTAGTACCAACCGTCATTAACTGTTGTGAGTAACCATTATCATCAACCAGCATTAGTAACTCTTATCAACCATCATTGTTAATGATGATAATGGTTGATGATAATAGTTACTAACCAATAATGACCATAATTAACCATGGTTGATCAACTATCATGGTTAATAACCATTAGGATCAACCATTGTGAGTAACCATGGCTAACCATTTCTTACCCATCATTCTTCCGGCCTCGGAGAGGTTGGCCTCATTGAGTTTGGCCTTGGCGCTCAGGTGCGCTCAGTGTTCAGGTGAACGAAACGAAGGCTTCATGGATGGCAAGTTGTGATGGTGAATTCAACTTATTGACCATTGTGATGGGTAACCCATTATTGACCATGGCTGGATGAATGGTTAATAATGGTCAATAATGGGTGAATGTTGAACTAACCATGGGTTAACCATCTTATTAACTACGGGTTAACCATAGACGGTTGATGACTATGGCTCAATGATTAATAATGAATGAATAATCAGTGAATTGCAATGATCAACAATTACTGGCTAGTTGGTTAATAATGACTCTGGCTCAATGGTCAATAGTCATGAATGGTTAATGATGGATGAATTGCAGTACTGGTTGACTAGCAATAATGATTAACTATGACTGAGATGGTTAACCAGCTAAGTACTGGGTGAATTTGTGGTTAAGTACTGGTTAATACTGGCGAGTGATGGGTAATTGATCGTTAACTGGCTGTCATGAACTGGTCAAGTAGACGGTCAACTTTCTATGAATGGTTAGTGGTGGCGATTGATGGTTAATTATGTGTTTTTAAAAGTGGTTGATCATAATGGACAACAATGATGGTTAATTAATTATTATGACAATGATACTCATGGATAATGATGGATAATTATTCTGATACTAATGGTTAATGATGCTTAGCAGGCTGGCTCATGGTGAATTGATGGTGAAGTGAAGGTGATGGGATGAACCAGCCCCTTCACCATGAATTCACCCTCAAAATTCCCGAGCAGTTTCTCCGAAGCCATGGGACCCGTGAATAGATTTTGTTCACTCATGGGTGATGGTTAAGCCATGGCCAAAATGCTTGACGGTTGAGCTACGGGATAGGTTTCCCATGACTTCATCTTCATGATCCTCATGAAGGAACCAGGATAAACACAGATGGATTTTTCAACATTGGCGATAAATCACCCCATAAACAAGCATAAGCGACAATGAATCATCATCATAAGCTGGACCCAGCTATTCATCTCATAGAAAGGCCAAAAATCGCTGCCGTGATGACAGCGTAGAAACATCAATGAAAAAACACAGTGATGATCATCAAACATCGACTTTGCTATGACCATCTTTACTTGGACACACCTGGGCCAACCATTCAGCTGCTGCACCAAAAAAGTGATCCAGTGATCCAGCTACAACGCCCTCGGTAGCTTAATTACTATAGCTGGTGCTCTACCATCAAGAATTGCTGTTCAATGCCCCCTGGATGCTCCATGAACTTTGAACCTATCACGTTGTATCCTCAAAGCATAAAGCAACTTGAAACCTTCCTATGGATGTTCTCGATGCCATTCCCCCAACATCGGTTCTGAAAAATGCGGATGGCCAAATACGCACACACACACACAGTGAGTCTGGGACATGCACAATGTAGGGGAAATGAGCACAAACCGTGTACACATGCCATATACAAGTATCAATGGTAAATCCACCAATATAATATGTATGTTAAAAGAACCTGCTGATACATTCTCCCAGCACAGCCAGAAATACCCTTATCTTGTCACAAGCCATCCCCAAGGCCCGTTATAAAGCCAGGTTCCAGTCATTGTGTCATGACTTCGCGCCCATATACCCTTACACATGACCACCAAATAAGTATTGCCTTATTGAAGTTTTGGTCAATCACAACGAGCGTGAATAATGCCCGGATTCCTTCTCAAATATCGTCGAATATCCAACCACGGTAAGCATCATGGTCATGCTTCCGTATTTTGCCACACAATCAAGAAGCATGAGCATAATAGAAGATGATCATGAACACAGTGGCAACCCATGAATCAAATGATGACATTAACCATAATGATAAGAATGAACAACTACAAATCACATAGCGATATGGGTATAAGTCAAAATTATCAACCCCCAATATGGCCATTTATAGTGGCAACTTGTTATCAACCAATGGTTTTTGGGGTACCCAACTGCTTGACACACAGCCATTTGATCATCACAGCCATAGAGTCATAGAGATGATCCATGGTACCCTACCTTCGCGTCGGCCAGCCCCTGGGATCCACGCCACGACCCGCTGGACATCCACATTTGCCCAACTGAAGGCTTCCAGGCTGCGATCAACCTGCAAGGGGCCCAAGACTTGGTTGGTCAGACCAATTAGCCTCTGATGAATGATGAGTGATGATAAGTGATGATTAATGGTCAGCAATGAGTGATAATAGTGGTTCATGATGGTTCATGATCCTTAACACTGGCTAATTCATCTTAGTTGGCGGATGATTCATGCTTTATGAATGATGGTTGATGGTTAGTGATGTTGCTAATTAGCCACTAATGATGCTTGACAGTGGCAAATTCATGGTTAGTTGGTGGATGTTGGTGTTTAATGACTAGTTCATGGTAGCTACTACCCTTTGATGAACTCACATTGCAACGGGAACAATCCAGCATTCTGCTCGGAAAACCAAACGGGGATTTATCCACTGAAATAGTGGGTGTTCTGCCAAAGGGTTACCCAAGACTAATGGTGCTAAGTACTAGTTGAACCATTATAACTAGCTTTGATGACTAATTCATACCTAATGAAACTGGAAACACTTGTATCAGTACATCTTCCATCCTGATTGACGCGATGAACCCCTCTTTTTCCGATCAGCTTGTTAGCAAGAAAGCCACGTGAACCATTATGGGCCAGCGACAAAACGTTTGTAGCCACAGCAAACGGCTCACCAATGATCCATACCAACCATTGGCAACCATGATTTAACCAGAGTTGACCTTGCAACTTGCTTCGCTGAAGAAAAAGACTTGGTTTTAACGAATCACCATGACTTCACCATAAAAATGAAGATATCACCATGAACAAGCCAATGATTTTCACCATGTATAAAAAACATGGGTTCACCATTTGTTTCACCGAACACGGTGATTTCACCATGGGAACAACGATAAAAACGTGACATGCTCAAGCCTGAGCAACCCCCCAGTGGCCTCAGGCCGCTGGAAGGCGGACATCACTGCAGCACTGGGGAAGTCCTCCGGGAAGGACCACTGCCTTGCAAGCAACTGAGTGGAAGAGTGAAAAGGCCAAGATTGGTTGATTAGTCGGCAGAATAATGTTTTTTTTTTTTTTTGATTGGTTTGATGATTGACATAATTAGATTGCTGTTTGGTTGATTAGTTGGCATTGGTTCAATCATGCTACATACACAAAAGAATCTATTTGCCTATTAGTTTGATGAATACCATTGAAAGGATGACAACTAAGTGTCACCGTGGCAGCAGAACCGCCAAGGGATACAGTGGCCTCAATGATGTCCGGATAAACAGTGGCCAGCGTGTGAATAGTCAAAAATTGCGCTGGATATGGTGGCTCAGCCTGCTGAACAAAGGTTCCTGCTGAACAAAGGATCATTGTGCTCACTAACCCTCAAAAGTATGATTATTATTGTTTAAGCATCACTGTAGATGATTACGTTTCTATTGTTAACCATCATTCATGGCTCTTAGGAACTATAACCCCAAGCAAATAAGTTACACTCTGGCAAACTAACATAGCAATGGAAAATCACCATATTCTATAGAGAAAGCCTGGGAAACCATCAATAATTGGTGAATTTTCCAGCCAGCCATGTTAGTTTACCAGAGGGTAGGATCAATCTTGGGACTTTCCTCTGGCAGATCCCCGTTCCCAAGGCTTGGAGGCCAACTGGGCCGTGGCATCCCCCCAGCTGCGGTAGCTCCACATGACTCCCGAACTAAGCACCAGGAACGTGTGACTTGTTGGATCTCAACCAATCTCAACCAAGTATCCAAAAATCAATATGAAAGATTTTTGATGGATATTGACTTTTTGATTTATCAACCTTGCTTACCATCGATATCTAAGAATCAACCATCAATCGCTGCTAGCCACTGATGAATCAATCACTTGTCACCATCCTCCACCACTACCAACTGCACACAACAGCAACCATCACTAGCCATCCATGGTGCGCATCTTGGTCCAAGGTGCGTGCGAAAGTTGGTGTGCTTGCGCTTGAACCTGGGCGAATGTTCGGGTCCCCTGATGGTTGTGGCTGACGGGACCTCCAGCAGTTAATAAACCCACCAGCTATTCGTGGTAAAACTAGCTATTTCCCTCTGGCCGAACCATGCGGATTCAACCATCATATAGTATACCTAATTCACCATACTAGCTGGTTAGATGCCAAATCGCAAGCTACTTGTGGTAAAACGAGCGGTCGTTGCTATGCTGGATCATCCTGGAGCTATCTCTATGTGGTGATGCTTCAGCGTACACCAACGGGAAAGCCTAAAAAGCTAAGGTAGTGGCTATAATCCAACCAGACTAGGATTCAAGATGATGGTTATTCAGAGTCCTATTACATCCTATTGCCCTACCTGTTGGATGACCAGCACGGATTGATGTTCACCCGGTATCGTAAGCATGGACCATAGATCATGTGCAACCATGTGCAGCCAATATCTGGTCCTTTCTTGCTGAACCCACCGCATTATTCGCACCAGTTTGACGCAAATGATTGGTTGGATTGGTTCTGATTGAACTGCAGCTTTTTCAATCATGTACTGTAGCAACCATCAAGAAACTAGCAATTGTGGAACTTCTGCTAACCACTTGTTGGTCCAGCACTGTTACCAACTACCCTCTAGCGCTATCACTATCATTGACGTTGAATGATGACAACTATGTTTAGCCATAGATAACCGCTAATTGACCATCAATTACCATCAGGCAACATCAACCACCACGCATTGTGAGCTCATCATTCACCATTGGCCACTAATTAACTAGCACAATCAGTAGCTCATAAACATAATCAATCATCAGTTCATTATTACACTCCTGGAAACTAACATAGACCCTCCAATGGAAGGGCTGGATGACACATTTCTGACTCGTTGAGTCCTTTGGCAGGGTCCATGTTAGTTTCCAGATCGTTGACCTCATTGCCCATCACCACAGGCAGCAGTTGGCCCGCTTCCTTTTTGGCCGAGGTAGGCAGCAAAGTGCCTTGCGTCACTATGCGACCTGAACATGCGCTGCTGCGGCATTTGGGGCCGAAAGGAGCACGTGATCTTCGATTTCGGTTCGTCAATCATTCGCCATCCATTATCTAACCATTCATGAGTCAGCATAAAGCCAATGTAGTTGGTACATATTTCCTATGAAAGTTGTTTGGCTCCATGATTATCCACAATCCACCACTCTTACTTAGTCGCAGCTGTTCGTAGCAGCTCATTTCCTGGAATTCCCTCGGGGGGAAATCACCTGTGGTATCCAAATTGGCCAACAGTAGACCAAGTAAACATAGAACCATGACTTCACAGCGGCTTTCCCATGAATAATCGAGATGCAAGCTTGTTCGGGTCATTGAATCCACACGCCACTCCGGTTGTGCCAAGCTTGGATTGGATTCGAAGGGGCATTGATTGTTCCTCAAATGATGACCTCCGGAAGTGGCTAACACAATAGGACCCCAACCAACCCAAGCAACAAAATTGAAGTAACGTCATGGCGGTTGGCATGAAATTTGTGATTCCGTTGGCTTTTATCTCTCAGCCATGATTCACCACTGATCATCCGAGCGCCAATGGATGCTTTGAACCCCAAATGGCTAGCAACTGGTGACCAGTTTGGGGATGCGAACAAATGCTGCACTAGCAGAGGTGAACGGTCTCTACGCACAGAATTGGATTGTCCCATACTGGGTAGATCCAACATGTTGCAGCCCACGAATCATCACTGACCAGTCTCAAGCATGATGAACCAATGATGAATCCACAGTCATCCTTACTCCACAAGCACAAACAACTCATATGGAGGATCACCTTAGAATCCACCATGTTTCACTTCCAAACAAATAGCTGAGTCGGTGCTCGTGCTTTCGGATCACCTTAGAATCACCGCTGCGGGGTCCGGACGTTTCTCACTGTGTCGATGCTGAGCGACTGTCCAGTCCTTATTGCACTGACGAATGTTGCAACGAATGGTCATCTGACGGTGATTGACATCAGTTGAACGGAAGGTTTATGATGGTTAGTACTGGGTAATGATATTGGTTGATTGGTGCTTAACGATGCTGAACTGATGCTCAATTGATGGTTAATGTTGGTTAATTGATGATTGATGACATTGGCCATGCAGAGCTGACAAAAGGTCTGACAACGATCCTAGTGGCGAAGGCAACACAAATTGATGACATTTGTTAATTGATGGTTGTTTCATGGCGAAATCAAGGCATTGGTGTATAATTAAAATTAATCTCTGGTAATGCTGGCTATCATGGGGTAATGACGGTTGATGACGGCAAATGCGGGCAAATGATGGTTAAGAATGGTTGATGGTGGTTCATCATGTCATGTGGATGTTGGGGTGCCCCACTATGGCCCCTACCAACCCATCCCAAGCAGCAACGAATAACGCAACCGTTGCCAAGGAGCTGTAGAAACTCCTGGGTATCTTCTGGGACATCTTCCTGAAAAATGGGCACCATGGGGTGATGGTTAGCCATGGGTGGATCATGGTGAATGAATAGTTGATTGGGGTTAGTTACTGGTTGGTTAATGGTTGTGGTTGGTTTGGGTTAGTTACTGGTTGGTTGATTTTCGTGGTTGATTTTGTTAGTCAATGGTTGGTTAATGGTCAGCGTCTGGTTCGGGAACTAAAACGTCTGGTTCGGGAACTAAATCCTCTGGTTCGGAAACTAAAACTTCTGGTTCGGTAACCATGGTTCGAAAACTATGGTTCGGAAACTAAAAAAACTGGTTCGTGCACTATGGTTCGAAAACCATGGTTCGGAAACTTAAAAGTCTGGTTCGGAAACTAAAACATCTGGTTCGGTCACCATGGTTCGAAAACTATGGTTTCAAAACTATTTTGGCAACTTCTCTGGAACGATGACAACTTCTCTGGAACAATCAGACCTTCTGTAAGGCCACCCCACCCGAACCTTCCCCCCCCACCCCCAACCCCCCCCACCCCAAAAATAATCAGACGGCTCTTCGATGACAACTTCTCTGGGACGATGACAACTTCTCTAAAACGAATACAACTTCTCTGGAATGATGACAACTTCTTTAAAACGAATACAACTTCTCTGGAATGATGACAACTTCTCTGGAATGATGACAACTTCTCTAAAACGAAAACAACTTGTCTGGAATGATGACAACTTCTCTGGGACGATGACAACTTCTCTGGAACGATGACAACTTCTCTGGAACGATGACAACTTCTCTTGAACGATGACAACTTCTCTCACACAATCAGACCTTCTGTAAGACCACCCCACCCGAACCTTCCCCCCCACCCCCAACCCGACTTCCCCC
>VSDK01018585.1:10847-55568 GCA_009767595.1 Symbiodinium kawagutii | reverse complement strand
GGACAAGTCGGTGCCTGAACCGTGGTGCCTGAACCGGAGGGGTTGGTGCCTGAACCGTGGTGCCTGAACCGGAGGGGTTGGTGCCTGAACCGTGGTGCCTGAACCGGACAGGTTGGTGTCTGAACCGTGGTGCTTGAACCAGAGCAAGTGTCTGAACCGTGGTGTCTGAACCGTCGTGTCTGAACCGTAGTGTCTGAACCGCACTTGGTGCTTGAACCGGTCTTTGTTCGTTGGTTAATGGTTCATGAATGGCTAAGACATGAAGTCAATCGTGACAGGTTTTCTTGTCGTTTGCCCCACAGCAGTAAAAGACGCGAAAACTGCGTTCATTGCCGTGTGTGCACCAAACGTTACTTAACGAGCCACAAAGGTCAAACAGAGTCTCATGGCCCGGTTGTTGATGTCTATTCTCATGATTGAAAATGCTTGACCAATATTTTGCGCTGGTATGTGCTGGTCAACCAGGGGTTTGCAAATGGTTGGTACACTGATTAGTGATGGTCAGTATTGGGTGACAAATGTGATCTCATGGTGAATTCATACTTATCAGTACCTACCAGCATTTTTGGCAAGCTTGGGGTACTACTCGACCGTGATGATTGATGACAGTCAAAATTCCATTTGTTAACCATCAAAAATGAGTAGTAACCATTCGAGACCAGCTTAAAACACCATCCTTCACCACCGCGAGCCATCCTCAACCCGCTTCGTCCCCCTGGTTCCCCGGCCCACCGTCCACCCCCACCTGCTCGATGCCCCACTCGACACCGGTGCCATCGGGGCCCCGGAAAGGCGACAGCCAAAGCCACCAGCGGTCACCAAGGACCTGTGCAGGTGTTGCTTCTGGTGGTGCTTCTGGTGGCGGTTTTGGTTGAACAGTTCCCTGTGGTTATGGGGCAGTTGACTCATGATGCTTGAGGAACTGTTCAGCAGTATAATCATGGGACTTTTCTGGTTGAATAACTTCATGGTTGGGGACTAGAGGTGATTCGGACTGAATAACTATCATGGTTGATCATGACTTTAGCCCATGAAGACTGTGATCGGGTGAGCCATAAACTCACAGTGATTAGTGATAATGGTTGATTGTGACTATTGTGCTTAGGCATCACCATCAAAACCACAGGTTCATCACCAGAGGTTTAACGGGGCAGTTATGCTTATGCATGGGTTGATCATGACTGTTATTTTTGAATCACTTTAGGCATCTGACTATTATGGGGCAATTAATCATCGTGATTCACAGCTGAATTTCTTGAGCGCAGTTCAGCAGTTGGGACTCACTGATGGGGCCGAGCACTAATCTAGTTGGGATGAACTGACATAGCTATCATAAAGGCAAATGGATGGTTGAATAACTATAAGCAGCAGCAGTTGGAACTAAGTAACTCGTTGCCAGCAGTGTGATGGTGGGACCAATGTGGTTGTCACAGTTTACGTTAAAATGGTTAATGGTCGAATTTCTATGGCAACTAGACACTTGTTGTGAATCAATTGTTTTTGAAGGGTAACGTATGGTAAAATGGTGGTTACACAATCATGGTGAGTTCTTCAAGGGTAATTTAGGGGCAAATAGCTATGGTGAAGTATGCCGTGAAGGTACTATGGAAAAGCGGCGAGTATGGCTAATTGAAGGTTAGCTATGAATTATCAGGTAGCTTGCAGCTAATTCAGCCAATTATGGGGCAGTTAACTAAGTGCGGTTGATGGGCTTGATAGGGTTGAATAGCCATGGTTGCTAGGTTAAGTAGCTTTGGTTACTTGGCCTATGTGCGCATTGTGCGGATGTGTAGATGGCAAGCTCTGCTTGATGATGACTGGCAATAACTTATAACTAGCTAAGACTTGCGTATTGATAGGCAAGCAGGTTTGGTTGACCACCTAACTCTACATTTTCAACTGAACATGTTCTGCTCTTTCTGTCGGTACGTCACGTCTATAGATCACATTGCCCATGCATAAGCATGCCATCTGACTCCAGTTTCTATATCCCTGGCCCCTGTCATTGCTGGTAATTAATGTTCATTCGCCAACCTTAACGAAGCACCCATCCCTAACCAAGCACCATAAACTCATCGAATTTCCTGCCATGCACCCTGCCTGAGCGACATTGCGCCGGAGCCCGAGATCGTACCTGATCGAAAGGTGCCCCCGGGAAGATCACAAATCGCATCCCCCGGTAATGCGCGGGGGTTTCGTGGCCAATGATTGGTTATGAATAACGGACATATGATTACAACCGTTAATGAATAACGACATATGAATATATTATAAGCATAAATGAATAAGGACAAAGGAATAACGCCAATTGACCATGAATATATTCATAACCAATCATTGATGGTTATCGTCAATGATTGGTTGTGAATATCTGGCTATGGGTCAAGCAGTTAACCAAGCATAGGGAAAACAATGGTTCATGATGGGGGATCATGAAATCACGATGATGAATATGGTCAAATTGAATCTCTTTCCACTATTGATCATTATGGAACTCATTTCGAATAATTAAGTTGTTTATTCATGCTTAGCAATCCTTCACGTTTGGCTGAGAATGATTCATTCATGGTTGATCCGGGTTGATAGCGACTTATTGATCGGTAATGAACATGAATCACTTGGCGCATGATAGTTGGTGGTTTTTGATAGTTCATCAATGCTTAATGACGGTTGAAGAAAAGGAGATCCAGGTTTTAATCGAAACCCGTTTTCGAGCAAGGAGCTGGCACCCCAGGACATACAAGAACGGTGTGCTCCCAAATGATGGGCTTCCAAAAGTCCACAGCCAATCAAGCTCTAGCAAATGGAAATCAAAATTGAATGTGTAACTCAACTGTTGGAATGATGGGCTTGCCAAAAAACTCTCCTTCCTTGGTGGTCACCGGGGTAAACCCCATAAATCTGGCCATGTCTGAGCCAGGTTGCGACACGTGATGCTTCTTTGGGAAGGAGTACTCCACCATTGTCATATTTCCTTAGTGGCTGGCAGGAGGGGTCACTTGGGGAATGGCTGCTCGACTGGAAAATCCTTGCTGTGGCCAAACATTGGCGATCTCGGCCCAACAGAAAAAAAATGACACCTCGCAGTGAGATTTGTTGATTTATATGCCATTTTTTGTGCTGGTTGTTTCTACCACACTTCGTACTTACCTGTACTACCCTTCCCTTTTACCTAACCAGGGGTCATCATTTTGCAAGGGGATGTCATGCTTGGGATTCACCATTGACGAAGGCTGATAGTTGGGCTTCACCATCGTCGAATCGTTACGGGAGAAGCTGTGCGGCGGATAGCCAGGATTGTCCACCGCGGATACCTCTGAAAAAGGTGGTTTCCAAGGCATTGAAATGCTCCTGTTCGAGCGCCCCTGCTTTATCGATGTAGAAGCTCCAAAGCATGACGTACATGCATACGTGAAAATACAGATATGCTATGTAGACATGTATGATCATATAGGCGTGTTTGCAATCATTTGCATCCACTAAGAGCTACCCATGCAACAAGAAACATCGGCCCCTTCCGCACCCACCAAGTTTCTGCACAACAAATAGGTGTGGAAGCTCAAGGTCCTTGGCGGCACCGCCCCAACGCCCTGGAGATGCTAAGCCCGCTAAGCCAAACCTCCGCGCCATAGGGGCTCGCTATTCAGCGGATGGTTTCTACCATATATGGTTATGGGCCATGGGTCAATATTAACCAACCAATAATGAGGGATAGTCACCAACAATAATAAGGAAAACACTGGTTTATGATGAGGAACCTGGGGTACAGGGTTTTGACCCACTGCCATATCAACTACCAACCGCTATGAAGTGGGATTTATTCGTCAACTCTGAAAAACCGATCTTCACAATAAACCATTCAGCCATCAGCCACCTTATCAATCATGAACTTCAAGCATCTACCAGCTAATGAGCCATTCATTCACTGGCTAGTAACTAGTGGCCAACTAGGGCAAGTAGTACCCAACATTAGCCAGTCGATTAGCACTCTGTCAACTATCAACCACCTTGCAAGCCAGCTTTTTGACAATCAATCAGCTCCATCATTCGGCATTTTTTAAAACTATCAACCGTCATGGACCAGTTGAGTCACTGGGTGATTAACCACCAAGCAGCCTATGACGCAGCCATTCCTGACAACCAACCATGGGGCAATCTGGCCACCATGATTAGCCAATCATCATTGAACCTATGATCAATCAGAGGTTGCTATCACCCAACGGATTCTCCAGCTTCGCCAGTTGGGCAACCTGGCCACCCCTGGTAGCTTCGGGTAGCTTCCCCGTTGCCCCGGGATGCCCTGCGCACCCACCAGCCAGCGCTGCCGAGAAACGACACGCTCAGAGAGGCCAGGAATCCACTCAGCGTAGCGCCTGGCGGGCGCAGGCCGAGTCTGGAAAATCAGGGATGCAGCGCTGGTTGAAATCTCTAAAAATCAGAAACCATGTGGAAAATCAGAATCATTATGACCATAATGAAAGATGCACACCCTGCTCCATCTGAATCACCTCTGTATGAAAGAGGATGGTGGTTTTTCATAGCTCAACTCATCAGATCACCAGCAAATGGCAGTCCACAATGAAAAATGCACAAAATGCAAATTGCCAACAAAGGGACATATAGGGACAACACGCAACTATACTAGACGGTGGGTACGCAAGGGCATCCTGTTCAAATCTCAGACAGGCAATTTGGAACTGCCAAAGTTTCTGGGTTCACAACTTTTGAGTGGGAACATCCACCTTGCTAGTCACTAGTCCCTAATCTCAACTAAAAAATCCATCACGCATTCAGCTGGTTTCCCTATGACATCCTATGACACATTTTGATTTGTAGCCCGACCAGGCTACCTTACCCGAGGGTACTCAGGCCTCACTGTGACGATGGTACGACATGGAATCTCACACGCAACAGCGATGCCTTAATCACGGTAGCAATGTTTAAATTGCAACAAACATGAATTAATTACTCGCAGTAGCCAAATGTCATGACAAACCATCATTGAGCGGGTCTCAAAATCACTAGCCATCATATTGCTACCGCTCATCCCTTATTTGAACCATTTAACTTAGCAACAAGCTTCTATCCTGTACTGGTTGCCGGTTAGTTGTCCAATCCCGAAAACCTGGTGGTCATCATCTCCAAATATGAAAATAGAAAAACCATCTCGAAACCACCAACCTGTTTATCTCAATAGTTGAGATGATATCCAGCAATCAGTCAAGGAGCAGTCAAACATCCAACAATCGAAATCACTTGGCCATCTATCAGTTAAATGGTTGTTCAGTTATATGGCTGTGGGTCAAAACCCTATAATCGCTGCACTCCACTTGTTCCAAATTCCTGAAAGGACCGGCCGCAGGTCTTTGTTGGGTTGTGAGGCATTTGTTGGCTGGTTACTCTTGACCCTTTCCCTTGAATGGGGGATCCACGCTGCCGACCGAAGAGAATGGAGAGGTGTTGGCGAATATTGACGCATAGCCTATAGCCATATCATCGTCATGAACGTGAACTGCGGCACATTTGATGGTTTCTCAAAATGGGGGTACCCCTAAATCATCCATTACTAGTCATTTATAGAAATAAACCAACCATTTTTTGGGGTCCCCTATTTTAAGGAACCACCATTTGCTGGTTGGTTAATTTTGACCCATAGCCACATGATGAACCCAAGCACCATGAATCGCGGCTCGGCTCGGTGCATTTTTGGCCACTGATCATCGGCGCTATACAATGATGCTCAGGGGTCACTGCGCTGACAGGGGCTGTGTCCAGTGGGGGGCTTAGCATTGGTGGTTTTCTAATGTTAGGTCATTGGTGTTGGTTCATCTTCGTTAAAAAATGCTGGTTAATGTTGGTAGCATTCCGTACTGATGGATTGGCAGGTGGTGAAGCACTGTTGGTGGTGTAATCCGACTTCCGAAAAATAGATACATATGGTTTACTTCATCACTTTCAACAAGTGATGCAATCTTAGGCCAAGAACTCAGGCAGGAGTTCATGTCGATCAATTCTTTGATAAACCAAGGACAACAGGACACGTACATCCTTTTTTCGTTAAAGCAAATTAATCCGGCAAGAAATCTTAACAAATGACCACCGATGAACCATGTCATGTTCACGACAGCGACCAATTCTTATTTGGGTTTGTCCATCAGTGCACCTCTACCTCCACCAAGTTGCGATCATAGTAGGGAAACCGTCACGGGTGCTTGATATCAATTGTGGACAACCGCATGTGGGATCATAACCGCATGTGGGATCATGTTGGCAATCCTAAATGCATGCAAAGGTGGACGTGCTTGACCAACTAGTATTGACCCTTAACCAGTAATGGCGAACTGTCAATCAGCCAAGCAAGACTTCTGAATGCTCGGGGCGAAAGGTAGCCAGAACCTCATGATCTTCATTTCTAATGCCCTGCCTTTTATCACCCGAAACTGGGACGTTGTCCACGTGTGTCGGCAGCATGTGGGGAGATGTGTTGAATTTGTCCAATGTTGGCTGGTCTCAAAGAAGCTTGGCTGGGGTTGATTGTTTGATATTATTTCTTGCTACCATTCCAAACGTATCCACATATTACTGGATTGCCAACAAGCAAACACCTTCAGGTGATTTTAGGTCAAATTGAATCCATGAAATAAGATGAAAGAAATCATCACACTACCTTTGTGACTGACATACGGGCACTTGTGGACCCCATCGTTGCATCCAGGTGTATCATTAGCCACCTATAGCCACTGTCACTATCAGCCAACCATCATCAATCGTTGCTATCAACTATGACTTGCCATCAACCGTCCATTAATCACCAGGAGTTGTCCCCAAGGAGCTTGTTCCCAAGCTAGGCCCCCAAATGGCCACAGCCGCCGGAAAAGGCGCAGTTGGTGAGGCTCTTGCTCCAGCCCATCATGTGTCCAGTGGCTGGTGCAACCCCAAAAACGCGAACAACGGGGCACAGCTGCCGACAGCGGAGCCAAATGTCATGATGGTGGTTCGCTTGGCAATAAGAAGGTTGGGATTTACAGGTGGGGGATACTTGATGGTCAGTGGGATTTACACTTGATTGTTGACACTTGATGCTCGGTGGGGGGTAATCGCCGACCAGAAGGATTGCAAAAGAACAAAATAAGGGCGGAAAACAAAAACATCTAGGGCCACAACATGGGCAATAGTTCGAAAAGAAAAAGCATCGTTACTATTTCTATGGTTTCTCTCAACACTTTGATCATTTTTGGGCTGCTGATGGCTGGGGGCCGAAAGAAATGCACCCCTGGGGCATTGGAAATCCTGCAGGTCCGAGGAGGTGCCGGCCCTTGCAGGGGCTGAGGTTGCCAGAGCCCCACAGGCAGCCATGAAAAATATGCCCCAACAAAAATCTCCAGATGGGCCAATGCAATTAGTTGATTCAACTATAATGGGATGAATAATCATGGGTTTATTAATGGCTAGTAATGGTTAGCTAATCGTGAGAGATAGTAACTAAGCATAAATAATGGTAGATCAAGGTAGGTCCATATCGATGAACAATCAGCAGTTCAGCCATAAACCGGTGATGATAGATCAACTATGAATTGTCAGGAGCTGATTCAAATGATCAGCACAACCTTCCCTAAGGAAGTTGCTCACTACCCCCTAGTGCTGTCCATTTTTCCTGTTGGATACTGATAATTCTTGGTTAGTGATTCACTACCAAGCACGCTGTTTATCCACCAAGCTATGCTGTTTGCCAACGGCAGTTGTGTCCTATCCGTGCTTCGCATCCATCATATGTCCAGGATGCCAAGCACGTTGCACCCGGCCGCGCGGTTTGACCGCGGAGCGGTAAGGGTGAATTTGCAGCGACCTCTGTGGGCCCGGAGATCCCCAGGACATGAAGAAAGTGCTCAGTCAAGGGGTATGGAGGCTGCTTAGAGGTTTTGAGGGTACCCAAAGGTATGGTTGGTTCATTAGTAGAAATGATTTTTCATGGTTTATTACTCATAGGGTTTTTAGGGTGCCCAAAGGTATGTTTTTTTTTGTGCCAGGGCATCCGGGTTGGTTAATAGAACCGATTATTCATGGATAATACCTGGGGGGTCCCCGATTTTGAGAAACGTCCATGTGGCTGTCTTGGTCTGATTGCTGTGTTTTCTTGTTTCCCCAGTGCTTGGGGATGAACGATAAACTGGAAGCCATTGCGGGTTGGTTCCATTGGCTCAGGACTGTGAGGTCGCTGATTATGGCCTGATGAACCTGCTGGACCTCCTATTGTGGTTGATAAGCTCCATGGAATGCTTGATCTTTGGCAGCTCGGATTCCCAAAACCATGGACCTTGTGGGGGTGCTACCGTCCTGTGCGAGGACTCCGTGCATCACATGAGGCGTCGATCGGAGGTCTTTGGCATCTCAAAGATCAACAGAAATGCGCCATTGGCCTCGCTGGAATGGCTGCTGGGCACCAGGTGGCCTGTTGGGAAGGGGCTTGGTGCCCCTCCACCGAAATGCCCCAAGGTCGGCTTCCCAAACGAAACATCCAAGGGCTTAACCTGCTATGCAGTGGTTAACCAGTGCTGTCGCTCCAAGCACTGCAGCTTCCACAGCCATCTGGGGTTAAGAGCTAAGTACTACCCAACCATGATACCAATCCAGCTAAAAGTCATTGGGGAATCACTTTTTATCACTTTTTGTTCCAACTTAGTAGTGAATCAACTTAGTAGTGAATCACTTTCACACTATCATGATGGGTTGCCCGAACCCATGATAGCACATGATCAATTATAATTGGTTGTCGAGAAGCGATGGTTAGTAAGAAGTAAATACAACCCATGATTAATCAGCTGTCAACCTTGTATCCAGCATTTGGTGTATTGACCATGGGCTACCGTTGATCATAATTTTTTAGATACCCTAAGATTCACCATCAATGAATCATTCTCTAACAATTACTCCAAGCATTCAGCCCAGGAACCAGTCCTGAAATACATCAATGATGGCTATGATAAACCAACAATGAAACCATCAAATAAATCATGAACCATCAAGTAACCACGCCCGAACACTAATCACTAACCATCAGTTTAGCAACAAACTAACCAGTCATTGAACCAGGAGTTTGTCGCTGATTATCCCCTTGGATTCTCAACCATCAAGCATTCACCCCCACAAATATCACCGCTGCTAACCACCATGACTCAACCATCTCCATCATCATAACCACCAGCATCACCATCATCATATATTCCCTACTATTGTTTCTTATTATTCCCTATAGTTAACCATTCCTTAGCCACTGTAGTTGATCATCACCACCATCACCACCATCCTTCAGCGCCATGCCCTGCCATGGCCGGGCCAAGGAGCTCCCGCGACGGGTGCCACGTCTAAGGCGCCTTTGAGCTCCGCGGCGTCGTGCTGATGCAGCTCATGGACCTGGCCAGCGGACGACCGCAACGCGGGGGTTCCCATGGTGATGGCTAGGGGAGAAGAAGCGATGGAATAACCATGCGATGACTATGATAAGAAGTTATGGGATAACAGTTTTTTATAGGGATGATTATGGGATAACTATGACAACTGTGATAAAGACTTCTTGAGATATTACGATTGACAAATGAAGAATATGTATGGTTATCATAGTTATCCCTAATATAACAAGCTATGGGATGACTATGGGATATCACTAGGGGATATCACCGCGGGAATATCTCTCTCTCCATCGCCATCCAAGGGTTCAGCTAAGGCTGAGGGCGAGCAAGTGGCCAAAACAAAATGGGAATATGGGGATATCAAACTATGGGGAAATAACTATGTTACATGTTCATATAACAATTTCTATGGAGATAACTCTGGGAAAAGTATGGCGATAGGAAGCCACATGATGAGGAACTAGCCTGTTAAAAATCAGAACAGGGGACCGTGGGAGTGCACAAAAATGTAATAAACACGCAATCCAAGAATTTAAAAGACCACAAAATGCAAGATATTTTAACACAAATAAACAAAACCATACTTAACAAATAGAACAAACCAAAAAACCAAAAAACCAAAAACACCAAAAAAACAAAATGTCAGAACCCAAGCAAACCAAAAAACCAAAATGTCAGAACCCAATCTCTGGTCCTCTCCCTCTCCTTGGGGTCTGTTTTTTTGTTTTTTTTTTGCTTTTTGGTTTTGTGTTTTTTTAGTTTTTTGCTTGATTTGGGTTTTGACAATTATTTTGTTTCCTGTGTTTTTGCTTTTTTTAATTTCCAGGATCAAAATTAAATGGACTTTTTGAAAGTAAGACATATTTCAATAATTTAAATCTAACCAGAGGAAAAAATATACCGGCCATAATAAGGTATAAGTACATAAAGCCTTTTGAAGTATTACATAGTTAAATAGATTTAAATAGGCTATAATAGGGTATGATTACATAGACTTTAGTAATTAAAAGACCAGGGTTTAAATCGACCAGGGTTTAAATCGGTAATCGGTATTTAGATTAGGTATAATTTAACAAGTTTCCAAAGTTTACTATGCCATAATGGTGTATAAATAAAATATACTAATAGGGTATAATTCAAAAGGTTTTAATAAGCCAGAATTAAACCGGGCTGAACGAAATAGCTTTATTTCATATAAGCATGTTTAAATCATCTTTATTCCAACATTATGAAAATAAATAAATTCAGATATTATAGAATTAAATGTGCCATCAAATGGTATGATTCGAAGATCCTTACTAAACTAAAATTAAACTAACTTTAATTAAATACCCTAATTTTAATTTCAACATATCTAAATAAGCAACATGTGGACATTATAAAATTAAATAGGGCAACATATTATATGATTAAATAATTTAAATATATAATAATATTAGTAAGAGAATATAGTGAAATAGCCAAAACCGGCAATAATCAAACAGGGTATAGTGAAATAGGTTAGATGTAAGGCACAATTAATTGACTATGTCATTAAAAATGGGGCAGACTTAGATATACTTTATTGTGGCATTCGATCGCTATAAAACAAGTTTGAGTATACCAAATCAGAATGTTACTGTATTGCCTTTGCCAAAGGTACCCACATAGAAAAGACAGTCTGCCTTTGCCAAGACTTCCCCCCAAAAAGAGCAATATTTCCTCGACAAGTATGATGCCATATCAGCATGCTACGAGTATTTACTTGACCAGAGATCTCCATATAGAAAGCATTTTTCTACCAAGATTTAGGATTATAAGAACCTTTAGCAGTGAAAACATAAAAAGAATACCAATTTCAAGGGAAACAACATGATTGACTGTAACACATACCATGCAGTCTGCAGCACATGCAAGATTTACTTAACTACGCACATTGCTCAATAAGACAAATAGTGCACAATCACAATACTACTTGAATACAACTTGTGAAGCCAATGTATTTCAGCAGCAGCTTCATATTTTTGAGAAGCAAAGCATTTCTTAATCAAAGTAAATAGTATATTTTAGTTGTGTTCATGGAAAACAATGACATCTATAGAAATTTCTTTTGGACAGGTGCAAAGCGATATAACAGTCTATTTCATTAGGGTCGATTGTATGAAAACATTAATAAAGAAAATGTATAGAAACTTGTGCAATAGTTGTCCCTCCAGTACCTAGTACCTGCCTTTATTTTCTACAATTATGTACATATATATCCTCATAACTAGGGGAACATATTTTCTTTCTCATAGGCAATATCATCAAATTACATAGTTAATATATTTGAATACCTCAGTACATGAAAAAACGCAACTATTTTTGTTAGATAAAAACTTTTAACATCTCTTAAAAAAACTAAAATCTTTCTTCACATTAAAATTATCCATCTAAAACATGAAAAAAGTGCACTCCCACAGTCCCCAGCTCTCCAGAAAATAAGGTAATATAGGGAAATATAGGGTAGATTAACCAACAAAACGAGGGGATATACTAGCTGCATATTTTTTTGACTATATGAATAAATATGGGGATAACAAGCATGAATAATTATCCTATGGAATGATCAATGATTGATTAATATGAATGACTCCATTATGAGTGAACCTATGAAAAAACAATAGCGATGGGGATAACTATGAAGTTAATGTAACTGGATTGATAGGGACGAAAGTGTTTGGAGATTAATGGGGGTAATCACCATGATGGTGAATCATAGGAGAATAGGAGATGTTGAGGATCAAAGGAAATCCAACGGGGATAATAACAATAGTCTACTACAGGGATATAACCCAAGTAAGGGGATATTTAGTGATAAGATTTCACATTCATATCACTAACAACTTATAATATATAACAACTAACAATCAGGGGATACCCGGGATAATAGTGAATCAAAAGAGATTGAGAGAGGACAATAACACATGATAAGTAAGAATAGGGGATCTCAACTCCAGCGTTCCTCGCCTTGCCATTGCGCTCGGCCATCTGAACACTGCCCTCCACACAAAGGAGATAGGCTTGGCGGTCTTCCTCCTTGGTAGGTTCATTGTAGCAGGTGTTGTTTTTGTTTTCTGCCTTCTTCCAGCTTGTTCTGATCGTGGTTGTGGTGAAGGTGGTGGTGGTGGTTGTGGAGGTGGTGGTGGTGGTGGTGGTGTGGTTGTTGTTGTCGCGGTTGTTGTTGTGGTTGTTGTTGCTGCCTTCTTTCGTCTTGGTCTCGTTCTTCTTCCTGCTGCTATTGCAGTCCGGATTGTTGCTGTTGTTTTGGAATTCTGGCCATCATTCCATCAATCCCAACACATCCTCGATGGCACTATGCAGAAAACACCACTCGATTCATGGTTCCTGTAGGTTTGATATCAAGCAAGCGAGTGAGTACTACGCACAGTGGCATATTTCCCATGACTGTTGGTTGTTGTCCTCTTTCTGAAGGTCCAACATGGTTGACAAAGATTGACGATGCAATAATGTCCAACAGCACTGCAACTATTCGTTCGTATTGTCCATAGGAATGCAATGATGCCAAAAAGTGGTTCATTGTGATGTTCGATCATCGTGACTGAATGGTTCATTGATGGTCAAGTCATACTTAATCTCCGATGATGGTTGACGAACGACCATGATTGTCCGCAACGATGGCTATCAATGGTTGGAAAAAATGCGTGATGGTCGATCATATGATGGTTGGCGGTTTCAACCCCTGTACATTGAATAATCTGATTCATTAGAATCAACCATTCCAAATGTTAGAGTCAATTAAAGTCAATTGAATAATCTGATTCAATCAAAACAACCATTCCAAATGTTCGAGAAAGCAAGAAATGATTCGTGACACCTGCGGGGGCAGGTTGTGTCCCTTGACTGCGGCCACTACCGCAAGTCGCTTCAACAACATCAACAAGAACAACAGAAATGCCTAAAAGCACCAGCTAATGATTATCTAACTAACTGTTATTGCTAATTATTTTCCCATTGTCCCGTACTGTTAATCACAATGATCCCCTACATTTATTTTAAACCACCAGCCAGTTCATGATGCTTCACTCTGCTCAACCAAGCATCAATTCTCAAGGCATCCTCCGGCGATTGGCTTGGCATCAGCTCTGAGATATACACATTGCCTCTGGCGATGTGTTGCGTGGGAACATGCAGTCTGCGCTTTGATGGGGTATGGATCATTGATGATATGGCTAAACTCATGGTTAGACCTGCCCAGATCCCTCTAAAAGCGAAGCTTTGCCTCACCTTCAGGTTGTCTCATGGTGAAACCATTAAAATCTAATGAGTAAGTGCTGAAACTCATGGGTAACCATGCAAAACCCTGAAGAAGCATGTTCACCAATGGAAAACCATACGTGGTTAACGTGGCAAGTTAAGGTCAACTCGTGTCACCTGGCGGTTCATCCCAACTGGACCCCCCATCATCACAGGTGGCACCAAGGGTTGACCATGGGTGTGGGCACTGGACAAAACCATCTGTGGGTCATGCCATGGTGCTCCGCACTTCGGCCCACAATCTCCTACTGGATTAGTCAGACAATTGGAACGTGGAAAAACACTAGATTTGATGATTGTTGGACAGTTGCTTTGGGGAAAGAATCATCTTTCGCACCAACATGTCCCGATTCCAAGATGGTTCGTTTGTTGGGGTGAGCGGTTTGATGTTGAATCTTTCCCCGGGTGGTGGACAGTCTTCCAGCAGGAAGAACCCATGCATCTACACGAGCAGTTCTGCCATTAGGCATTCTTATGTGAATGATACCCATCAGTTGACGTAACTTGGGAAAATCTCTGTCTCGTTGATGGTTGGCAAATGTTGGTAGTGGCTCAAGCGACCCGTGAGTTCAAGGGCATGGAAATCCTAGGCATCCTGAACCACTTCATTGCTCAAGCCCCACACCAGGCACAGACTGTCCCTTTGGCCGTTGGGCGTCCGCACAGTCTTGTTGAATCCTCAGCGCCAGTGACTCAAACCCATCCGACCCCTCCAAAAACATGTAGATTCACATGTGGGGAAAGCAACCCGAGGTTGTTCATCAGGGTTTCTGTGCAGAAATCATAGCGGTTGGTCAGTCTTACAGATCACTGATTGAGCTCACGTCAGTCGTTGTTTATCCATCTGGCGTAGCTGCGATGTAAAGCTTCAGGTTCAGTTGCCAAAACAGATTCAAGAGCGTGCGACATCGAGATAGGGCTTACCAGGCTTACCATATCAGGAGTGACCAGCTATCAGCACTCCAGCGATAACAACCGTCAGAAGTTGTAAATCATCATGCACCATCCTAATTCTTTTTCTGCCACGGCTTCCAGGGGGTGCCAATTCAGATTCTCGAGCAATCATCCTTTGCCCTGGCTTGAGTGTGTTCGTGATCATCTGTGTGTTCGTGATCATCTGTCACGACAAAGCATCATGACCATGCAATAAGCGCCGGAGATATCATCGTCTTCAATGATTACCAACCATGATACACCATATTCGTGTGGACGTGTGAATTAAATGATAACAGTATCCACATGAATTAAAGGAGTGTGAAATCATGATCAGAATCACGACCACCATAATCTCTCAATACAAACCATCATTAGCCACTTTTAATGCATAACGATCTATGGGGGCATTGAAGTTTTCCTAGTGGCACAAGCTCAACAAATTGTTTCGGAGCCCGAACATTTTTTTTGCGGTCTGTCGACAGGATTTCGAAGCATTGTCTGCTTACTCGGTTCTTGCGAATTGAATCAATCACTTGTATTCTCCCTCGTTGGGCTAACAGCACCTGGCACCTCGTCAGGCCTCGTTCTAAATTGCACCAATGATTGTACCATGATTTCACCCTCAAGCATCCTATAGCATCCTTCATTCCTTCACGCCATCAATTGACCATTTATCAACAACTATTATCCAGCCACTCACAACTGTTAATCACCACTGACCATCATTAACCAGTATCAATCATCATCAACACCATCATTAATCATTATTATTAACCATTATTAACACCATCATTAATACCATCATTAACCGTCATTATTAACCATCATCATCATGAACCATCATCATTAACCATCATCATTAACCATCATAATCATCATTAACACCATCATGATTTGCCATCATTACTAGCCACTATTAACCACTATTAACCAATAATTAACCATCATTATTAGCCACTTAGTGGCTATTAACCACTATTAACCGCCATGATTTCACCGTCCTCCCCGGTGATCCGAGGCTCTGCACAGGCGCCCTGGCTGCGCGGTTCTGAGTGTCGCTGGCCACCAGCGCCCAGCGGTTGCGACGCTCGTCTTCGCTGCAGGTGTGGGAGCCGTGGTCGAAGCCGCGCCTGGAAGGGTGGCCATTCACCAGTGGTTCGTGGATTGTTGGTTCATGATGGTTAGTTGGTTAATGAATGGTGGTTGGCTAATGAATGGTTAGTGGTTAATTGGTGATGATTGGTTAGTTGGTTAGTTGGTAAGTGAATTAATGGCTAACAATGGTGGCTAGTTCAATGGTGGCCATTAATCATGATTCATTCATAATGGTGGCCTTTTAATGAATGGTTAGTGATTAGTTGGTAATGATGGTTGAATGGTTGGCCAACAATGGTGAGTTAGGTGTGGTTGGTACGGGCAATGGTTGATCTTTGTTGAGTAATGGTGATGGTTGGTAAGGGTTGGTTGGCCATGGTTGGTTAAACAATGGTCATTATCAATGGTGGTTAGCCATCATCCGAGCGCTGAGAAGGAGTGGTTGGTTCGTGGTTGTGGCCCCAGAATGGCGAAGGTTAATAGTTGGCTAGTTGGTTAATGGTTTGTAATGGTTGGTAAGTCGTGGTTGCTGATGGTGGTTGTTTAGGATGGTTGATTAAGGGTTGGTATTGAGTGGTTAGTGGTAGTTGCTGATGGTGGTTGATCAGTAAAGGTTAGGAACGGCAATGATGGTTGCTTAATGTTGGGTATTCATGGGATGTTTCAAACATCGCTCTGAACGAGTGCTTAAATGGCTCGTTAGTCACGGTGGTTAGGAATGGTTGTTGGCGTGTGGTGGTTTATTGTTGGTGGTTGCGAAGTTGGCGAAATGGTGTTTTTTAATGGCTAATGACAATTGTAGCTGAATGACTCATTGACATGAGCTAAAATTGGAATCAATCATGGATCAAGTCAGACTGAACCAAACTCCAAACTACAATTGGATCACAGTCTAACTTGAAAGATCTTGAAAGTCTAATTCTAACAAACTCCCCCATCCATCCATGATTGATACCATCCATGGATCAAGTTAGACTGAAACAAACTCCCAATGGCTATTACCGTTCCCCTATCATTAACCATTCTTTTCCCAACATAGTTTTGTTGGTGAACTTATCCCCCATGAAATTGCTGGTTCATATTGGCCCAGCTCGCCATATAGTTTGTATATCATGGCGTGTCCCCCACTATTCTTACTTATTATCCCCCATTATTAACCATTATAACCAGTAATAAACTGAATCACCGGTAAATCCACTACTATTGTTGGCTATTATCCCCTGTTATTAGCCAATTATCCAAATAGAATTTGGGATCACCAATACTGAGCCAAACTCCTCCATCTCTGAAGCTTAACGACTGAAACGACCGAACCACTGCTGGGTCGCGTGTCGCCTCCGCGGCAGGACCCAACACTGCACGAAGCGCGCGGGCTCATCGTGCAGGTTGTGCTCGCTGTGACGGAGGCCTTTCCCTGCCGTCATGAACCTCCGCTGCCGCTCAGGTGCCCGTTAAAGGGCAGGTGCTGGGCTTGGTGGGTTGAGGTTGGTTGAGGTTGGTGGAGGTTGAGGTTGACAATAAGGTTGGTTTAGTTTGGTGGGTTGAGTTTGGTGGGTTGATTTATTAGTGGCCAATGCTGTTCGTAACTCTTAGTTGATATCACATATCCTATGTAGTTTACATTCATCATTCGTGAATCATCAGTGTAAGCCCAGTAAATAATGAGCTCCTCTTGCACACTGATGAACCACTTCATTGCACATTGATAGCATGATGGATTATCTTCCATTGGTGACTAGTCAGCTATGAAACCATGGTTAGTTGGCAGTGGGTCAAAACCCTGTACCCCTGGTTCCCCCCTATCAACCATTGTTTTCCCTATTATTGTTGGTGGAAATCCCCCATTAGTTGGTTGGTTAACTGCTTGACCCATGGCCAGTTGTTTGTATCCCATTCGTTACTAGCCACTATGGTCACTAACTACCGCTAGGTCACACCAGTCCTGGTAGCTCCTGACCTCAAGCCCCGATTAATTAGAAAAGATACCGCTGGCTCCAAAATCGCCCTCTCTCAAGCAACAGCCAGCTTAACCATCATTCTTAACAACACATTGCACATCCATAAAACAGTCACTTAACCATTAATCATCAATCAACCATCATCTGGGATCCAATAGACAATAGAACATTACTTAACCAGGCTACCAGTGTACGAACTAGTGGATTCACGGTAGAGGTTCACTACTCGACCTTAGTTGATGAACCTCAATTCCCCCGTGCCCCTTGCTCTCGAGACACTGCACGCCACCACGACCCAAGGTTTCTTCGGTGCCCATGGAGTCCTGTCCGCGGGGAAGCCAAAAGACTAACATTGGGCATTGGCTAATGTTATAATGTTACCATGAATGGTTACCTACTGGAGATAGTAGTGTTGGTCAATTCAGATATTAACTACTATTGTTAATGGCTAATGTTCATGTTAACATGTTCCCTACTGGACAAGAAGTCGTGGTTGATCATGGCTAGTAGTTACCATGAATGGTCAACCTCCAATAGTAGCCATTGATGATCAATAGTACTAGTAGCCAGGTGGCTCATGGTTCTTTGATGGTTTGAAACAATGGTTAAGGTAGTAAATCAACATGCCCAATGGTAGTAAACTAATGGTAGTAAACTAATGGCCAATAATTGAAATTAATAACCATTCATGGTCCATTGAATTGTTCATGGATTGGACAATACTGATTACTGACTGTACTGATGGTTTTGGGCATCCTGTTTTCACCTGGAAAGTTTAGCACTATGAAAATCATCAAGACCGTTGGAACCACAAAGCCCAAACGATCATTGGTTAAGTGATGGTTGATTGACACGATGTCAGCAACGGGTAAGTCATGAAACAAACGGCGACTCTTGTGGCCAACAGCCATGGATACCTGCCAATGGATCAAATATTTCGATTGCTTCGGAATGCCTAACAACGAAATCAATGGTTGATAAACATCCATTGATAAACCATTGATAAACCATTACCATGACAAATCGATGGTTCATCGATGGCTAACAACGGTAATGCGGATCTTTCATTAATCAAACATCCGTCGATGAATTGTCATTGGAGATCAGGGACCTGGTTCCCCTTGCAGTTCTGATCTATGCTTGCTACGTGTAAAGACCGCTATGCACGTGCTGAATTGTCACACGCAGGACATCAACAGCTGCAAGAGCAAGCAAGATTTTGTGCCACAAAAGGATGCACCCAAGACCAAGTTGGCGTTTTCGGGTTATGAATTTCTTTCGAGCTACATTTTAGCAGCTACATCCAACTTGGGTAGGTTCTAACCCCAAGTTCACCATGGTTGCTAAGCAGTTACTGGGGATGCACATCCTTCTGAAGGATTTTTCAAGGTCCAAAGTCTTGGCAGTTGTCAAGCGCTGCATGGAAGCACCTTGTGGGTCAAATGGCCGTTGATGATGAAGGTCATAATCTCCATGTCCCTGTGAGGATGCGTACCTCAGCCAATTGACAACTCGTTGAGGATGGGTAATGATGGGTAATGACGTTTGATGATGGTTAATCATGGTTAATGATGGGTAATGACGTTTGATAAGTTGAATCAATGGACAGCTTGGTGAGTTAAATCAATGGAAATAACGGTTGATAAGTGAACACCGAACGACAAGTGAAACTGATTCATTAGCAACATCAGCATTGGTTAATGATAATAGGGGGCCAGAAGCAACAAGAATAGGGGATATACCTTCTACGTAATGAGAACCTAAGGCTGGGGGTAGTGAACCTGTCCCAACAGTGGGACCAGTACCAACCAGCTAAAAACACGGAAAACAATATCCTTGTTGACCACCGGCCACGATTGACCCGTAGCCACTTCATGAAAAGCATTCTTTACCAGCTCATTCAGCATGATTAAGTAGATACAAATAGACAATTAGCATCATTAACCACAATCATCATTAATGATGAGCCAACCATCGATTAACCAGTAGTCAAGCATCATGAATCACCAACTCACCATGAGTTCACCACCAATGAGCCAATCCTTAATCATCAATTAACCATGAATTCGCCATCGTGAACCATTAGCCATCATCATTCATGTCAGATCCACCTTAAACAACCACCTAAATTTGATGGTAAATCACATGCTATTGATGGTTCACCTGCAGTGAACTAGATGGATCTACCATAACTAATCATCATTGACCACTATTACTGGTTACTAGCACCTACCATCATGGTCAATAATTTATTTATTACTATTTTTTGGTCAATGATTTATGAACCATGATTAACAATCATTAGCCACATGGATCTGCCAACCCTTACCCATTGACACCCCCCGTGACCACCATGAGTCGGACGCTACGCCGATGCACCGAAGCCCCTGCGTGGCTGCACGATGTCATCGTTCATCACGCGCAGCACACCGAACTGCTCTGGGCCCGTGGAGTGCTCGGCGAAGTTGAAATGGAAGCGACTCTTCAACCAGTTCACGTTCCTCAGTCGTTTGGTTGTGGTTTCCAATGGTTTTCCCAACGGGGTTCCCAATGGGGTTCCCAATGGGGTTCCCAATGGGGTAGTGGTCGTTTCAAAGCATTCCTACATGACAATTTTCAGAACGGAGGACACTGCCATGGTATTCAAAAGTGACGGTGAGCAGCAAGAATGGCAAGGCAATCATTTTAGCTGCGGTAACTTTGGGGCTCCTGTATGGGTAAAATCCTGGGCGCTTGAATGACCATCAGCATCAGTTCACCGCCCATGGTTGGAAACAGCAATGAGCCCAGAACTTGGTCACCCTTCGTTCAACTAGGAATGACATAAAATTTGATAGACATATCAAAATCACAAAACATGTTGATATCTCCCAAACCTGTGGGTTATTTTTTCACATCGATATATAGCGGACGCACGTAGACACATGAACATGCAACCGAAGATAGATAAATAGATAGATAGATAGATCGATAGATAGATAGATTTTAATGGATGGATAGATAAATAGATAGATAGATGGATTGATGGATTGATGGATAGGTAGATAAACAGATAGATGGATAGATAAATACCTTAAAGAAAAAAGGTGTCTCAAAATAGGTAACCCAAAAAATGGATTTGTAATAAAGGATGATTGGGGGTGCCCTATTTTGAGAAACACCCCCATTATTGTTGGTTATGATTCCCTATGATTTACCACTATTATCCCCTTATCAACTAGGTTATCACCTATAAAGCCACCATAACCTACCCCCATGAACCACCAGCTGGCTGTGGGTCAAAACCCCGTACCCCCGGTTCCCCTATCATTTACCAGGCTGTTTCCCTCATTATTGTTGGTTAATATCCCCCATTAGTTGGTTGGTTAACTGCTTGACCCATAGCCATGTAGTTGGTATATCATGGTGTGTCCCCCGCTATTGTTACTTATTATCCCCTATTATTAAACATTATAACCAGCTAGAAATCACCATTGGTTGGTTGGTTCATATTGGCCCAGCTCGCCAATACTGAACCACTATTGTTGGCTATTATCCCCTGTTATTAGCCATATTTAGCCATTAACCAGCTAGTTAACCATTGGTTGGTTGGTTGGTTGGTTAACTGCTTGACCCATAGCCCACTGTTCTTTCCCGCGTCAGCGAACTTCCTCTGAGAGTTTCGACCAGTTCTTAGCCTCGGCGGAGCCCTGGGACGGGTTGGCGCTGTTGCCGAACATGGCAGGGCCAGGTTCGCTCACGTGGAGCTTCCTGGGGAGCCAACGGTTGAACCACCCATGGGTTAACTGGTGGTTGGTGGGTAATGATGCTTAATAATGCTTAATAGTGGTTAAACATGGTTAAGCTCAATGATGGTTAATGTTGATGGTTAAGATTCATAATGGTTAAGATTAATAGTGTTTAATGGCTGATTTTTGGCACTTGATTCCATGCTGAAATGGAAATGAACAAGGTCAGAAGCACTGAGTGCCGGCTCATAATGGTTGATATGTCTAATAATGATCATTTTCTGAATGCTGGTTGAACCACCCTGTCATGAAGAATGACCTTGTCAACCAACCATTTGTTAATATTTACTTGGGAAAATACCAAAAAAGCCAAAAAACACCAACAAGCTATGGCTAATAGAGGTTGACAATAAGGGATAGTAAGCAACCATAATGGTTAAGCTTAAGCAACTACTTGACACCTTCAAATGAACAAATGTATAGTGACCCTCTGGTAAACCAACAACTTCAGTAGAACATCATGGTTTCCACACAAGTAAACCGTGGAAAACGAGCCAATTATCGATTCCAATTTTAGTTTACCAAACGGTATTGAGTGAAAGCCTGTCACATTAACCTTAATATCAAAGTGTTCGAGTGTTTGTACTTATGTACGTATTTGCAACTATGTATCCTGGCAATTGCGCTGGTTGGCTGATAGTTGGTTCGTCGACACCCGACGCAAGCGGGCTTGCACAGCGGTCCACCAGGGGACATCGGATCGTCTCGTGTCTCACCATCGTAGGTCACAAGCTTAGCTTGTTAACTATGGTTATCAGCTTGCTAAGCATGGCTCATATGCTTTCCACACATGTTGGATTGGCTTACTGACCATGTCCATCTACTATGGCCAGCCACTATGACGAACGATGATGTAGTTGATAGCCATAACAGCCATGATCATTAATGATCTATGATTATCCATTGCTGGTAGCCATTTCCAAGGTACCGGGGATTCTACTTGGTTATATCATATCACTTGATGTTGAGTAGTTGATCCATCAATTGCCTCCTATTCATGATTCATTCATTGGTATCAGTAGTACCTTGAAATGAATTAGGTGATGTCGAGTAGTTGATCCATGCTTGCAATATGGGAGGCGCCTTTTGCATGCCTGGTATGACTATGATCAGTCCTGTTTGATTAACTACGTCCCCCGCCATGGTTGACCGTCCAGCGGAGGACCCCAGTCCTCTCGTCCACCACTCGGATAGTGCCGGGAGCGCCCTTGGATCGGCGGAGCTTCCGTTTGGGATTGCCGGGCGATAGCTAAGTTAAGTTAGTTCACTGAGTAATTGCCAAGCTGATGCTAGATAGAACTAGGTTCTTGAGTGGCGAATTATAACCAACTTGTGACTGGGGGGCATCACTTTGCAGGTACATTGCCAATACACATGCACATGGATACACACCCTTTTAAAGCATAAGAACACCTGAACACTTCTAGGCGTATACGTATACATGCACGCATGTACATGATTTCCTTTCAAACGAACAGCACGCAATACATGTGAGTACAAATCGCAAGTGAAACACAACACATTGAGCTGACTGATAACCAAATCTAGTTGGTCGTAATCATCCATCCTGCAAAATTCTCAACAATTGCACCATCATCCCCAGGTAGGGTTAGAAACAAAAACGCAGTAATCCGAATTTCCACAAAATCAAATGGGCAGCTGGTTGGCAAATAACCATGTGTTCGCAGCTGGTCATAACCCCACGGACCTGATCAAGACTGACCCTCCCTATCTCTAAACCAGCTCGTTTGATCCAGTGCGCCTTGATACACTAGACCATCAACCGTTTTTACACCTCAAACAACCATTGGTTCATCGTTTGCCATTAGCCAGCCATGAAATAACAACCATGAATCACAAACCATCATCAGTGAACCACCCCTAGCCATCACTAACAATCATCTAACCATCATTGAACTACCATTGAACCGTCCTTGAACCACCACCTAACCATCATTTAACTATTATCTAACCATCCACCATTTAACCATCATTGAACCATCATCGAATCATCATTTAAGCATCATTTGGCAGTGAGTCAAAACCCTGTACCACTGGTTCCCTTCTCATTAAGCATTGTTGATTATCATCCGCCAATATTGGTTGCTTAATATTGACCCATAGCTACTGGTCGGTGGTTTCAACCCCTATGAAAAATATTTGTCAACCAACCAATATTTAATAGATACTAGGGAAAATAGAAAATGTTTAAAACCACCAACCAGTAGTTGTTCAACCATTATTGTTAGCTATTTCCCTTACTATAAGCCACCATAAATGGCTTTAAACCCATATACAACCATTAAAACCACCAACCAGGCTATTTTAAGCCTCATTGAATCATCCTCAATCAGGTGGCATAGCTGATCCGAACCCCTACCCGCCTTGATGGGCCCGTTGACTACCTGGCGGCATGCACCGGCGGCCGCACCGTGATTGCCAGCAACCTGGTTGCATTAGTCGTGAAAATCACCACTTTGAATAGGAAATTAAGCATTTAGAACCATTTTTTTTGCCGGGGCGTCCAAGGGTTTGCCCTCCATAGCTTGGTGCTTACAGAGCGGGATGGCAAAAAAACCATGAACATATTGAATGCCATAATCATTCTCAACCCCTAGTTCTCATTAGTCAAAAAGTGTACCTTCCGGCAAACTCACCTGGGAGCAAACAGAAATCATCAGTTTTGGGAGGCAAACCATTACCTTCTTGGCCAGGGCATCCGGGCAAAACCACCACTCTCTCTCTCTCTCTCTCTCTCTCCATCGCCATCTGCAAAAATCAGCTAGGCTGAAGCACCACTATCAATGATGGACTAGTAAGGATGAATAGGTAAACCCCAAATGATGGATTTTCCATGTTGAAAAACTCACTGGTGAACCACTATAAATGCTAGATTTTCCAGTTCCAGTCAATTTACCCGAGAAGAATCATAACAATGACTAATGGTTGAATTAATGAGGGATGATAAGTACCCCATATTGAAGCGATATTTAATCATCACTTATCATCACCAATCAATGTTTATCATCACTCAACTATCACTTCTCATAGTAACCCCTGTATATCATCCTTGGGTAATGATCATTGAGCCAACATTTAACCTTTATATCAACCAAGGCCAGTAATTAGGTTAATGATCCCTAGCCCTTCACAGTGGTGGGTGCCTTCACGTCATCTTTCGGCGCGGGTCCACGGCAAAAACTCAACATGGCACGAAACGACGGGGCACGGCGCGGGATTTTGAGCATGCGCGGCTGAGCATCAATGGTGACTGGTGAGGGGTTGGTTGATGGTTCATTGCTGGTTTTGTTGGTGGTTGATTGATGGTTGGTTGGTTGATTGATGATAAATTGATGCTTAGTCGATGATGAGTTGATGGTCAGTTGGTGGTTGATAGGTGGTCAAAGGATGGTTTAGTAAACTCGTTCAACAGCTCAACTTATTAAATGCATGGCCAGTCACCTCCCAGACCTGCTCCGCACCTTTGAACCTGAAAAGCCTTGGTACTAACTTCCAAGGAACCATCCCCATGCCCACTTTCTTGGTTGATTTACCTCGGTCTTATAGTCAACTAATGTCAACTGATGAACAAACCAGTTGAACTGGCATATGCTGAACAACTACCAGCCATATCCAATCACTACCATTCCTAACCACTATGAAAGCCACATGAATGATAGTAGTGATGATTAAAAACCCCAAACCAAAGGTTACTATTTTTAGAAAATCTTAGAAACACAGTGGCCATAAACCAACATATTACCGACTACATCAACCACTAGTAGCCACTACTAACCACTGGTAACCACCACATAGCACCGTTACATATCCCTAGGATCACTACGAAGCACCACCAACCACTCTGATATCAACCTTGCCACGCGTCGCGCAGCCTGGCAGGAGAAGGATTTGTGCCTTCGGCAGTGCGTGACACCATGGTGGTGATGCCAAGATGCACATGGGCAGATTTAGATTAGGCTTAAGATATGCGCAGGTTCAGATGAAGCTTTAGACATGTTCAGATTCACGTTAAGAAGTTAAGATTTATGTTTAGGTTGAGAAGTAGAATATAGGATAGGTAAATAGACAAGTGGATAGATAACCGAATAGGTGTATACTGAAACAGCTGAATATTATTGTCACACTACACAACTGACTGAGAATCCTTTTCCATGAGAGAAATTGCAATCATCAGCATCGATGGAACAGTTGAATTTGGTCTCAGGTTTGGAAGTCCTGATCAGTCCATGGTGAACTGATGGTAAGGGTTGCTTGATTCATCATGGATAGACTTATGGTCAAGCAGAATGAACCGTGATGATAGTTACCAATGATGCTTAGTCATGGCTTAACAGCACAGAATTCTCTGTACCCATGGTCAATTCGGGTGAGGTCTTGGTTCATGATGAAACTTCTGCTTGCTTTCTCATCAAGCAAAGGATATGATAAGGTGATTGTCACAGGGATATGGCATGTTATCCAAGGGTGACCACTGGATATGGCAATTTGATTGGAACACCATTCGTTGCATCGGATTTTCCCATGGCTCGCATACCCGTGACGAGGCACTAGGGGATGAGTCTGCCAAATGTGCGTCATAATCACCTCAGCCGGCGAAAGCAGGGAGAGACTGAAGTGGCTACCAAAAACCCACCACTGTGCATCATGAATCATTCTCGAACCATCATTTACCACCATTAGCCATCATTAACCACCATCAAGTGGCCATCATTAACCACCATTCATTAGCCATCATTAACCGTCACTAGCCATCATTAACCATCACTAACCATCATTTACCATCATTAACTATCATGAATCATCCTTGAACCATTGTCAACGTTTGACTCAATCATTCACCATCCGCAACCCATCATTTGGTCACCAACTAACCATCATGAAGCCATCTTAAGCCCCAAGAAAATCACCACACTACCTTAACCATCACCAACAATTCACCAGTATTACCCATCATTGACCATCATTAAAAATTATGAACCATGGTTAACCAGCAATTAACCATCATTAACCATCACTACCAATTAAATTGCTATATCTAGTGGTCACCCTTGGATAACATGCCATATGGCTATGGGTCAATATGAATCAACCTCCCAATCATCTGACCCCCCAAAAGCCACACTTCACTTCCTGTACCGAGGCACAAAGGTCTCCACAGATGTGGCCATGGCACCGTAGAGCAGAAAGAGGTAGAAGAACTTGTGGTTTTTGTAGCCGATTCCTCGGGGATGAGGTTCATTAAATGAATCTTTAATGATTAGGTTCAATGAATTAATGATTGATGGTTCATTACCACCGATTTTCTCAGAGTCAATGGCTGGATCATGGGGAATTGATGGTCAATTCAATGGTGAACTGCTGGTGTCACTAATGATTACGTTCAATGGTTCACTAACTTCATTGTCACTGATTTCTCAAAGTGAATGGTTGGATCATGGTGAATTGATGGTTAATTTATGGTCAATTGATGGTCTATCTAAAATCGTGATTTAATAGTTAGTTGATGGCCTCCAGGTGAATGGCTGGTGGATGGTTATTCAAGGTGAATGTCTAGTTGATGGTTTGGCAAGGTGACGGTTAGTTGATGGTGAAATTGAGCTAAGGCTTGCATGGATTATTTAATGAGCTTTTGGTCGATGAGTGGCGAAGAAATGAGCAACAGCTACAAAATAATGGTAGCGGATCCCTAAGGGCTACCATGGATGATGATGGTTGAGCGAAAGTGCCAGGAAACCACACCATTCGACCAGGATGAGATGAGACACTCACAAGGGCAAGTGGTTCTACATGATGGTGCAAATTTTGCTTTACGGATCTTTACGGCATGTTTGTTGATCATGCCAGAACTGCACAATGCTGACTCTGACTGTTTTTTGATGTTTGTTGACAATGGTTGATGCAAGGAAATGATGATCATTCTTGCTCATTGTATCTCCTTGTCAAATCATTCCAGGAATGACATGGCTGTTGGCCCTTGCAAAGTCTGGGGCTTAGGGGCTTGGTGGCAAACGGTGTAGGCCACCATGATCTCACGAAGCCACTGAAATCTCAGATTTCAGTGGCCAAACTTGGCCAGCCGTTTCCCTCACTCGAGTAATATTAACCCTGGATTTATAAACCCCTGGTTGACTAATTGGGGGTACCATTTTAACGGGAAACCAAGGCTTTTGAGGGATGCCCCTATTAATCGGGGGTTTATCAATCCAGGGTTAACATTAACCAACCAGTTAAGATCTGCAACTCATGCACTTAAAACCTGCAGGAAACCCAGGGTTTTCAATCAGCCTACCTGCATACCTCTCCCTCTCTCTCTCTCTGGGTTTGGCAGTCTCCGCCTCACAGAGGCGCCCGAAACACACAAGACCCCAGCGCTGGTGCTGCGGGTCCCAAAAACACGAGAGAAAAAACGTGGGATCCGTTGTCCGCACCACAAACGTGAACCAACTTGCTGGCGGAAGATCTGACAGAAGCCAGGCCGCGCTCAACAATTTGCCCTGCTGGATTGCCCTGCTTGGATTGGCAGTTGACACAGATTGTATCCATTTATACCTATCAATCAAGCTCTCCAAGTCAATCTCTTCTGCCAGATCCGCAGTGAACAGTAAATTCCCTACCAAACCAGGGTGTAGAGAATGTTACAGGATTGAGATGGATTTACCAATTTCAACCACTACTCACCCTTACCATTATGTTATATCTCAGTAAGCTCACTCACCATCAACCATTTTTTTCCTATCATTCCCCATGATTATCTATCATTTGCCAAGCATAATGAATTGTCAACCATTCTTTCACTTCACCATCATCACTTTACCGAGCATTCCCGATGATAATGGTTGATCATGGTCAATCATTTTTTTTTGGCCAGGGCTTCCGAAGGCTTTGCCCTATGTCGGGTCCAAAGCTTGGCTTCATGGTCAATCATTATGAACACGGATCTTATCAACTATTAACCAGTTGATTCTGGTCCTTAGCCAATAGTAAGCATTAAGCGACCAGAATGAGCTCACCAGCAGCATGGACTAACCATAGGCGCCAACCTTCATAGTTCACCACTTCTAGGATCCGCCAGGAGGCCGTTCGCCATGAAGGTGCACCAGTGATCCATCCTGATGCTGGATCACTGGTTTGATTTCGGTTGATGATGGGTACCCTCTGGTAAACTAACATAGCTGGCTGGAAAATCCACCAATTATCAATGGTTTCCAAGCGGGTTTCTCTACAAAACATGGTGATTTTCCATTGCTGTTTTAGTTTACCAGAGTGTAAATGATGCTTGAATGATGGCTAAAGGGTTTCACCAAACAAGAGATGCATACACGTGTGTATGTATGTGTGCCTTCATTTATGCAGGTAAAGATGAACAAACAAAGGTATGCACAGTAAACACAAATGTGAAACACATGCTGGTATTGAACATGTACATATATGTACATGACTGGTTGGTGGCTTCAACCCCCATGAAAAATATCTGTCAACCAACCATTTGTTAATGATTGCTAGGGAAAATATAAAAGGTTTAGAACCACCAGCCAGATGAATACGTGCCTGAGTGTTGGCATTTCTGCTACTCCTGTGATTGACCTCTTCCCCTAGCAGCAACCCATCGCCTCCTGGTTCAAGAAACTCTGATGGGCTTATGGTGCGTTTGATTATGGTGAGAATTGGCCAAAGCGACCAATGACAATGCCCTATCAACAGTATCTTTCAGCTAACTAGCGTGCAAACAAATTTGAATATATGCAAAAATGCCTGCGAAAATCCATACATCATTTTGAATTGCATGTCAGTACATTCCATCGCATCACACACACACATATTTTTATGTATCCACGAATTAAGAATTTCTTTTCAAACAATATCAAAGAGCACCAATTATGTACATACACAGATTAGTTAATTATATACCTTTTTTGAAACATATGTTTCAAACAATATGAAAGCAAACCATTTATTCAACAATCCCAACCCCCCTACATCAATCATGACAACATACCAACGCAAGCAACCCGTCCTGAGGACGTATCGGCCCATGTGCTTGCACCAGTGAGCCCGCTGCGGCTTGAACTTGCCTTCCTGGGCACCACGGGGTCCCTATGCAGGGTACTGGGGGATATCTGTGGCGGATAGCCCTACCAGGTGGGCTGTAACCCTTGTAAATTACGAAGGTTAGCAATCAGTAACCAGCTTAGAGCTGGGAAATAGCCATGGTAATGGTGGATCTGGATCAATCAACCCAACCATGGGAGGTTTGTTCATGTGGATCTAACATGAACAAGCCTCACAAGGCTGGTTTTGGACATGCCTTTCGCCACTTTCCGATGCTTAGCCTTGACCTTTATGAACACACGCCTGGGATGATCTTGATCAAGCGCATTGATTCATTGATTCAACCATCAACGATCTGCCAAAAAACACTGAATCAATCCCAGCTGATTATTGATTAACCATGGCTGATTTATTGGCTAGTAATTGGCGTCTTTTATTGCTTAGCAAATCTGCCACTAAAAGATCTCAGATCCCAGTTGACTGGCGCATTTTTCCAAGCCATCCTGGTCCAACGGCAAGAAACGTAGCCAGAATCACCAGGGTCTGGTGGGTTGCACGGTCAGAACGGGTCCAAAGAAAGGCCTAAAAACCCGTCCATTGTTAGCTATTGTGAAACAACGGTTGTCAAGTAGCTATATGATCATTAATCACCAATGAAATCAGCACTAACCATTGTTAATGGTTATCAGCCACTATCGGCTATCAAAACGACACCAGCCAGTCATTATTGCTGGCTATTATGCGCAATACTTAACCACCATTTTATAAATAATCCAAAGAAACCTTAGAAATAATCAGCATGGCTCTCCCTATAAAACCACCGGCTAGGCTCACCAAGGCACTTTCTGTGCAAATACCCAGGATCGATTGTTGCCACTTCCCGATGCCAAGGAATCACCTGGCAAACCAAGAGGAACGCAACAACGACACATTCTCACGGTGCAAAGCCTCCAGAATTGGTTTCCCATCCAGGATGATGGTCAATAAAAGTGGCTAATGATGTTGAATGAGGGGTTTCATGATGCTTTTAATGGTCTAAAGAAGGGTTAATGAACATCGTTGATGGTCTAAAGGCTTAAGTGGTCAATGATGTTTAAGCAAAGGTCAACGACGGTTTCAGGGTGACCTATATACAGGAAACCCCAATGATTGATGCATCAACCAATCCAGTGAGGGTTCCGTAGGAGATGATGCGCCGGACTTGCCATTGAGATGGGTCCAAGTTGGAACTTCCGGCAAACAGCCCTAGGTCCATGCATGGGGGACAGTAAAAATGGATGGAATTTATTACTATAAACTATCCATATAGAGGATGATTTGGGGGTACCCGAGCTATTGAGAAAGCACCACTTGCAGATTTCGGAAGCTGTTTCGCTGAGCTTTTTCAGTGCAAGCCTGGGGAAATCCTTGCCCAACGTCACTGGTGATGGGCGTACCAACTGGCATCCCCAACTGGCAGCAGGAATCAGAAACCAGTGCCCCATGCTACTGGTGGCAGTTCGCATTCATTCGTAAGTACTAATCGGTCCTAATCAACTTAGTCACAGTAAAACTAGAAGCAATAATAAGTACCAATCATAATTAGCCATGAATTCAGTCACCATAAGCTGGATGATCATAGCCATCAATTCACTAATCATCAGCTGGATGATCAATTCATCAATTATCAGCTCCTGTAATTCATCAATCATCAGCTGGTTGATCCCTCACCATCATTCCATGGCAACCAAATGTACCTCCTCAGCTGACCCATCCCGGGCGGCCTGCCACCAGAGCCAACTCATTGGCCTCGGCTTCCTCAGTGCCCCGGTGCCCCGGTGCCCCCTTCTGCAACGATTTTCGTGGGCTGCCGGGCAGAAGTGCTCATTCATCCGTCCTGTCCATAGATATGCTTCAGGACTGGGTGCTCAAGTATAATGACTTATGCTTCGCAAACCTGATGATTCTGTGGTCCATGATGGCGAATGGTGTGTCAGGTTGGCTCTGCCCATTCTTTGGCCAAAAAATCCACTTCCCAACAACCGTTGAGCCATCGAAAGCCATCATTCTTGCCTGGGAGCTGGATTCGCTTGATGACATTAATGGATCAAACGATTTCCACTGGTGAATCATGGGGATTGAACCAGTGGCCGATTAAACATATTGATCCATTAATGTATCATCATGAATCCATCATGGTTAACAACAAGATTGACAACTATGAAGCATCTTCGTTGTTAACCATCATTGATGGTCGATTGGCCTTCATTATGAATGAACCGTCGTTGATCACTAATTGGCCTTCATTGTATCATCATTGACTATTGAGTGTAGCATTCATGGTGAAGCATGATGAAGGGGGATCACTATCTCAATTTACCAGTAAATAGCCATCATTACCATCATATACTAGTTTGCTGATAGGCCCCCAATAACCAACATGGGCATTTACCACTATCAACCATGATCGATGGCCATTTTATCATCAACTGTTAATTGCCTATCAGCATCATTTGACCATCAACTAACCCTCAACTAACTAACCATCAATTAATTGCCATTTACCCACCAATAGCTAGCCATCAACTCTCAACTTCCCAGCAGCTGACCGTCATAGTCACTAAGTACTGGGCTAGTTGTACCACCATCAACTGGCCACCAACTATCAACCACCAACCATAGATGGTTGATTGAATGTTAAGCATTCGGCCACCAACTGTCATTTAGCCACCATCAGTGTTGAATGATGGTATTATCGGTGGCAACTGACCATCAGTTTGCTTACTAGTGGTGACTGATGGTGGTTGATAGTTCCATCCAATGATGGTTACTTGCAACCATCTTTTCACGATTCAGCCACCAACTTTCATTGACGAACTTCTATCAACCACTGATTACGACTCATGACCACTTGTAACACTATGACTTCACCATAGCTTACCGATGATATGGCTGACTTCACCATGACCAATGTTTTAAGCATATGGTTAATGAGATATCTACGACTGTTGGTGATCGACATACTTTGATCAATAGTTTTGGATACCTCATCCACCATAGTGTTAATCAAACACTGGTGATTAACCACTTGTTTAGTTGCTGGTGACTATGCTCATTTCTTGAACTGGTGATTACATAACCGCTATTGACCACTGCTCATTAAACACAACTTCACCATGGCCACTGGTCCCAGCGACCAAGCGAGGTCGTCCATTGCCATCGGGCGCGAAGGACTCGGGGATGCCCCCGGGGTCTGTGATCACAGCACCTGGGGGCGGGGCGCCTTGGTGGATGAATTGACGGTGGAATAGACTTCGTTAACGAACCAATGATGGTTGGTTACTGTTGACTAATGGTTGATCAAATAATGGTTGATTAACTAGTGGTTAATGTTGACTAATGGTTAGTTGATGAATGACTCATGTTAACTAACCAATGATGATCATTGATTGGCTAATTGACTTTGTTGACTAATCATTTAGCCAAGGACTAATTCATGATGATAATTGAACAAGTAAATGTTTAACTAATTTTAACTAATGGTTCATGTGAACTAATGGTTGATCAATGGTTAATGAGTGATCAACTAATGATCAATGGTTGATGTTAAGTGATGGATGATGGCTGGTTATTGTTAACTAATGGTTAGTTGATGAATAGCTCATGATTAGCTAATGAATTGTTGGTTAACGATTGGTTAACTAATGATGAATGGTTCATGTTCACTAATGGTTCATGTCAACTGATTAACTGATCATTGATGGCTAATGATTGATTAATGGTTATGGTTGATCAATGGTTGGTTGACTGATTAACTACACGGCTGATGGTTAACTAACATTGTTGATTTAGTGAGTTAATTCATGTTAGTTGATTGATGTTAGTTAAGTGACAGTTGATACATTATATTGGTCAATTGGTGCTTGATTAATGGCTTAGTGGCTGATTGATGCATCAAGGTTAATGGCTGATTATTGATGGTTGAATCGACTTTGTTAGCATGTTAGTTTATTATATGGTTGATGGATGCTTATTACTAACTAACATGTTGATGGTTGTTTGCATGTTGTTCATTGATTCTGTGCAGGAACCATTCTTGTTGAATTGTTGCTAGCTCATGGTTGGTTAAAGATGAGTTGATGATAGATAAATGCTGAATTACTTGTTGATGATGGGGAAATTCATTTTTGCCGGGGCATCCAGGGGTTTGCCCTAATGGAGAAATTTATGGTTAAGTACTCGTTGAGAAGCAGTGGTTGCTGGTTAAGTGGTTGTTGCTGGTTGTGATGAACAGTTGACGCATGGTTTTGCAACGGTTGGTTCACGTTCACAATGACTAATGGTTGGCAATATGGTCAAGTGATGGTTCATAATCAAGTAATGGTTGGCTAATGCCTGGTAATGGTTGAGATTAACTAGTGATTGATTGATGGTTCATGGCGGGTGAACAATGATTGATTGTTGGCTTGATGGTTCATACTTGGTGATTGATGGTTCGGCAATGGTGAATTCATTCTCAAAAATGGTAGCGAATCATGGCTGAAGTGAATTAAGGGTTGGTGAACAGTGATTCATGGTTGATTGGTTCTTAATTCCTGGTTTACAATGGTTGACATTTTCCAATGGCAACCATCACGGTGAACCAAATGGTTGGTCCATACATGTTAGCTAATGAAGTTAACTAAGGAATACGACTGACATATACCTGATGTTGATGATTGACAGCAACGACCCATCGCACGAATCAACTGCGCAACTGATTGTCTGTTGCCTAATGGATGCTGATTCACAGCTATTTTAGTCCCAATAGTTGCACTCACACGCCCTACGGCAATGCAACACTGGCAGGTTTATTGGCATCAGCTGCATACAAAAATTGCAAATAAACCACTCAGCGCGACAACCAAACGAGACTAATCATCCATCAGTATTGCTAATGGTGGTAAATCATGGTAAATCACTAACGATGATCAGCCATCAGGTGTAGATTCGTTTCTACCATCATGGAATCCAGCAACATGGAATTCCTCCGATGAAGCGAAGACATTTCTTGGACAAGGCATGAAGTGAGATACATGGCGCGCCGTTCGATTTTCTGTCTTGTACTTACTGGCCACAGGCAGAGTTTACCTCATCCACGTGTCTGGGAAGTGCGAAGTACCCGAAACATGTATTGGGATGTTTGTTGGACCACACACCACCTCGATTCCGCAAGGCTATCATTGGATATGTTCTCGGTCTTGGTGCTTCGCCGATTTCGACTGCCATAGACTGCCAAGACGGCAATGTGTTTGTTTCCATATAGCAGTACTTAGACTATCCATTGCCCGTAGACTATGTGTTTGTTTGATTCCCATAGTCAAAGATGTCTATATAATTAATTAAGTAGTTTATGCTCAAGGCTCAAGCAGATTCGTTCACCGCCCGTGACTTGAGAGCAAGTCGGGATGGTCTCAACACCAAGAAATGCATAGGTGGGTGCACTTGCCCAAGCCAAAGAGACTTTCCATCCAGTTTCCTTCCTAACTTGAAGATATCTACCCCCAAAAAGCCCAGAAATTTCCTGAAAATGTTGACTATCTTCACCACGAAAAAAACTTCCAGGAAGGCTTGGGGGCTTTGCCATGCCAGGCCCAAAAATGGGGGCCAAGCCATAGGGCCAACCCACCAACCTCTTTTCAGCAGCCAGGGCAACCGGCTGCCATCAACGGGCACCACCAAGCAACACCCACGGGGTTTCTCAACATGACGGGGACCTGTCAAATCATCCAGTTCATTAACCATTTCTAATATTCTATAATAATACAAAGACCCTTTTTGGGGGTCCCCCACGGTTGAAAAAAACCCGCACATTCAGCAACATTAACCAACATCAACGTCATGAACCGTAATTTATCATCATTAACCATTCAAATGGTGGTTTCTTGGAACAGGGGGGCCCCCTAATCATCCAATAGTATACATTTATGTTAATGCATAATGAGCCATCCATAACTCTTGGGGAGTCCCCTGTCTTGAGAAACGCCCATACAGCTAACAGTCAATCTCAACATCACCCAACGTCACCCTCCAACTCAGCCGGAACGCACCCACCCCTCCACCGCTGCGAGAAGTGACTTTCCCAGGAAATGAAGGCCAATCCCTGGGTGGCCCATGCCCCCAGTGGCTTGCGGCTGGGTAGCTGGTGATAGCTTAGCCGTGGTTCATAATGATGCTTGCCAATGATGGTTAGTACTGATGGTTGTTGATGATGGTGATGGTTAATAATGATGGTTGATTGTTTAAACTGCCGCCTGCTGCAGGTCATCTGATGGCTAATGATGATGGTTAACAATGATGGCGGTTGACGGCCGTTCAGAATCATGATTGAGGATGGCTTGCAGACATTGCTGATTATCATGGCTGTTGATGGAGAATGCTGGTTGAAGATCGGTTATTTCACATGGATCCCTGGGTCATGGATGATCAAGTAACCTTCAGCGACCACAGAAACTCTCTGAAGTTTCATCCGGTTACTCGATGGCTTCGAACAGGAACATCCTTAACCAGCATGTCCGAACGGGAGCCAGATGCCACCGCTCCAACCAGCTCCCAACCAACAGCTCGTTAATCATGAAACCATTAGCTGATCGCTGATCGCGTGCACCCACGCCAGTCACTGGATTGTGAGTGAACCAGTCGCAGCGGTGAAGCAAACATGGCGACAGCACGCAGGACTGGTCACCGAGCTTGTCCAAAAATAGCTAATGGAGCCAGTTACCTCTAGTATCATCACGAGCTCTCGGAAACTTCACTATAGGTGTAACGCTTTGGTGACTGAACACATTCCCAACCACCGTCGTATACTGGGTGGTGGTTGTAACCCGTCCAAAAAACATTAGTCGATCAATCATCCCTAGACATTGGGGGAAATATTCACAATGTCTGAAACCACCAACCAGGTCCAACCAGTAAAAGTCACAGCATCGGATGGAGGGAAGTCAGCTCCTGGTACCTCTTAGAGAGAGACATCATTCCATTGTTGGATGATCCCACCCCAAGGTGTAGCTTCACTACGGCACAAATGGTGGAGGCTGGGGTTCCTGTTGCCATACCCTAAGTGAAGATTCTCGGTTTGGTAAGGTGGAAGTGTTTAGTAGGGTAAGGTAGGGAGCAACTTATATGCACCACAGAGATTGTTTCAGAGTACTCGCGAGGCTCACCGAAACAAAAGCACAAGCAAACAGGTTGATCCCAAACTCATCCGGCTACGGGTCAAAACTCTGTACCCCTGGTTCCCCCATCATCATCCATTGTTTTCCCACTGTAATTGTTGGTCATTATCCACCATTATTGCGGGTTCGTATTGAACCATGGCCATCCCAAAATCCTAATTTTTGGGGAAGGAATAGCCATGTCACCGCCTTTTTGGGCCACCATATGTCGAGCCGCCACCTCACCTCGTTTTTCATCCAAGGGACCGCGGAGCCGTAAAACATGATCGACGGAAGCGACAGCAGTGGCTGCTGTGCAAGCCCTGGAAGCGACGACATCGAATCACCAGTGGCAGATCGTTGGTGCATGTGCCACGTCCGCTTTTAGTAACTGGCAACGTTCACCATGACCAGTAACGGGGTGATGTCTGCTACCTTCTGGGGTGCAACTAACCATGGGCACACCCCAAGCTGCACATCCAAGTAGCCAATGAAGCTTAAATGATGCTTCATTGATGGATGCAAATGATAGATGACTTATTGTTTGATTGATGTTGAGTTGCTGGTTTCTGATGATGAATCATTGCCTATCAGGGCTAACAGATGATTTAGAACTGATGGTTCCGGTACTTAGCTACTTGGTGTACCCAGGGTCATGTGAGGATTCTAGGATGTTACAACAGGCAACAAACCATCTTTAGTCATAGGATGTTATCACCTAGTATAGTCATCCTATCACAGTATATCATAGTGATAACTGCCTATAACAGGTGGTTATAAATCATGGTCGCTCAGCACCTACTAAGTGAGATGACCATTCAGTGATAAGGCAAAATTTGAAGTGCAAAAGAAGTTGCGTTGGTGAAAAACCGTAGCCTAGCTGTGTAATCGTTTAGCGATGAAAATGCAGGTAGCTGGGCAACCAACTCAATGGCTCGTGGTGTGTAGTGCGACACCTTTGCAAAGAATCATACTTGTCACTGGTTTGTGGGTTCAACCCCTATGAAAAATATTAGTCAACCAACCAAACCTGTGTGAATACTAGGGAAAATTAAACATCTTTGAAACCACCAGCCGGGTCACCACCGGACAAGCCACAAATTTGTTTCGAATGATTCCAGGCACTTGCAGACTAATGGTCAGCAGTTTTGAAACAACACAACTGCAATGTTGGCAAATATTGAAAAATCAAGATCTTATCCAGAAACTGGTGCGCACCCCAAGAAATGACCGTGGCGAAAAAGCCGTTTTCCCAAGAAATACCCTCAACTGGATGGGGGAATACCACGGCAGCACCAACAAGTTGAATATGATTTAGAGACGTTGACATGGCTAGAATGAAGGCTTCATGGTTAACCAATGGTTGGTCAATGGTGAATGGCAAAGGGTCAGTTCACGGTGAGTTCCTGGTTGAATTAATTGGTCTCGTTGCCGATTCATGGTTCATTCGCGATCAATTGATGGTTAATCTTGCTTGTTTGTTTGATGGCTGATTACCGGCTAATTGATGACTAGTTGATGGTAAATTGATGGACAATCCACTCTCTCTCTCTCTCTCTAATTCATTGCTATCAATGGTTAGACACCATCAATTGGCGAGTAACTAATCGCTTGATATCATAAACGGATGACTCTTTTCAAATTCATTAATTTGCCATCAATGGTAAATCAACCTACCAATTGGAATGAGACATCACGAGAGGATAGACTATTTTACTGGCAACTCAATCAATAATTCAACTCCTATGCAAGATGTTAGTCAACCATCTAACCACGCCAAATAGTCAGAAAATAAGAAATCCTTAAAACGACCAATGTGGATCCAACTGATACGAATTCGCCTATACTTTTAGCATCTTTTAGCCGCGACGCCATCGGTCCCTGCCAAGGGGCAAAAGTGCAAATAAACGTCGCCAAAGAGCAAACCCTGGGCCACCCATAGTGGTGGCCCCCATGGGCCCAAAGAGTTGATGGTTCATGGGTGGCGGGGCAATGATAGGCCAATAGGCCAGGCACAAGACCCTCGTTGGAAAAGCCTTGTGGGGCTGATGAAAACCGACCCGTTGGTGGTTTCAAGAACAAATCGTTCAACCAACCATTCGCTAACAATTACTAACGAAAAAACAAGCTACCATCATGCTGTGTCATGTAGAGCCTGGACACAAAGGAAATGACAAGTGCCCGAGAGGCCTTTAAGGCTGTGGCACAATTGTCCGGAAACCGCATGCAAAATAAACAAATACGAATGGCTAGGCATACCAGCACCTCCTTCGGAGGACGGTGTGCCTAAAACTAAACAAAAGCGTCCCTCACTGCTCCATGGCTGAGCTGGCAAACTTCAGTGAAAAACAAGCTTACAGCCACCAGCCAGCAAATACCAGCAACAAAAATGAGCAACAAAAGCCCAGAAAGCACATATCGACAAATGTTGGCTACCAAGGCCATAGCCAGGGTTGCGGGTAGCACAACCGACATCGATGAGCTCACATTAATGCGCCGCTGCACTGTTTTGCCGGGCCAAACACACATCTGTTCAACGCATGGAGCTGGACTGAGCGAAGCCAGCACCATTCGGTCTGACCCCGTTCAAGTGGGTGGGGTGAAACAGGGAGGGTGACTTGAGCCGGGGAACCGTGGCCCTCTACACCATTTGCTCTGCAACCCTCTGTGAACAGGAAAATGCGCCGCTGCACTGTTTTGCCGGGCCAGACACACATCTGTTCAACGCATGGAGCTGGACTGAGCGAAGCCAGCACCATTCGGTCTGACCCCAAAACCTTGTCCATCAGCTCCTTGTTGAAGGCAAACACGTCTCTGGCTGCAGGCCTTGAAAGATTGGCCACAAAACCTGGGAGATGCCGTTGACATAGGCATTGGTGAAGGCGGTGGCAAGCCGTGCACAAAGTTGATGCGGATAGGGTTGCGCCAACAGCGTCATAAATTGCCCCCCTTGGGATCCAGACAGTTGTACATGAGGTAGTCCCGAACGCGAACAGATCCCACGGCGCCCATGACATTGTCGAAGACATTGCCTGAGCGAGACATGGGACCACATCAATCTGGTACGTTTCCGAAAGGGCATCTTATCTTGGCAAAAGTCGGTAAACCCCATTTCAACTTGAGGATGACGAAGGAGGTGACGAATGGGTGAAGCCAACCATAACCGGGAAGTGTGGGGGTTCTCCAAAGCCACAGGGATTTGAAGTTTGAGGCACATCCGGTAGATCTTGGCACTAAACCGCATCAATATGTTACCCACCTTAATCTTTTCCAAGTCCTTAGCCCCCATGTCCGGAAAACCCATGAGGAACTCGTGATCATCCCGAAGAGGACCAGGACCCTTACCGTCATTACGTCTAGCACGGCTCCAGCTGTTGCACGGGGTTCCCAACCAAACGTAGGCAACCTTTCCAGTCAGCAAAAATTCCATTATCTTGCGCTGAAACCGGGGGCTGCATAAATTGAATTGGGGTCCGTGGCAAACATCCACTTCAAAGCAGAAGATCTTTTTCTGGCGCGCACACATTGCTCTGGAGAAATGCCCGGAGCCACTAAAGATCTCCAGTCCGATGGCGTCGAAGTGCTTCAGTGCCTTCATCGCTGTCCCAACATCCTGTGCATCCAGTCCTCTGCTGAGTGGGCTTCGGCCTTTTGTGCTGGGGATAGGCTGTCGTACACTTGGGACAGGCGTCCTCCATTTGAGTACCTTCGCACTGACTTTGCTGTCTGCCATCTTCCCCGACGTTGGATGTCGGTGAGGGTGCGAAGGCCCGTGAGGGCATCTGTCGAGCACGACCCGTGTCGGATCTGGTACGTGCAGTTGATGCCCACTCCCGTGTACCCGTGCTCCCTCAGCATGAAGTTCCAAAGCCGTACTCCTTCTGCTGGATCGAAGTCGAACATCATGTCGTCGCGATGCTTCTTCTTGAGGTAGTTCTCCATCACCTTTCCCGGTCCTCGGAGGTAAGGTTGATCCCACAGCACCGCTTCGTCGCTTTCCCCGACCTTGGATGTTGTCTTCACCGATGGTTGGGTGGTGTCCATCTCGTTGGCCTTGCGCTTCACACCTGGAGTGTCCCCCCTGGAGTTCAAGATCAGGATGTTGTGCTTGCACATTGCTGTAGGCCGCACCAGATCCTTCTTGCATTTGAGGATCTCCCCCGGTCTTGCACATGATGCCCACACCACCAGCAACCACAGGGCCACCTGCTCGTTCAACGGGAAGATGGACCTGACCAGCACACACAGCACCCCTTCATTGCCTCCATCGCGTTGGGCAGGTCCGTCATCTTGGTCACGTCCTCCCGGAAGAACTTGGCCGCGGCCATCAGGGTGCAGCCGTCGGCAGGGTCCAGTCCATCGAAGAACATGTCCGTCAAGCGGTTGGCCAGCACGTGGTCGAGGTCGTCGAGCTTGTAGGTCGCCAGGCCTTTCGAAGTCGCCCATGCCAACATCTTTGACCATGCCGTCTGGTATGATTTCATCCTGGGCACCGACACCGTTCGAGTCTGCAGAAAGGTCTTCTGCCCCCTCGCAGTGATCCCCCTCTTTTCGCCATGCAGAGCTTTCCTTGCCACCGCCCTTGCACTGCGCCGCTCGTGGTTCTTGCCCTCCTTGACGTTCTGGTCGATCTCGAACTGGTGCACGATGGTCTTCTCCTCGCCGAAGGCCCCGAAGCCCTTTGCCTTGGTTCGATCCGGCCTCCACGTTGGTCTCTCCAAGCTCCTGCATGAGGCTTCGACAAGCCGAACTCCTCCAGCTGGATTGCTTGGTGCCGGACGATTCAACATGGTTGGCTTGGAGCTTGGCAACGGCGTCGGCTATCCTGAACCCTGAAACCTTCTGAGCCCTGGATGGAAAGTCGGCCGGGTTGAGTTCAGAGGGGATCCATCGAAGGTGAACATGGCAACCAGTCATGAACTCCAAGGCAGCAACCTGTCTACAAATACGGTTCATAGTTTTACACGAGGATCTACCTTTAGAGAGGGCCAGGACAACACTCATGCTATCACTCAACACTAAATGCTTCTTCCCCAAGTTCTTCTGTGACCTACCAAGATGTTGGAGGAGCCACACCACGCATCTCCCCTCCAAAATGGGTATGGGTTCCGTCCTATCCCACTTGGCACCATCGATCTGGGTCCAATCCTCACCGATGAACCCCAACGGCACTTCCATGGCATCGCCTCCCATTCCACCAAGTTGCTGTTGTTCAGATTGCAGCGTCTCCACATCGATCTTGTCCGCCACATTCCGCATCTCATCTTGGCCAACCTGACGTTCTTCTTCGGCAGAAAATCGCCATCGATCGAGTCGACGTCCAAGAGCTCGAATGTCCTCCAAGTCCCTGTCCGCCGCCACGACTCCTCTGCCCCACGTTGAAGCATCAGTGCATGCAGTGAACACGCTCCGACCACTGTGCTGACAAGTCCCGGCGCAAGAGGCAGACAAGGTCCGCAGCCCACTTGAGCTCCCGCTTCACCTCCGGCCACAGCTCCACCTCAACCGTGTAGTTTCTCCGGATGAAGCAGTAGACCGCCTGGAAGATCGACAGAAATCCCCGTTGAAGTAGGCCAGCAAAGGTGTAGTGCCCAACGAGTCGTTCCAAAGTTTTCCCATTGGCCTTGCCCAACCGAATCAACTCCAGTGTGGCAAGCCTCATCTTCCACATCCTCCGCTGCGTCACACACACTGACGGATGACCAGCTGCGAAGAGCCACCCTAGGGTTTCCATGCCCACACCTGCTTCCACTGGATGCGTGGGAAGCCCATGGTCATTTAAAGCCTTGCCGATCTTCTCCGCCAAGAACTTCACCTTCCCGGGCTTCTGAGAGATCGCCACGAAGTTGTCGACGTACTGGGTGTGCAGGTAGTCTTTTAAAGGAGGTGATGGCCGTTTGTCCACAGACCTGAGAGAGGGGTGCGTGTAGGGGCATTGGTCCACCACTCTTTCATGTGCCACCTGACACAACCAAAGGGCATGAGTCCAACCCATGGGAACCACCTTCAAATGCGGGTAGATCATGGTGTCGTGCTTAACCTTCTGGCCGGCAACGTCGTTCACCCCCGCCTCACAAGCTCGAAGAGCCGGAAGGCAAAAGTATTCCCGAAGTTCCGGAATGAGCTCCACGTGGTAGAAGGCATCTGAGATGTCCACTCCCCCAACTTCCACCAACGGTCCCTCGTCCACCTCGAGCATGGAGAAGGTCGCACCCGTAGCCAAGTGAACTTTCTCCGGCACCTCGAAGTGAAGATTGGAGAGCCTCGCATCGATTACCAATCGCTGTCGGCCAGATTTCTTCCAAACCGTAAACATCCCGACCTGCTCCTTGCACCTCAGGCCGTAATCAATCAAGCCACATTCATGTAGCCGGCGAATGAATCCTGAATACTTTCTAGGGTTGTGCCGAAGCACAGGATCAAGATAGGGTCGCAGGACCCCGAAGTCACTCTTCTTCTGCTCCACCTTGTCCTCAGCTATGAGCTTACTGAATAGCCGACTGGAAAAACTCTGAGCCTCCTCCTCGAAGATCAGCTGCATCGAAGCTGCCACCGATCCCTTTGGCGGAAGCGATACCAAACTGGTGTCCATCGGCGCCAGCGACACAGGGTCACCTGTGTCGCAGTTCCGCAAGAGTTCCCGGGCCATCAAGATCAGCTGGCGGGTCGCCAGCTTCCAAAGCTGCATTACGGATACGCTCCAAGCCTATCCTCTGACTCAAGGTGGGTGTGTCAGCACCGTCAAAACTGCCCGAACACTCAACACCCTCAAACATCGAGTTCAAAGCCACCACAATTCCATGCAGCCACTGATCACGATGATGGTGCTTCAGAGAATTCCTCTGCGAAGAGCGAGAGGAACCTAATGGCACGGGCTTCTCCACCAAAGGAGCTGGGCAAGGTAAAACGCCACGGCTCCTAACACCCAGAGTCATTAAAATTCAAAAGTGTCCCCAATCCTCACCAGGTAGTAGTCACCGACAAGGATGTAGCACAACCAAAAGTTGAAGCCAAAGCTCGAAAAATTTTGCTGCCAGTGAAGCCCACGGCAGCGCAACAAGGAGTGGGTCCAGTGCTCCACTCCAGTCTCCAAACGTTCACTTCGCTGCCGCAGCTCGTTCTTCACGAGCTTTTCGAACCTGCTTCATCACGCTGGCTTCACTTTCAACCTCGGAGGCCACATACTGTAGCAAAGCGGGGGATACCATGGTGTCACCATACTGCTTGTGCGAACCGGAGAAGATGCTGGCCTCATAGGATTGGTTGTTGCCCCCGATCTCTTTTTGGTATCACCCTTGGATTTTCCCTTTCCCCCTCCTGGACCTCGCTCGGAATAGATGTACTCTATGAGTTGCAGCCTCCTACACAGCAGCTCCACTCCGGCCACGTTCGTGAGGTCGAGCCCGTCGTATCGTCCGAGGCGATCCAGGATCTTCATCAGGTTGTCGTGTTCAGCAACCCCCCAACTGTCGGCTTGGAGTCCATGAGATTGGACCCACCAGCGATGATGGTCCATCGGTCCACCATTCTTGCGATTCAGGAAGCGCACACACCACTCAACCGTCCGGGGTCCAGGCACTTCCCAGTCATCGAACTTCTCCTCGTGGATGTCCTTCGACACATCTCGCCACTGCCTCTCGGAGCGATTCAATCCTTGGAATGAAACTCCGAGCAATCGTGCATCTGCCGAAGCCTCCTTGCCCTTGAACGCTTCAATCTCCGAAGTCCGCATCTTACGAAATGCCACCGCCTTGCCGTCGATGGTTTTGATGGCCAACTCTCCTTGGATGTACTCTGACCCATCCAAGACGACCACTTCCCCACGCATCTTGTCTCCATCCGTCTCCAATCGTACCCAGCTCTCATCCGCCCCAGCTGGCGCCGGTGCCGCATGAACTGGTAGAGGAACTCCAGGGGCGACACCACCAAGAACTCCTCCAGGAGGAACCGCCATAGCAGCCGCGGCTTGAAGAGCCGCCTGACGGGACTGCATCATCAG
>VSDK01018580.1:209347-226186 GCA_009767595.1 Symbiodinium kawagutii | reverse complement strand
AAGATTGAAGATTGGAAGCTCAACAACTACTTCATCCAAATGATGAGGCAGGTTGGCGCCCATGTCTTCATGAATTGTGAAGCTACCAGTATCTATCCACATCGCCATCTACTGGAAGGAGGAGACTGGCAATTGTGCTTCAATGACTGGAATGACTTGATGTGTATGGCCAGAGTTGGAAAGGGAGGCTATGTCAAACAGATAGCTGGTCCAACTGGACATGAAAATGACACCAAGGCTCGATATGTGAGCTGGGCAATATTCGAGGTCCAATTTGGACGAACCCTCGATCGGAGCACTTCACAAGAAGTGGATATGACGAGGGCGAGAATGAAGACAGTCAGGACCTGCGTGTTCCACATCAACAACAACAAGGTCAAGACATCAACAGCATTGGTTGGTGAGATCATAATGACAATGCTATGGGAGTGCATGGTGTATCAGGTTGACTTCGTTGCCGGAGATGGCAATAAATCCTGTTATTGCACACACCCAACAGACAAAAGTGTGGACATGCCCACTTACTCGACGAGTCTGATCCAGACTTTGTTGAAGAGGTTGGTCAACACGGCAACTCAACATAAGTTGAGACACTATGACTCAGGATCACCTCCAATCAGAGTGAAGAACTTCATTTCAGCATCATATGAAGGTTTGACGAAGATGAGAAAGACGCTGAATGGAATCACTCGAGATACATATACCGAGAGACTGGCCAAAGAAACTGAAGGTTGTGGCGATTGTTGTTCTCTTCATGTTTTGGAATGGGGTCACTCAAGGAAAACCAAGTATGAAGAAGCTGACAGGTTTGATGATGAAGAGCATATGAATGCAGTTGGAGAATATGACTTCTCAGTGAATGAAACTGTATTGCTTGCAGATAATAACATCTTCAACCTGACAGAAGGTGATGGTGATGCCCACAATCCAATTCTTGTCCATCTTACTCCTTGCAACATGAGCCATGCAGAAGTGCAGTCTTTCAAGCTTCCAGAAACTAAAAGAAAGAAGAAGGAATCGAGAAAGGAAAGACAGCATGAGAAGAAGAAAAGAGGACAAGAAGAAAGAAGACAGCAACGTGAAGATCAAAGTGACGATGGAGAGGTAGTCTATTCCGATGCCGAGGAAGAATGGCAAGGATGGGATTACTACCAAGACAGAAGTCTATGGCAAGGACGTGAGAACGAACATTATTGGACATACTCATCGTCATCTTGGTCGTCACGAGGAAGAAGATTCTATGGCCGAGAAGACACGTACTACATCGGCAAAGGCAAAGGCAAGGGCAAAGGCAAGGGCAAGACCAAGACTTGGAGGAAGATTTGAGGAAGTACAAGCTTCTCACAAGAGATGGAAGTACCAAGTATTGCCCAGCGCTTTGTACATAGCTTTTAGCTGAGTGCCGTTGTTTTGCTGTCATCCTGGTATATGCTCTACACAAGAAGAGGTAATACCTGAGATGTAGAGATTTCCATTTTCATTTCGAAGTAGTCAGTCTGAATCCGAAATTCGTACATACCAACTCCGATTTCTGTCCATTATTGCTCAAAGAGTGATTTTGGAGATCCGCTTAAGCCGTTGTTTCGTTTTTCGGTCTTTGTTTTTGTGAGACCTTCTGAATCTGAACACCGAAGTCGTTTTTAAACCGAACATAGACAGACTGTACAGCTGAAGTGGTCTGAGAAAAAGCTACTGCTGCGCGAACCGTTTTCGACAAGGACCTATCAGTACTGACCAGTCCCTGTCTAGGTTAACACTCCGCAAACCGAGTTTACTTTTCGGAACCCTCTCTTAGAGACGACATGGCGTCAATGCTCATCTCATTGCTTTGAATTTGTGCCTGTGTTTTTATTTTGAACTGGATTTAACCCTCGGGCATATGCATGAGATTAAGAGCATACTTTGATGCCATAAGGCTCAAAAGAGAGAGAGATTACAGATAGCAAGACTCAGAGCGGTAGAAAAGGATTGCTGCCTGAGCGAAGACGCTGTGGCTGATCCGGTCCGTTGATAGGACGCCATAGCCCCTCTTCATGCGCCCCCCCCCAACCCCCCCGCTTTTTTTGAAATAGTAACACCACCAGGACCATCATCACCAACAGCAGCACCAACAACAACGACAAAACACCACCACCACACCACCACCACCACCAACAACACCACCACCAACAACACCACCACCACCATCAACAACAACAACAACATCACCGAACGCAATTGCAGCAAGTGTTGCTTAAAAGCGACACTAAAAACCATCACAGCACCAATAACATCAACAACAATAACCAACAACACCACCTGAAAACAAACATAAATGAACAAACAATAGCAACACCAGCATCAGCAACAACAGCATCAGGGGGCTCCGCCCCCCCGAACCCCTTCCTTTTTTGAAAATAGTAACACCACCAGGACCATCAGCAGGTTTTGCTGACCCCCCCCCGCTTTTTTTGAAATAGTAACACCACCAGGACCATCATCACCAACAGCAGCACCAACAACAACAATTGACAATACAAGAAACACATATGTGCATATACATGAACGAAAATGACAGAAAACCAACAAACACTGGCATCATCAACAACAACAACAACGACAACAACAACAACAAGAACAACAACAACACCAGCAGCAACAACAACAACATCAACAGCAAGGAAACATCAGAATATATAGTACCATAAACAGTGTTGGTCCTAGCTCCAAAATGTTGCAAATATCATGCGAACTGAGAGGCCACAGCTCCAAAATGTTGCAAATATCATGCGAACTGAGAGGCCACAGCTCCAAAATGTTGCAAATATATGCAAATATCATGCGAACTGAGAGGCCACAGCTCCAAAATGTTGCAAATATCATGCGAACTGAGAGGCCACAGCTCCAAAATGTTGCAAATATCATGCGAACTGAGAGGCCCTAGCTCCAAAATGTTGCAGATAGCATGCGAACTGAGAGGTCCTAGCAGGTCCTAGCTCCAAAATGCTGCAAATAGCATGCGAACTGAGAGGCCCTAGCTCCAAACTGTTGCAAATAGCATGCGAACTGAGAGGTCCTAGCAGGTCCTAGCTCCAAAATGCTGCAAGTAGCAGGGGAAATGAGAGGTCCTGGCTCCAAAATGTTGCAAATATCATGGGAAATGAAAGGTCCTAGCTCCAACATGCTGCAAATAGCATAGGAAATCACACAGCCAGAAATCCAAAAAAAAATCCCCAAACAGAGCCCAAAAAAATTCCCTAACTAATTTTGCCCCCATTTATTGAAACAAGCCCCAAAGACGTACTGAATAATTCATCGACATCAAAGCATCCTGCTTTCCCCATTGTTTGTCGTTCTCCTTGCTGGCAAAGATCTTAATTAATCTCTTCGTCCTTTCGTAGAATGCAAGGCCAAGTACTCGGCATGTGTGTTTCACCGTGTTGGCGGCTTTTGTTGTTGCCAATGACGGCAGGGTGGCGTGCAGAACCATCAGTTGGGTATGATTGGGAAAGTGATCACAACATTGCAGACATGTGGCACGCTGGAGATTTCTAGAACGAGGCTAGGGAGTCAAGACGCAAGACCCACATGTGGAGAAACCGTTGGAGGCGCTTTAGCTCCGATTTGGGCAGTCTGAGTCTCCTGGTTTCGTGGCTGAAGTCGTTTAGCACACGCTGCTAAGAGATTAAATAGCGGAACAAAAAAACAAATGATTGAGAATCAAGAGTCCTGAGAACAGAATAAGGGCGAAGCAGCGCAGAATTTAGTCAAAAAGTCGGCCACCAACAAGAGACAAGCTAAGCAATCGGGAAGAGGGACCTTTGTTTGCTAAGCGGCGGAACATTTTAGAAACTTTGACATTTTCTTCAAAGGCAAATTTTTGCAGCTAGAATTTGATCAGCCTCAGCTGTGCTCATGACCTGGCTGTCCAGTTTATTGGATGTTCAGCTCTTGACTTGGGTCGGACTCGCAGGTCATCCCAGGTCCATGTGGTTGAAAAGATCCATGTTCGAAATTGGGTTTCCTGAGTGCGTGGAGAAAAGCAACAAACTACAAAATCACGTTGACAAAGAAAAGTGAATAGATCATTTGTGTTTCACTGTATTGATTCTGGTGATCCAAAAGCAACACTGCTGGGCATGGAAGTAGGGTGTTTCCGAGCCTCGCCAGCGTGTCGCGGCCCACATGAACTTTTTGACAGCCTGTGAGCAGCCTGCAGTTCCATCAGTGTCCTTCGTTTATACTTGGTCCTTGTGCCGCTTTTGCTTTGACTGAGTTTGACAGTCTGGTTACTTTTCTGCTCCTTTGTTGTCCGCATTCTCTCGAAGGAATTGATGCCGCAAAGTGTTTTCCCATGCAAATGTTTTGCAGCCTTCTGTTTGTGTCACAACCCTTTTTTATGACATTGGTGGGCCACCATTGACAGACCCTGCTCTGAATTTCTTGAATCAAAGATGCCATGCCGGAAGGGTTGCTCAGGTCAACTGTGGGTGATCTGATGTTTTTCAATTTTTCGTTTCCCCTCCGCAACTGGCGGAGTGGTGCGACGCTAGGCACGAAGTCTGAACGCCACGCCATTTTGGCACTGCAGTTCGAAAAATAGGGTAACATGATTCATCGAAACTGATTGCTGATCACTTCACATTGAGCCCCAACATCAAGCCAGTGCCCTAATCTTTCCCGGGGTCTTCATAGCACACTAGCAGCTCTGCTTTTTTGTTTTGCTTTTAGAGGTTTTTGTGAGCGCTTGGTTACGTTTGGTCTGTAGGCAGCCCATTTAAGGGCACGTGATAAATCAGTCAAAAGGGCATCTTCTGGAAGAACTGGGCCCTTCAACTGGATGACCTCTCGGAATTTGATTCACCGCCATTCCACATGTCTTCACAAAAAGTCCCATACATCTGGAAAAGTGCACAATGTAGCAACATTCTCTAGATCAAGTAGGAGATACCACATCCTGAAGCCGTCCATAGGGTGAAAGACGAGGAAACTCTTCGGAGAACTCCAACATTCACGCAATCCGGCCCATGAGAAACTGTGGCATGGAGAGGAAATGCAAAGGATGTCAATAATGCCGGCAGCGATTCGGCGCCATGAACTTGTAGTCGACACATCCCCTGCGATTGCCCCAGAATTTGAATCAGGATGATTTAGGTTCCACATTTGCACCATCTGAGCATCGTTGTCCATGCTCCGCAATGATGGAAGTTGACCGCCGGACAATGCTGTTGGACCCAATCAAACTCACTAGTCTAACCCCCAATACCTCCACACAAAAGTTCAAGAGCACGTAGCTCAGGTCCCCTGAAGAACCGTCCCTGAAGCAGCAAAACTGAGGCAGCTGTGATCCACCGTATTGTGCTATTGAGAAAGTTGTCTACCCAGAAGTCGAATGTGTGCACTGGTTGTCCTAGCTTGATTCAGGGTTTTCATCCAGGTCGACATCCGCTCATGGCTACAGGGCGAAGGAAGTTCAAGCTAAACTTCAAAGCGATTGTTTTGCCACTAGCAGAGTTCACCATCCCATGGTCATCAGACACATGACTCACCGTGAAAATCAACCCATGGAACAGTTCAGTTTCTCTCCCGTAACCAAATCCTGCCCTGTGTCCTGATTGAAACATTTCATGTCAACCGTTTAATCGCCAAGGGATTCGCCAAGTTGTGTCGAGACTGATGAAGCTTATACTAACCAGGGTTTCCTCTGACAGCCCGAGCCGTTGGCTGACCCAATGGTGATCACGCAATTTATCAACATGCATTGTTGTTTCCCCTTTCGACGTGGTTTCCCACTTGAACCAGCTGCAATGATGTAACTTGCTTGGGCAGTCCGTTTGGAGTGGACAGTTTCATGGCCAGCACGCACCACACTATCCAGGTGGACTCAGCTGGCCAAGTCATCGTAGCCGGCTACACCACTGGTGACATGGATGAGAACCACACGAACCCTGATGGCAACTACGACGCTGTCGTCATCCACCAGGCTGCTTCCATTGTTCATGCGTTTCATGCGCAGCCTGTTGCCTGGCAGCCAGGCTATGACCACAACTAGCACCATATCCACATCAAGCACTAGCACCTCGCACACCCACACGTCAAGCACTGCGTCGACAAGGACTTCGCGTGACAGTTTTGACCAGCAGAGCTGTCGATGTCCATGTTGAAGCTGTATGATCAATGTGCAGCTAGCAGACATGCTGGAAATATAAAGGAAATAGCAAATTCATAATCTTGACATGGCACCCTTTTGTTGACTTGAGATAAGTGCTGCAGTTCAGCCAACTTGAATGTTCTACACGTTTCAAAGAGTGCTTCTGTTTGGGCAGTGATTTTCTTCGAAGTTTGTTTACCAGTTTGGTCACCAGCCAATTTGCGGTCTTCGTATAGGGTGCGGCATTCATTAATGTGTTCTCCTTAGATTGCAAGCATCAGAGCACTTACATTGACAACACGCTCTGTGAAGTTATCTTGAGTTGATGAGTGTTGGATGCCTGGGTGAACCATTCCAAGCATTGTGCTGAATTGCCAGTACTGCCACGTCAATCACATCAAGCATATCAACTACAACAAGAACATCAAGCACATCAACCACATCAAGCCCATCAAGTACGTCGACAAGGACTTCGCGTGACAGCTTTGACAAGTAAAGCCATAGATGTCTATATTGAAGCTGTATCATCTTTTATTTGCAGCAAGTTAACGTGCTGTATATATTCAGGAAATAGGTTCGTAATCTTGACAGTGCAGCCTTTTGTTGCATTTATAGATAAGTGCTGCAGTTCAGCCAACCTGAATGTTCTTTTCGTTTCAACGAATGCTTCTTTTGGGGCAGTGATTTTCTTCGAAGTTAGTTTGCCAGTGTGGTCACCAGCCAATTTGCGATCGTCGTATGAGGTGCGCCATGAATTCATGTATTCTCCTGAAATGACAAGCATCAGAGCACTTGCATTGACAACACGCTATGTTAAGTTATCTTGAGTTCATGATTGTTGGACGCCTGCGTGAACCATTCCGAGCATTGTGCTGAATTGCCAGTACTGCCACGTCAAGCGCATCAAGAACATCAACCACATCAAGAACATCAAGCACATCAACCACATCAAGCCCATCAAGTACGTCGACAAGGACTTCGCGTGACAGCTTTGACAAGTAAAGCCATAGATGTCTATATTGAAGCTGTATCATCTTTTATTTGCAGCAAGTTAACGTGCTGTATATATTCAGGAAATAGGTTCGTAATCTTGACAGTGCAGCCTTTTGTTGCATTAATAGATAAGTGCTGCAGTTCAGCCAACCTGAATGTTCTTTTCGTTTCAACGAATGCTTCTTTTGGGGCAGTGATTTTCTTCGAAGTTAGTTTGCCAGTGTGGTCACCAGCCAATTTGCGGTCGTCGTATGAGGTGCGCCATGAATTCATGTATTCTCCTGAAATGACAAGCATCAGAGCACTTACATTGACAACACGCTATGTTAAGTTATCTTGAGTTCATGATTGTTGGACGCCTGCGTGAACCATTCCGAGCATTGCGCTGAATTGCAAGTACTGCCACGTCAAGCGCATCAAGAACATCAACCACATCAAGAACATCAAGCACATCAACCACATCAAGCCCATCAAGTACGTCGACAAGGACTTCGCGTGACAGCTTTGACAAGTAAAGCCATAGATGTCTACATTGAAGCTGTCTTTAGTCATGTGCAGCTAGCATACATGCTGGAAATTAGGCAAGCCAACCTGGCAAACGAAGTGACATTTGGGGGTCTGGGGTTCAAAGCAAACCCAAAATATCGTTCTGACCTTTGAGATCTAGATACGTTTGGGCATGGTTTTAGAGGGTTATGTACAGCTACACGATTCGCCGACGGTAACCTTCGACTCCCCCCAGGAGCAGAAAAAGCCGATGTGTTGCGTTCATGTTGCCTCCAAGTTAGAACAAAAAAGAGGTTGAAGGTCGAATTGACCCCCTTTTTTGCGTTACCGTAGCTCACTCTTTGCCAGTCTGTCTGTGACGGGCTCTGCTTTGTTGCTGGTCAGCCCCCTGTCCTGGCTCATGTCTATGCTAATGCCAAAGTATACGCATATTTGAATACAAAACAGTTCGGCAGAGATGGTGCCGGAGCCATAATGATTAGGCAACGCCATTTAACCATGCCCAGCCAAGGCCAAGGTACATTTAGCCTTTAGCTACAAAATGGCTAGCCAGAACCATCTAATGATATCTGAGTATAGCCTCATCTAGCTACACCATGTCAACGGTATGGGCATAACTAGCTACAAAATCTCGAGGCCGAACCATGTAATGATGGCGAACTATAGGCATGTATGCTACAAAATGCTCACAGTAGTAGGTAGAACAATTTAATCATGCCTGGGTAAGGCATACCTATCTACAAAATATCGAGGGAGAGCCATTTAATGATGCCTAAGGCGGGGAAGAATTAGCTACCAGTAGTACCGCACAAGGCGGTGGCGGAAGTTTCCAAGATAGGAGCACTATAGGAGTGTGCAGTTGTGGTTGCGACAATTGATTGTCCGAGGGATCCGAGAACTGAACATCACTTTGGCCTGACTTCCTACCAATGTGAGCATCGATCTGGCCACTTGACTGGCAGCCTATCTGTCTAGCTATCTTTCTATCAGTGGATCAGTTTTCTTTCTGTCTGTCTGACTGTCTATCTATCTATCTATCTATCTGATGATCTATTCGTTTATCTATCTGCCTATGTACTTGTCTTTCTATCTACCTCACTAGCTATCTCGTCATCTTTCTGTCTATGTATCTATTACTGTATCTATCTATCGACCTGTCCATCTATCTATTTATCTATCTGCCTATCTATCTATCTGTCTATCTATCTACCGAATTATTTGTCTGATCATCTATGTGTCCATCTGTCTATCTTTCTGTCTATCTACCTGACTATCTATCTACTTTTCTATCTGACTATCGTTTCGTCTATCTATCTGTCTATCTATCGACCCATCTAGCCATCTGGCTATCCAACTGTCTGTCTGTTCTAAACATCTATTCTAGCTATTCTATCTATCTATCTATCTATCCATCCATCTATCTATCCATATAGCTATCTATCTATCTATCTATCCATCGGTGCATCTATGTATCTGACTATCCATCTAGCCACCCATCGATCTAACTATCGACCTGTCGATCTATCTGGCTACCTCTTTGTCTAACCATCTTTCGTCTATCCAGACATTTACCTTCCAAATGTGCTTCGATCATGAAATCTTTTGCATCTAGGTGTTTGGCCACTTTTGATAATTGGACCTTGCAAAGGTGTTCCGATCATCAAGTGTTTTGCTACTTTTGACCTGCAAATGTGCTTGGCGCGCAAGCGTTGTGCACATTGTGGCCACATAAATCACGAAAAGTGACGCGAAACGCAAGTGTTTTCCTACTTTTGTCTCCTGTGTTCAAAAAGTGTCAAAACGTGCTGTGTTTTGACACATTTGCTTCAAAATGTGCTTCTCGCCCTGGCCGCGTGCACTTTTTCGGACATGCAACTTTCAAAACTTGTTAAAAACCACGAGTTTTTGCGACTTCGGACGTGAGAATGTGCTTCGCGCGCAGGCGGCGTGCCAATTTTCATGATCATATGACATCTCCGAAAAGTGGCCCGAAACGCTAGTAAAATTGCAGTTTTTATTTTGGTACAAGATTTTATCTTAAAAATTTGCTTCGCGCGCAGGCAGCGTGCCAGTTTTGAGAATCATGAGTCATCAAAAGTGCTCCGATGTAGTGTTTTTACGATTTTGACTTCCAAATGTGCTCGGCGCCTAGGTTTTTTAACGATTTTGAACGTGGAATCGTCTAAAAGTGCTCCGAGCATGCAGTGTTTTTACGATTTTGACTTCCAAATGTGCTTCGCGCGAAGGTTTTTTAACAATTTTGCAAGTTGCAACTTCCAAAAGTGCTCCGGACGTGACATGTTTTTACGATTTTGACTTCCAGATGTGCTTCGCGCCTAGGTTTTTTAACGATTTTGCAAGTTGCATCTCCCAAAAGTGCTCCGAACCTGACATGTTTTTACGATTTTGACTTCCAAATGTGCTTCGCGCGAAGGTTTTTTAACAATTTTGCAAGTTGCAACTTCCAAAAGTGCTCCGGACGTGACATGTTTTTACGATTTTGACTTCCAGATGTGCTTCGCGCCTAGGTTTTTTAACGGTTTTTGCACACACCTTCCGCCACAGTGGTCCGCACCCGCCGCTTTAGCGAGGTACCCTTCTGGACCCTCATGATGCACGAAACCTTGCAAAACACAGCATTTCGCGACTTTCCTAACATTTTTGCGCGCTCGTACTCTCATCTTTCGCACATCTGCATTAGCGATCTACCCTAGCTGAGTTGTCCATATTGTCGGAAGTTAGACTTCTAAACTTCCTTCGATGAAATGTCAACCAAATGTGTCACACTGAGAGTGCCATTCAAGACTGCCATTCCAAAAGTGTCTTAATTGATAAGAGTATTTTGCTAAGACTGTGGCTCCAAGACAGTCTTACCAAGCGTTTCTTACCAAGAGTGTTACCCCAAGAGCGTCAGTCCAAGAAAAAGGTGTCTCGTACCAAGAGTGCCTCTCTAAAAGTGTCACAGTAAGTTTCTTACCTAGAGTGTCAAAGAAAGAGAGGTGTTACCACTAGTGTCACAGGAAGAGGAACTGGCTTTCATTCCCTCTTTCTCAGGTATCTAGGAAAAAGATCCATAATTTTGACACACTCTCTTGTTGAATTTGCAGATAAGTGCTGCAGTTCAGCCAACCTGAATGTTCTTTACGTTTTAAAGAGTGCTTCTGTTGGGGCAGTGATTTTCTTCGAAGTTTGTTTGCCAGTGTGGTCACCAGCCAATTTGCGGTCGTCGTATGAGGTGCGTCATGAATTCATGTATTCTCCTGAAATGACAAGCATCAGAGCACTTACATTGACAACACGCTATGTTAAGTTATCTTGAGTTCATGATTGTTGGACGCCTGCGTGAACCATTCCAAGCATTGTGCTGAATCGCCAGTACTGCCACGTCAAGCGCATCAAGAACATCAACCACATCAAGAACATCAAGCACATCAACCACATCAAGCCCATCAAGTACGTCGACAAGGACTTCGCGTGACAGCTTTGACAAGTAAAGCCATAGATGTCTATATTGAAGCTGCATGATCAATTTGCAGCTAGCAGACATGCTGGATATATCTAGGAAATAGGTTCATAATCTTGACAGTGCAGCCTTTTGTTGAATTTTGAGATAAGTAGGGTACCGCTGCTGTTGCCACAAAAGTGTCAAGATGATTGGGTGTCCACATCGACTTGAATCAGCAATGAGTAAGGCTGCCCTCCTTACATCCCCTTGTGCCAGGACCCTTACGAGGTCGACCAGCAGCACAATGAGTTTGACTAAGGCCATTGAGTCGGGCCAATTCCAAGTAGGTGCTGCAGAATCAAAACAGCTGATTTTTGAAAACATCGCAAAACCTACCATAAAACAAATGAAGACATACATGACTGTCAGCGAGCTGGCTAGCCTTGAGGCCCTGAACCTCTATATATGGCGATTTGTTCCCGCAAAAATGTAGTGTCGAAAGATCTAGGAAGTCCCTCTTAAAGTCTCAGAGGCATGATATTGTTTTTTTGGCTCTATAGAGGCAATCTTTGTGGTTTTGCCTTGTTAGTAGTGGAATCTTTCAGGTCCTCGAATTTCTATTCAGGTCGTGCGCCGATTTGCAGCCATAAAGAAGACAAAGCAATTTGAATCAATAGCCGCAGTGAACCCTTTTCGGATTCAAGTAACGTTGCGCCCGTCTCAGCCTCTACAACTTTGCTAGCCCGTCTACATTTTGCAACATGTTTGCGCATTGCCAACAATCCGAATTTTCTGCCACCGGTGCTTTGTGAATGTAGGTTCTAGGGTCGTGTAACAAGTTCACCAACTCCAGCTTTTGCTGGCCTTTGCTACTGTTGTTGCCAGTCCACGACCACAGTGACGACAGTCACATTCACAGGCCGGGGTTGTCCATTTGTTGTTGACAGTGTCAGTCGACAGGATCCAGTTGTTCCGTTCTTGCAATCCAAAAAGGTATTACGGTATGGCAGTGGTTCCAGATATGATGTTTGCTTCGCCCGCATCGTTGTTTGTGCAGTGTTCGGCCCTTGTCACTAGACCTTGCCGGAGCATTGCGCAAGAGTTACTTCAATCCATGTGCTGCTCAAAGTCAGGTTTGGGTGCCGCACTGGCTGCAGAGGCGAGCAGAGAAATAGAATTGCTCGCAGAAGTGCAGGACTGAAATCAAACAGGGCAAACGAACGGGTTGAACCAAGGCCTAGACCTGTAAGGAGATGCTTGAATGCCAATGACGAACAGTGACCGGATGCATTGCTGATGCGCAGGAAAAAGCAGTGATGGATTTGTTCAGCCAAGTGTCCAACACAGCGAACAATGAGACACAGATTTCCCAGGAAATCCAGGTGCGTCACACGAGACTGGATGAGTCCTTGTTGATCGAGTCAACCTTAGACATTGTGGGCTTTGGCCCTGAAAACATGAGCATTTTGTTGGAAAAGCCCATAAGTTGCACCAGCGATCTGCAGGGTCCGCAGGGCGAGGTCACTCGAAACACTGCGCTGATTGGCAACTTTGCAGACAACGCAACGATTCCGATTCAAGTTCAGGCTGGGGTTGGCAATGCGTTCATCTCTGAATTCCAAAGGCAATTTGAATACGATTTTATATTTTCAGTTAGTTATATTATATTCTTTACAGTTGTGTTGATATGATTTGATTGTTTTGTTGTGATTGTTTTCTGGCTCGTCTTGTCCTGCTTCTCGTTGCTGCTTGTTTTCCTTATGGTCATCGGTCGTTTTCTTGTTGCAGTTGTTGTACAGTTCAACAGGAAAAAGTAAGCATCGATTTGCCAGTCCCAGTCTCAGAAACATGATTATTGTTGCACAATTTTAGTCAATCCAGCACTGATCTTTGCTGAGGCAGAAGTGCTGAAGAGTATGCAAGGGGGAAGCAACAATCCTGTCGTGATCTCTGTGAGTGTCGTTCCTGAGAATTCAACAGTTGCTTGACAGGAGATGACCTGGAAAAAGACGGGGATTCATAGAGAGTTAGAGACTGAATGAATAAAGGTAGGCAAAGAATGGCAAAGAGGGAAACACATAAAGGCCATGACAAAGACAAGTACAGGACAAGGGGCAATGACGGTCACAGCGAGAAAGGGAGGACAAAAGAAAAGGAGAAAGAGAAAGAGAAGAGACAAGGACAAAGACGAAGAGAGCAACAGAGAAAGAGCTCGGAAGTGGAAGAAGTCCATTTATTTGTCAGATGTGTAGGTGATGGTTGGCTAATGGATATGGGAACATCTTTGAATGCGGAGTGGCTTAGGCATTTAATTTGCTGAGAGAGTCTACCGGTGCCTCCAACGACGAGCTGCTCTCGGAGCCGTTGCTTCTTGTTGAAAGCAAGCGCTTGCAGTGACCTCGCATGTTCCATCCGTTGTCAAGCAATTTCAAGGATGAATTTGATGAATGTTCAATCTGGCATTTCATTCAAAATTGGCATAAAGTTCGAAAGCATTTAATTACGAAAGGTAGCATGCGCTAGCTGAATCTACCTGAGCCCTCTCTTCTTCAGCACTTCATTTTCAAGAAATGCGGGCGGGGTCCAGCACAGGCCTGACTTGGAGGTTTGTCTATACAATGACATTTTCAATGTAGGGACACCTGCCAGAGAGGTAGAAGGTTGAAACCTGGGAGGTGTCATTCATCAAACTTTTATACAATTTTTCTGGGCCAGAATATGGAAAGAACAAGTCCACTGACTACACCTTTTTGTGGTCAAAGGACAATGATACACAACTGTACCCGTAATGGCCAGGAAACATGGCCTAATCACATGGGCCGTGGAGGCAGACCCATTTTGAAAACGCATTTGTTCAACATTGAAGGAACAAATACGACAAGGCCGGAAAGACCCCAAGAAATGGTCAGGGGAGATCAAAAACAAAATGATCCCTCCTAAGGAAGTGATTTTGCCACAGAATTCCTTAATGGACACGATATTTGCAGTTTTTTTTTGCAAGCCAGTGGTTGAAATCCAGGTCTAACAGCATACCCTGAGAACATCTGAGAGTCACGACAGCAGGAAATGGTAATCATTGTCAATCGTAGCATTGTATTTACTAGTAGAAGAATATAACCATCATTGGGCAACTACTCGTACTATTGCTTATTGATGACTAGTAATTCTCAGGCATCGTGTTAAGTTACGAATCCGACCAGAATTATGGATACTACACTATATGGCTGATAACGATTCCTACTAATCCATCATGGCGTATACTAGTACAACTACAAATGTTCATAATCATACCAACAGTGAACATTCTTCAAAACAATTTTTAATGAAGACTAATGATGATCATCAGTCATAATATCAAGCAGTCAGAATGTACCCGTCAGAAGTCATATACCATTAGTGTTGATGTTTCATAGTGATGGTTGATAAAGATGCTGTAGCCCTCATTAGTTACTTAGATTACCAATACGCAACAACAGTGATTTATGCATAGAAGAAAGTGATAGTGCTTATCAATAATGTAATCATAGTGTCAAACTAGCCATCATTTCTCATATGCTAGCAATGCTGATGTTTGATAATGATGGTTCATGATATTTAATCATGATTCCTGGCAATTGCCGTACAATCTTGAATGTAACCAGCATTAGTCATAGTGATGTTTGATAATGATGGTCAAACATGATGAACAATTATCATAACACCCTTTGATCATTCCCAACATAACCACCCGTAGTCATTCACCACAATGTTGATATATGTTGATGTTTGATAATGGTGACTCATACTTAAGAATCACTTTGCTAGCGTCATATTGCTGATAGAACCATTTTCAACATTTTTTTTAATCAAATGTTTCTATAGATTAATCTATCTATCACTTGATCGAGAATTGGTCTCTCAAGCAAAACAAACTGTTCCAAATATGCTTGACAGACAACAACAAGTGCTAAATTAGCCCCTGGGCTCCAACCCTCATGGCCATGCCAGTTGCGATGGGAGAAAACCCAACTTCTGGCAACAACGACTTTTGTAAACGCTGTGTCGGCCCTTCAAACTTCTGGAGAGTTTGCATCCATCCCTCAAAAACTTGTGTAAACCCTCCATCGATCGATAATCTTCACTCCCTTTTGCTTTGTGCTACACTACCTGCCTTCGTTCTCCTCCGCTTGCTCCTGAACTCAATGAGACCGCTTTGTCCAGTTCAAGAGCCAGTTTGTGAAGTTGAGGCATTTGTGACAAAACTTGTCGCTGAACCATGATGACCCCAACATTCTTCAACCCGTTTCCACAGTGGATGTTGACCGCAGCAGCGGCAGCATTTCCTGCTTTTTTTTCCCGAGCAGCAGAATGCTTTGGCGTCTCAGCCCATATAGCCTTCGGGGTGATCCGGGGCACTGCTGGACCTTGCTGCCTCGTTTAGCGGGGTCTGGGAACCGGGTTCCCAGAACCAGGGTTCCAGGAACCAGGGTTGCAGGAATCTGGGGCGCGGCAACCTAGAGTTTTAGAAGGACCGGGAACCTGGCAAACCAGACTCTTGGGCCAGGGTTCGGGGAACCTAGTGTTCTAGGCCGTATAAGTATCTGGGAACCTGGAAAAGCAGAGGTTCAAAGCCATTCCGTGGACTGCTTTGATGAACAATCTGTGGTGACAAGTGCAACTGCTGGCAAATCTATGGGAGGACCTAAAGTTGAAGGTGCGCAGGAGTCAATGGGGGGTGAACTATGATCAAGTTAGTTGACTGTCTCTATGCGCATGCATGCGGTTTAACAGAAGGCACTGGAAGCCAGCGCAGCTCTTGCGCAGCCATGCTTCGTGGCAGATACACTTCCCCCCGGGTGGGATCGGATAGGAGCTCGCACAGCAACTCAATGGAGAGAGTAACCTTTCTATGCCAGTCTCCAATCAATCCTGAAAGTCGCTTTTGGCCTGGCTATGTAAACCTATGAAGAGTATAGCATGAGTGCCTTTATAATGCTTTGTTCGTTCCTGTCAGTAATAGCGAACTGTTTTGCCACAGAATAGCAAACCTTATTACACCAGCCGCTGTTGCGAATCTGCGTCGGTTAAAAACAACAGCCTTTGCATGGAACATTGTCACGTTGTCTTTCTATTTGCATGTGTGAGCGGTCTACCATTTTGAGTTATCTAAAGAACCTGGCCAAAGACAGAAGAAAACATCAAGCTTTCGAACAGAACCACAGCAATGGCAGACAGGAAAGAAAAACGAAGAACACATGGGATTCAGATGGTTTACGCAATAATTAGCTTGAAAGTGTGATACCGCAATCATTCCACAGGATTTTGCATTTGTGCCCCTCGCGTTGTGCATTTCCTGCGAAAGCAGACGGCCTAAGGATTATTTCAGCCTATGATGCCAACCAGTCCGAGTTCCGTCCGGAATCTGATGATGGCGTGAGTGGTATGATTCATATGACGTTGCTCGGCATGCTTTTGTATTGGAACTTGAAATTTCATAGGTTGATTGTTGAAATGCTGCAATAATTGCCCTCGGGCAGCATTTGCGTCATAGTCGGAAGTCGGACATTGTCGTGCACTCAGGGCGTCGTTTCCGGCCAAGAACAAGACTAGGGATGATGCAGACCTGGTAGATGCCTTAGTGTCACGAAATAGATTTCAGTTTGGCGGTTGCACCAGGTGTATGAAAAATGGTTGGTGCTGCTGACCTCTTGCATTAGTTGAACAGAGTCATGACTACACAGCGTCCCGTCCAGCCTCAAACATCTGGCTTGTAGACGCAGCTGAG